>JABWTJ010000007.1:4426613-4919113 GCA_016801875.1 Solanum sitiens | reverse complement strand
TAGACGAATTAGTTTAGGGGGTTGACGTCTGGGCACGACCTCACCTAGGACCCCAAGGACTCTAGATGAAGGGCCCCAGGACATGGACAAGTCTGCCCATCAGTAGCTCACAACGGCCATGGCGACGGTCCGTCGTACTCAGGACGGTCCGTCGTACTCAGGACGGTCCGTCGTACTCAGGACGGTCCGTCGTACTCAGGACGGTCCGTCGTACTCAGGACGGTCCGTCATACTCAGGACGGTCCGTCGAGCCAGGGCGTCGTGGGTGACAGAGAGTGAAATTGGGACAGGCTCCATTTAGAAGCCAAGTGTTCCTCGATGGAACCCCGTGACGGTCCGTGGTGGACGTGACGGTCCGTCGAGGAGGTCTCGTCGACGAAGCCTGCCAGTGCATGATTTAAAGGCTGCCAGCTTAGGGTGTTTTATGTAAATACACCCCAAGCCTTATAAGACTCTCTTACACCCTAAACCTAGAGAAGAGCCCCCTTTTCTCTTCAAGATCCAACTCTCTCTTTCTCTCAAGAAAACTCTCTCAACTCTCTTGGAAGCTAGAAGTCAAGGAAGGATAGGAGGACGGATTGGGAATTGTTTCTTCATCAAATTCGTGGGTTTCTTTCTCATAAAGGTATGGTATCCATTCTTGAATACCTTTCCATTCAAGAAGCCAACTTCCAAAATGGTTTTCAAAAGGGGTTTTAAACTCAACTTCTTCTAAACTTTGATTTCTATTATGGGTCTTCTTTTAACTAAGTTTTAATGGTTTAAATGTATTTATCTTGGTTTGAATAGATGGTTTTGATGTTAAAACTCCATGAAACTCTTGTATATGCATACTTCAACTTTTGGCATGAAAATGGGTTATGTGAGCATGATTTGAGTAAGGTATGAATTTGGGTCTTCTTGTGTATGTCATGTTGGTGTAGCTATTGCCCTAAGGGCCTTTATATGGTGAAATATTGATAAATTGGTTATGGGTAATGATGGTTTGATTTGTTGATGAGTTGCTCTTATTGTATAGTTTTTATTATGAATTGTTATTTGAGTGCTATGGTCCACCTTATGGGCGGCGGTGCTAATTGATGAACTTGATGTTACTTAGTATGGTTTGAGTATGTGACCTTGAAGGTCTAATATGTGAAATGAAGATATATTGGAAATGGGTCTTATGTTGTGTTTGATGTAGCTTGAATTGCATGTTTGACCTAGTTTATGTCTAAATGAAGTATATGATTATGAGAAGTATGTAGAGTGTGTAGCTTGATGAATCAAGGTTAAAGTATGAGTAGAACTTGATGATAATGAAATGATGCTTATATGCAAGGTGTGCACATGTACACACACACTCTTTTAAGATTTGTATTATGTCAAGTTGAGCAAAAAGGGGAAATCTTGAGGTGGACACACTTCGTGAGTTGAGATGTAGTGTCTAGTAACAACCTCTCCATTTACTAGTGAGCTTTCTAAGATAGACTATTATGTTGAGAAATCCGTGTGGAGTTATGCCTAGCACCGAGAGGATATGAAGGGGAGGTGGATTGCACTTCGTTAGTTGAGATGTTGTAATCCAAAGTACCTCTTGAGATGAGTACTCCTCGTTAGTAGAGAGTGAGTTACTTAGTAGCAATCTCCTTATCCCTTAACTATGTGCCCGCATAGGTGTAGCTATTGGAAAAGCCGTGTAAACGCTAAGAAACATGACCTTACTCTAGGCAAGTAAGGATCCCTCATCCGATAGGGGTAAATATCGGGATTCCATGTCTAGCTCTCATGGTCTTTGTCGGTTAAGCTAACTCCCACAAAAGAATTGATTTGAAACTAATTATCTTGTGTATTGTTGATGTATGTCGTGAAGTGCTCAATCCACATTAGTTACCAAGTAGGAGCATTGAGTGGGAGTAGTAGTATGGGATGCTATTCTCACATTGCACTTGGTGTGACCTATACCTACTATGGGAGAAGAGTACCTTCATGAAATCCGTGTGAATGAGTACCATGGTGTAGTGTTATGGAGGATTATTGTGGAGTACTTGAGTAAATGGAATCCATTAGGAGTACTAAGTGGGAGTGGTAGTATGGGATGCTACTCTCACATTGCACTTGGTATGACCTATATTTCCATGAGTGTTTTGCATATGTTAGCCAAGGGCGTGGATTTGATTTCTAACGAAGTAAGCCTAAGATTAGGTAGTTTTAAGGGTCGCTTTGGTGTGCTTTGAAGGGAGGTGTAATGAGAGTCCCTTCTTGGCTCACCTTAGGGAGTCTTAGAATAACCTTGGGTTA
The DNA here is from genome assembly GCA_016801875.1 of Solanum sitiens. Taxonomy (NCBI): domain Eukaryota; kingdom Viridiplantae; phylum Streptophyta; class Magnoliopsida; order Solanales; family Solanaceae; genus Solanum; species Solanum sitiens. The sequence continues at coordinate 4,916,833 of JABWTJ010000007.1, read as the reverse complement.
GGGCAACTTCAAAGGAAAAGGGTTCATATGACTTGGACCGTGCCATTCACTGTAAGGTCTTCATTGTAAGAATTCAAAATGTTCACTATGATGCTTATTTTAATTTAAGTTTGGTAAGATATCTATAAAGTGTTAATTCTTGATTCTTATGTGGGTTTGCTTCTAGATTCTTGAAGGTTATATTTGAATTGCATAAAAAGCTATCTTTACTAAAATGTCCCTTTTTGCATGTTTTTGCATATGCCATACTTAGTACATTGTTGTACTAACCCCATACTTTTTTATACCTTATGAGTATAGGTTGGAAGCCTTTGGAGGATCGAAGTTGAAGCTTGGGAATTCTATCTCTCAAGTCTTGGGTATGTCCTCATATATTCGAGGACATAGTTTTTTTATGTTTCTTAGTTTCCTTATTAAGACTTAAAAATGTATTTACTTTATTGTAAAGGGCCGTGTCCCTAAGATTCTAAGTCGTGTCTTTAAGTTGGCTTGTGACGATAAGATTTCTTAGTATTTATGAAAATACTCCTTTTATTATTATTATCGTGAAAAGTTTTAAATTCCGCACTACTTTTCATGCTTTATGTTATGAATGCTAGTTAGAGGGCTTGTACGAGACCCCAAAGGGGTCAAGTACGCCCGGTCACGATTTGAAAGTTTTCCCTAACTTCTAGGGGGTGCTTTCGGGTCGTGACAGAATCACCATATCTCAATACTGAAGATTAGCCGACGAAATTGGTAGAGAAAAACTTGTAAAAATCTGCCTTCTTCCTTGGAGCTTCAAACCTTCAACAATGGAGTTTTGGAGAGAAGGAATGGAGAGCTTTCGTTTTTAGTTAAGGTTTAGATTTGATAGGTGAGTTTTGGGTTTAAAAGGTTCAATACGTCAATAAATGATTTCAAAATTACCCAAAAGACCCCTGCACTTATTGGACATTTTAACCAATTCAAGTTTAACTTAAAAACGACGCAATTAAATCTAGAAGTCACTGCGTGTCGCCAAGGCATATTCAATTCTTGATTCTTGTAATTTTGAAAAAAAATGGTTCCCAATGGCCCCGCGTCTCAGGGAAAACATTTTGCCCTTTAAGTTTAGCTTGCGCGACGCGCAGCCACACCCAAATATGGGCTGCCTCGGCAGCTTGATTGGCCCTTAATAGGGTCCTCCTTGGGGACCCTTAGTCTGGTCCTCGGGGCTTCGTTCTTGGACTTTTTTACCCTACATATGTCCCTCTAGGTACTACAGTGATCCCCACTTATTTTAGACACCAAACGCTACCTTAAAACAAGCACACCATAAAAGGACTCACAAGCACGTCCAAAGGATAACTTTCAAACGTCATGGATATTCTTGAACGTTTGACTCAAAACTCTTCCGAACATCACACACTGACTACTAACACTATATTTAGACATTTTAAGACATTAATACCTCATGACACACATGTTAGTCTCTAGTTCACCTTAGTTCATTTTTAGGGGCATTACATTCTCCCCCACTTGGACAACATTCGTCCTCAAATGACACTTGCTACACATTAGACACTATCAAGAGTAAATACTCAAGACTAGCAGATCATAACCATACAATATCATAGTCAATACACATAGATAGGAAGAACATCAACTCCAAATATCAAATAGACTCAAAACACAACAAGGAAGTAGGACATCCATCTACAACTCATCATGCAATAAGACTCACATTTTCATTTCATATAGAAGGAACTTCCTTCTCCCCACATTATCATACTCACATACATCATTTCTAATAACCTTACAATCATTTCTCGTGAAAGCACACTTTAGCATGAATTTCAAATACATTACAGTGAAGTACGCCTACAAATTAACTAATGCAACATTTAACCAATTTATGATGAAGGCATGATAATATGAGAAACAAAACCATATAAAATGATTTTACCACATAAACATAACTTCATGAAAATTCACCATGTGATGAGATCAATGAAATTCATTTTCAACAAGACTCTTAAACAAAATGCAACATGCTATTATCACAATCTAACCCTCATTCTTGAAAAGAATAGAAGAGAAGAGACAACAATCACAACCCTACTATTCACCATTCTCCCCCACTTAGAAGGGATCCATCAAAACTAAAGAGAGAAAACTACAACTTACCGGCATCATCACCCGAATTTTCTTCCTTTCTAGTTCTCAACAACTCTTGTTAGGACCCTTACCAATTATCTCCAAGGTCTCATACTTCAAGAAACTATACCCCTCATAAGGTAAAACCTCATACAAACCTAACTCATGAACATGAAGACTATTAGCCAACCTTACTACTAGACATAACCGTCTTTTCTTGGGATCTAAGCTAAGTCAAACCCCTTTAAACATCACCTCCTTCAATCATATGGCTTAACACAACCCCTTAAAGCTATACCATAACCTCTTACAATCATAAATCATAACTATAAAGTAACTCATTATCCCCAAAAAGGACTTCATGAAACTATTATAACTCCTATCATGCAAGAACTACATCACAAAACAACTTCCCAGTCCACCTTCACATATTATTCATCTAGTCACAAACCAGAATAAGCATCAAAACTCCCCTCTTTATCCCTCAAACCTTGCAAAATCATCCCTCCCAAGTAATCCCATCTATAAGACCATATGACAAGGGAAAATAACAGAGAGATCATATGGAGCTAAAATCTTCACAACACAGGAGTAGAAAACAAGGAAAACTCTATCGTACTATGGCTTCTCGCTCATGGATGTGTCGTGACTCATACCAATGAACAAGACTCTACTAGACATGGTTTTTATGCGACTTTGAATACTCAAGACTACTCCAAAAACCTTATGTTATGATACAAAGTTTGTAACGACCCGCAAGTAAACCCTAGAAGATAGAGCACTCTTGAGTTGTCACATGGCATACTTGACGTATCCGAGGTCTTGTACAATCCCTAAGGCATCATTAATTGCATAATATATATGAAAATTACTGTGAAATTAAAATGCTTCACATCTTTAAAAATGTCTTTTAGAGAAAACAATAGAAATGCTATGTCTCATCGTAGCCAACTTAGACTCACGAATATCTTGGGTCACATCCCATACATCCAAAATCTAGAAAATGTATAAATCTATTACAATTTATTTGAATAAGAAAACTAAACATAGTTATGTCCTTGGAACAATTGACGACATACCAACACTTGCTTAAAAGGAATGCTAGTATCCAAGCTTTACTTCAATGACTCATCTCAAATGCCACCTACACCTTTTAGTATAAAACACATATATGGAATTAGTACATTAGAATGCACTAAGTATGGTGTAATAAAATAAAACCATGCTAAAAGGACATTTATGCAAATCATTCTCTTTTGAGGAAATCTTGATAACATAAGTATAAGAATCACATTGAACATAACATTCACATATAAGTCATATTCCAAGTAATACACATAATAGAAACATTAATACTTTAGGACATATAATCATATAACACTCCTACAAAGAGTTACTCTAAGATTCACTTTAGTAAAACATGAAGAGACCGCCCATTCAACCTCTTCAAGTCTACTTAAGCAACCCACAAAGCTACCCTATATGTGATACTTTTATTCAACCTTCATTAACTCAAGTCATAATCACCATTAAGTAAATTGAGATCCATTTAGGAATTTATACAGATTCGATTAATTGACTTAGAAAGACCTAGGAAACCTACACCCTAGCACATACAAAGCCTTTTCGTGCCATGTCTAGATAGCGTTCCATTCCACTACCTAATCATTGTAGAAGTTATATAATACTAACATGTATCCCATATGATGGGAATAGGCGATGAGAATAGGCAATAACCGACATAGACTATGCTAACTAGGCATGGAATCCGAAGGCTTCCCTACTCCGACGGAGGGTGTTCCACTGTCCTAGGGTAGAAGTAGGACACATCCCATGTAGGAACATGGTTAAGGAACATCAAAGGTTACTTTCTACTCTAGTCTCATCATAAGTAGTGTCACTCCCCAAGCATACTTAATCGGTGCTAGCCTCTGTTCTGATAGAGTAGTTCAATCAAAAGGGCATATGAAGAGGTACCATATTTTAGTTACTAGAAAATCACAATACACCTCACCAAAGAAGGTTCCAGTAGGGATGTCACTCAATGGTCAATTAGGATAGCTTAATGACTTTCTTAACAATGGTCCATTCTGTTCCATACAACCTATCCCTAAGTCCATCAAGCACGCAAGAAGGATACCATTACCACTTTCAACTTCAAGTATATCTTGACCTCCTTTCTAGTTTGAAGGTTCCAGGTAAATGACCATATTAACATGTTCAAGGTCATATTTCATTTATACATACACATAAATGACTAAGGGTCTTTAGCCTATTAAGTCAAGAGTTCATATTCGCATTCTTCATATATCAAGTAGAGGGACATAGGTCTACCAAACAAGAAACACTTATCATCATCTTATCACATGTACAATAACATGCAAGAAGCACATAGAGATAACCAAGTCAATTATAAGCCACCCTATTCACTCTGATAGAACATTAACATATTTCAGCATAAGACTTATATAGTCAACTAGGAAGATCACACTCCAACATCAAGTAAAACACACTAGGACATCATCATAGTGTAAGGACGCTCAAAATGAATTAAGGTGTCTAGAGCCTCACATGTACCTAAAAAGGTTAATAATGTGTTAAATAAGTGTTATAAAGTATTTATACTTGATTTGAGGGATTTGGAGATCAAACATCCGCTGACGTTCGAAAGTTAGCCTTGAGATGTGCTTGAATGTTCTAGTCTGCCTTGCTATGGTTTAGGAGTTTTTTGGTGCTCAACATTAAAGTATAGTACTCTAACATGTATACAAGTGTATTTAGGGTCGAAATGTCTGAGCACAACTCCCAAGGACCGCCCTAGGGGTCCTTGAGGTGGACCCATCCTTTGGCGAACAAGCTGCCCAAGGCAGCCAAGTTTTGTTTATGGTTCAAATAGGTCCACGTCGCAGAATAGGGTGTTGAAGGACCAAGAGTTTGGTCCGCGTCACGGACGTACAACGGACTCTCCTTTCCCAAAATCTATTTTCAGAAAATCATGTGGGAACAGCTCCGCGATGCGGACTTGTTCCCCGACGAAGATTTAAAAAATTAAGTTATGTTTGACATGTCTAAAAGTACAAATAACTATGAGGGTGTTTTGGTAACTTGGGGAGACAGTTAAAAATAGTTTTAACACTTATTATACCCCTTTCTCAAGTCAAAACCCAACACCGAATAAGAAAAATAAAAAAACCCAAAGCTCTCTTCGCCTCCAAACTCGCTCAAACCTCCATTGGAGGGAAAACTCAAGTTCAAGCTAGGGGCTGAATTTACATGGTTTCTTCTCCAATTTATAATGGGTCTTCAATAAATAATTTATGGTGATCCTTCATAGTTATTTACCCATTCATCTAAGGAGATCAATCAAGGATTTTCAAAAATAATTCGAAGACCGAAATTCCCAATTTTCAATGTAGCCGTGGGTTCATTGTCAAATTGATTTGAAAAACATTATAATGATGAATTTATGATTAATCAATTATTTTAAGATGAATTTAAATCCAATTCCATGAAGAATCCATGATCTCCCTAATTTCTCAAATTATGATATAATGTGGGCCTTGTGATCGTTATTCTATGTTTATTCAATTATGTTTCAATTATGTTAAATTGTCTATTATTATTGTTATTCGTGTGAATTGAATATGAATTGTAAAGGAATGATCCAAGGTTTTCATTTCTTGGAGAATTTGGTGAGTTTATCTATATTTCCCTAATTAATATGGATTGGCTTGAATAGAAATTGTTGGTATGGTCCACTTATGGTGGCGGTGTTTACTTTCTTGTAAATTACCTATGTTTTGTGATCATGGCCTTGAAGGCAATATGTTTAAGATGATTAATTGTGAGGATTATTATGAATATGAAGTATTATGCCTAGTGTCCAATGTTAGTATCATGTTCTATGTATATTGATGATGCTTTGTATATGTGAATGAAGATGTTAGGGTTAGTTGGTCTATACGTTTGATATTCTTGAAGTCTATTGAACATCGGATACTCTTATGTAGTATGATTCCGACCAATGAACCTCTACATGAATGTGTGGTCTTAAGCATGATTAGGACTCTTAGATTCAAGTAATGAAGTTATCTTGTCTCCTGTGCTAAATTGTGATGTGTGGTTTAATCCATGGATGTGAATTGTTGTCCTAAGAGGTTGGATGCCTCAATGTGATGCTAAATTCCATGATGTGATCTTTTTGACCAATGTATACACACTTACACCTCATGCATGCTTACAATTAGTATAAGTTCATGGTGTCTAATGAGAGGGTATTCTCATATGCACTTGTGTACTACTATGTATGTAGAGTATATGTCCAAGAAGTATGTTATGTATCCCTTAAATAGGATGAATTTATAGGTGTACAAGTATGGACAAGGGTAAGGGACCTTGTGTATGTATTCCACATGTGTACCTTTATAGGTTAGTTCCTAAGTTGAAATCTATTTATATGAATATGAATGCATGAGTATGTTATGAGTATGCATAGTATCTAAATCTGTTTATATGAAAGGATTGCTCATATAGTTTACACCTATACACATATTCATGAATGAAATGAATTATGAATATGTGTGGTCTAAGGGTTTTTATGTGAAAGGTTTGCTCACACATATGTATACACACACATGAAAATGTGTCTATTATGAATTTATGATGATCTAGTAAATAGAGGGGCTTTTGAAAGGTGTTCTGAAGGGTATCCTAAATTAGATGGTGCTTGAATATGCTCTATCCCTGTGAAAGGTTTTCTCACACGATTTACATTGATGAATTCTCATCTATGACCTATGAGCTAAGCATATGAGGGGTTAATCTCCTAAAGCCTATGTTTTATAAGGTAATAATAATAAAGGCTTTTCAATAAAGGGAACTTAGCTTAGCATCAACTTAACTTAGATGAGGTGTGCCCCTTCCTAATGTGGGAAGTCTTGTTCACCATAGTTGTCAGGAGGTGGATAACTACAATGCCTCAATAGGCATAAAGAGGGTTTCCATATATGCCTCCAAGTTTCATAAACTATGTTGCCCCATCGGATCTAGCAAGTGATATCACCTAATATTCTAACATGATGTTAATGTTCTACTGTGGCAAGGTGGAGTACCTCCTTTTGGTGTGAGGTTCTACAACAAAGGATTCCATGTTTAGCACCCACGGTTTTAGTGTCATTTAAGGCTATAGTTTCCCTAAAGTAAAATGGATAATGGAAGTAAAGTAATGAACCCTGACTAGGATAACCTAAGAAAAGTTGCTTAGTGTAAGTGAAGGTATGGTACTTTACCTATGCATTGCACAAGTATCTCATGAAGGAAGTTTGAGGAAGTTTTTTTTATGTATATGAATATTTATATGCCTTATTTGCATCATATATGGTATTGACCTATTGTTATGATAGTATGCATAGTATGAGTCCTATGGCTTATTTTGGTGAGGTCTCACTTTATGTGCAAGAGGTTCGTCTTATTGACTATATGATGAGGTCTTACCTTGAATATGCATGATATTGGTCTTTCTTGTCATATGATGAAGGTCCTACTTATGTGTGTAGTTGACTATGGTTGTCATGTTGAGGTATGAAGTAAATGATATGCTTGTAGTCTCTTTGTGAGTTTATTTAGTTTGCTTGAGGTTATAGGACTTCATATGTACATTGCACTAGTAGGCTTAGATAGGGATTATGAATAAGGTCTTGACTTGCATGGGGTCTTGAAAAGATTCTTATATGTGATTCATAGAACATGTTGGTTCATATGTGAAGTACGTGCCGTAGGATATGCTATGTTTCTATGAATGCCTGTGTTTAAGTAAATGAAGGTTATGTGAATGTTCACCTTGGTGACCTTAAGGTAATGCTTGAGTGTGGATAGTGGAAGGGGACACTATTCATGCATTGCAGCAAGTATTACTAGAGCGTTACTTTGGGGTCAAAGACTTAAGGTAAAAGATAAGATAATGTTATGAAATGTAAAATGAGCTTTAATTGAATAATGTAGTTTTATGTAATGTTATGAATAGTGTCCATGCCTATGTGAAGTATATGAGCTATGTTGTGCTTATTGTATCAAAGATTATGAAGTTTTACTAAAAGGTATGATGCATGGTTCACTAAACAAATGTCCTCTTTAAATGCATGTTTTTGCATGTTTGCCATACTTAGTGCATTCTTATACTAACACCATTCTTCTTCGCCTTTTTACATAAAGTGTAGGTTATGGATGCTTAAAGGATGTCTCTAACGTGAAGGGCTTGATATGTATTTACCAAGATCGAGGAAAGGGATCATTATGTTCCAAAGATTTCCTAAGACAAGTTTATATTCAAAGTATAAATAATTGCATATTATGTTATGATGTTAAACGGTTGTGTTACTGTTCCATCCTATTGATGTTGAGTCTAAGATGGCAAAAGAGACTTCGAATTTAATTATGTAGTTATGACTTATATTTTATATATGTATGAAGTGATGATTCTAGTATTTCATGTGCTATGTAAGTTTTAAATTTTCCGCTAAATTTAATTTGACAATGCGATGAATGATTATTATGGGCTTTTATAAGACCTCCGCGAGGTCAAGTATGACATGTTACTTCTAGGGGGCGCTCCCAGGTCTTGAAAAATGTGGTATCAGAGCATGAGGTTATGAAAGTGGTTTTAGGGTCCAAAGTCTCATATTGCTACGTCTAGTAGAGTCTCGTTCATTGGTGTTGAGTCGCGACACATCCATTAGTGAGAGGCTATAGGATGATAGAGTTTTCCTTCTTCATCATTATCATGTCGTGCCATAGAACTTATCTCTATAATATCTCTCTCTTATATTTTATTGTTCGGTGGTCTTTTATATGTGATTGCTTGGATGAGATGGTATCTAAATACTTGAGGGAGAAATGGTTAGTTTTGATGCTTATCTTGGTTTTATGATTTGATGAATTTTGATATATGTTGACACGATTGCATTTATGGCTAAATATGAGATCTATGTGAAATGATATGTTATGTGAAGTTTTATATCATGAAATGGTTACAACTTCTTAAAAGTGTTATTGGTTAAAATTGAGTTTCTTTTGAATAATTAGTTGATATATGGTTTTGTATGATGATAGCCTAATGATATGGTGTAGGCTTTAAATGCTATGAAAAAGCGTGGTAAATAACTAAAGATGCATGTTGCCCTTGTATATGTGGGTGGTATTTGATGGTTGCCTTGTTTGGCTTGGAGTCTTTTGTGTAGGCTTGATCCTAGAAGTAAAGGTAGTGTGCTTACCTTGTAAGGTGATTGTTGAGTATGTTATTAATGGGAGAACCCTTATGATTAGTTTATTAGTCCATTATGAACATATTCTAAGAGTGTGGAAAAGGGGGAGAAAAGGGTTTTGTTCCATAGGTTGGATTTATAAATTGCCTAAGGTTTTATGACTTTTGGTAGTATGGTATAGTTGAGAACTTATGTGGTTGGGTAGTATGACCTAACTTGAATGTTACAGATTTCCTTTAGGTATTGAGCTTCAAGGAATGATGATGTTTGAGGTATTACCCCTTGATGATGGAGTTAGTTGACTCCTTCATGTGATATTAGGAGTGAGAACCCTGAATGATGTTAAATCTTCTTGAGTGAAGAGTATGAATTGTTGGTATTGACTTACCTTGACCTTGGTGTTAAAGGGCTTGATGTGATTAGGCTTACCCCAAGTGGGGTATACTATGCCTAGATGGTATGGTTTAGAGTGTCGTTGATGTTCCTATATTGAGTTCCATTGAACTTCTATACGTTGGAAATCACTTTTTAGTGATATTGATGGAGGGTGTACTTAAGCTTAGATCCCAAGAGTGGGGTAATGTGATTAGTTAATAAAAATTGGTGAAATAATGTTCTCCTAAGGTGGAGCTAAGTTGCACTTAAATGAGTTACCCTAAGTTGGGGATGGTGATGTGAGTAGTAAGGTGGTCCTATCTTGTCCTTCTACTCTTACTAGATCTTGAAACCAAAGAGATCCTAGAAGCTTGTTCATGATAGGAGGCTTGCATAAAAGTATGGGTTGCATGTTCTCCACATGTTATGTATGTTTTAAATGACACTATGTTAAGCATGTTTTTAAGATTCAAAATTGCATGAAAAAGGATTTTGATCAAACTCATGTTTCCTCATGTTGATTGTGCATCATGACATGTTGGTTGCATTTAATTTCATGAGACAGTGTAAGAAGCATGTTTGATGTCACTGTTAATGTGTGGTGTTTTAATCCATAAATGAGAAATTGAGTCTCCTTAAAATGAAAAATGATGAGTCTCTTGAAAATTATGTTAATTTTTTTAGTTGGGAAGAATGAATGTAGGATAATTCTTGAGGAGTGAAAGTATGTTTAGCCAATGTCCTTGTGTGTGCCTATAAATTGTAAAAAATTCCCTAAATGACGCATGTTTATGGAAGCTTAATTATGCTAGAAATTAAAAAAATGAAATGACTTCCTATTGTTGTAATGTGTGTGGTGTGACTTACCATTTTGACTTCATTAGGAAGGAAATATGAGCATGCTTTGGTTAAAAGTTGAGAATTTCTCATTTAAAATGAATCGGCCTTTGTGCATTGCTTGAGTAAGAACTCATGAGACATGTAAGTGTGTTGAGAAGAAGGAAATTTTTACCTAAACATTACTAAGCATGGTAAGGTTGAGTATGGCCTTCATGGAATTATGTCTAAATTATAAGGATCTTTGTTGATCTACTTGACTCAAGTCTATGTGCATTGAAGTATGAGTGCTTATTTGCTTCTTGAGTGATTTTGAACTTGCATTTGTGTGACTTAAAGGTTGTTGCATAATGAGATCTTAATGAATTGAAATGGAATGACCACGCTATGATTAGCATAAGTATGTTTCTCTTATGAACATGACAAGAGCCTATGTGTTTGATGCATAAAGGATGAGTGAATGAATAAAGATTTTGCTTGCTTGTGTGCATTGAGTGTAAATCATATGAAATTTGGTGTTCCTTATAAATTTGGTGCATTGAAATCTATGTGATGATGTGTTGAATGTTGTGAGATGCTCTATGGGTCATTGAAGTCATTGATGTGTTTGAAATGTTCCAAGTGTCATTCGAGGACGAATGTTCCCAAGTGGGGGATATGGTAAGGACCTTCAAAATGAAGTAAGGTTCCTAGAGCCTCACATGTGACTAAAAAGGCTAATAATATGTCAAATAAGTGTTTTAAAGTATCATACTTTATTTGAAGTGATTTGGAGGTCAAACGTCCAAGAACTTTTGATGACATTCTAAAGTTATCCTTGAGACATGCTTGAATGTTCTAGTGTGACTTGCTATGTTTTATGTGTATTTTGGTGCTCAAATTGATAGTATAGGAACCTAACATGTGTACGAGTGTATTTAGGGTCGAAACGCCAGAGCACGATTCCCCAAGGACCGCCCTAGGGTTCCTTTACGAGGACCCCTCTATGTATATGAATATGAATGCATGAGTATGTTATGAATATGCACAGTGTATGAATGTGCTTATATGAAAGGATTGCTCATATAGTTACGCATATACACTTATTCATGAATGAAATGAAGTATGAATATATGTGCTCTAAGGGTGTTTATGAGAAAGGTTTGCTCACATATGTGTATACACAAACACACATGAAAACATGTCCATTATGCATGTATGATGATCTAGTAAATAGAGGGGCTCTTGAAAGGTGTTCTCAAGGGTATCCTAAATTAGATGGTGCTTGAATATGCTATGTCCATGTGAAAGGTTTTCTCACATGATTTACATTGATGAATTCTCATTTATGACCTTAAGAGCTAAGCATATGAGGGGTTAATCTCCTATAGCCTATATTTTATAAATTAATAATAATAAAGTATTTTCAATAAATGAAACTTATATTAGAACTGACTGAACTTAGATGAGGTGTTCCCCTTTCCAATGTGGGAAGGCTTGTTCACCATAGTTCTCACGAGGTGTATAACTATAATGCGTCAATAGGCATAAAGAGGGTTTCCATATATGCCTCCAAGGTTAATAAACTATGTTACCCCATAGGATCTAGCAAGTGATATTACCTAATATGCTAGCATGATATTAATGTTCTACTTTGTCAAGGTAGCGCACCTCCTTTCGGTGTGAGGTTCTACAACACCGGATTTTATGATTAGTACCCATGGTCTTAGTTTCGGTTAAGGCTATAGTTTCATTAGAGTAAAATGGACAATAGAATTTGTAATACCCCGTAGCCAAAACAGACCAAAAACCAGCTTTTCAGAAAAATCTGCAGGAGAAACCAACGGTGGAGTTGACGGACCGTAGACTGACCCACGGTCCGTCCTGCACATCCGTTGATTGGGTCAGAAACCACCCAAAATCTCAATCCAGAAGATTTGACTAAGTGTCGAACGACGGATGGACTTACGGTCCGTAGGTCAGACTACGGTCTGTAGTTTGAGTCCGTTGATCGACACCCCATTCACCCACTCTCTGAAAAGAGTCACGGATGACCAGCACGGTCCGTAGGTGGACCCACGATTCTTAGGTATGACCGTAGGTGGGACCTAGCAGACAGTTAAAGGGGAAATGCAGTTGGGTCAACTTCAAATGGTCAGAACTCTTAGAACAAAATTAGTTAGGTGTCCTATGACCTACCCATAGATAGATGATTGAATTAGCTTTCCATAGCCACCAACCTTGCTAAAATCAGACCTCCGAGCAAAATGTTATACCCATTATAGTAAAGGGCTATCGAACAGGCCCAACCTACCGACCAAATGACGGACCGTCAATCCTGGTTGTCACAACCGGGGTCTAGACCATAGTTGAAACCGGAGTTGTTGACCTCTCAGAGGTCGTAGACAAGCCTACATACGTCATCATTACATCGTATAGGTTAATTTTAGAAGAAAATTTAAAACTTTTGTTTGCTTTGAAGTATACATAGACTTCATAGTAAGAAGTACAATATATTAAATCAGTTCATCACAACCATCTAATAATGAGATATTCAAATGAAGGAAATACTTCATAACTGCATTAATATAAAGTTGCCAAAATGGCACCAATACAACGTCTGAAATAAATAAGAAAGAAACGCTAGTGGAACACTCTCCACTAGCTCATTCCTACGTCTAAGATAGAATATAAAAGATAAGCATCCTCGAAAGCATGAGTGCCTACCAAGTCCGAATGAATGCTCCACGTCCGGATAGCTCTAACGTAGTCTCGTAAACTCTAGTGTCCACCTACACCTGCATCTAAAAGTAGAGTATTGTATGGGATTATTATACACTTGTACTGAGTATGGGTGTATTCAAGCACACACCAAGGACATGCATGATTAAGAAGAGCTCTCTCCTAACGACATGAGTTATGGAAAGTCAAGTCAGTGGACTTGCCAAATCGGATTAGGAAAGTCATGCTATGAGAGTAACATGCATCATCATTCTTTTCATATTTCACACAACACATAACATATTTCATATAGCACGTACATATACCACATATCATTCCTTCATATGCCATGAGACCTTGGAATCATGGACTTAACATTAGGACTTCCCAAAATGAGGGCTCAACATATGGGACCTCAACTAGGGAGCCTTCTTTAGCAAACACAGAGTCTGCTTCATTCATTCATGCATATTTCATTTTCATTCGTTTCATTCATTCATAGACTGGTGCAATACCAACTATACCTAGGATGTAGTTTAAGACTCTCATCGGGTTCACTGTGTAATGACCAAGAATGACCTAGTGTCATTACTTGAGTCTAGTTCACCTCTTGATTATCCTAACCAAACACCTTGGTATCATTCATTTCATATTATGCATTACTGAGGCTGGCCTCATTCTTTCTTTGGAACTTTAACTTTAACCGACATAGATCATGTGAGCTCCATGAAATCCTATTTCTACCTGATACGCTCAAACTTACTTCTCAAATAAGAAGTAAAGCGGTCGTATCAATTAAAGAACCCAACTGATGAGGTTGAGATCGATCCCACAAGGAAAATAGTTCAGACTTAACTTTATTTTATTATTACTATTATTTAGCCAACTATTTTCCGAGAAAACAAAAGACAAAAAGGGGGGGTTTTATTTCTGAATTAAAGAGAATGAGTAACTAAATTAAAGTAAACAACTAACAGATATAAATCTCGGAGTTTAATCAATTAATAAAAGTAACTAGGGCTTAAGTGTTCCCCACAGGTTCCTAACTTGATAACTCTAACTATAATAATCCTTTCCTAGTATCTTGCATTTAAAGTGATAAGTTATGTATCTCTAAATCCTTGGTCCGGCATCTAGAAAATTTCACTCCGCACCTTGGTCCAGCTACGTGTGTTGCTATACTAACCCTTATCTTTACCTCATATTAAGCATTGTATTCGGTATTTGACTAAGTTATTAACTCGTACCAACCAATACTAGCCTATTAGATAGTCTACACTAAATCTATGTTGATAATTCTTTTCCTATTATCTACCTCCTTGGTCCGCCAAGTAGCATTAAGGATAGTTCTAACGTTGTCCATCCGTTAAAAAGACTTCTACACGAAAGAATTATCAATACATGCAAGACACCATTCTAGAATTGTTATTTAGTTAGAGTTTACCTTGTTATTTACCCATGGTTCCCACAACCCTTGCTATGGACTTTAGTTACCCATGTTCATAATTACACAATTCATATTGTTAATAGAAGAATTCATGCACTTACTTTTATGAGAACGAATAAATTCCAGAATTTATCTTGATTAATCAACAAAATCACCAACAATCAATTCCGGAAAAAGTATATTAATTACCAAAATCGAGAGTTCAATACTATAACAAGAGAACTAAAAATTATCAAAAAGTCTAACCCCAAAAACGAGGTTTTTCAAACTATTTATAATAAAAACAAAACCTAATCAAAGAAGGATTCTATTTACTAAAAATCTGTCCAAACGCGTCTGGGTCGACGGACCACGTGACGGACCGTCATGGACACGATGGACCGTCATGGCCTCCATCATCCCATACTTCACACATTCTTCTGCTGATTTATTCATTCCCCTCGACGGACAGGTATGACAGACCGTTTCAAGCACGACGGTCCGTCAAGGGTCTCCGTTCCAAAATACTTGAACTTCTTGGAATTTGGGTACTGGGACTACATCTCTGATCATCACGACGAACAAGCAGGACGGACCGCCGTGGCTATGAAGGTCCGTTATGGACTTCTGTAATCCCATAATTGGTCAGACATCCCCATCTTCCTTCAGCAGCTTCTCTCCTCACTACGATGCCACCTACGGACCGTCACAGCCTCGACGGACCGTCATAAGCTCCATAGGTGGTCTCTTCTGCATTTCTTCCTCAAAAACTTCCGCGTTCATCCTTGGACAGATTTTCTGCAAACAAAGAGAAACTTACATAAAAATCAACACAAAAAGGCTTTAGACATACACTAAACTTAAGGTAAAAGCATTATAAATACCGTGAAACCACGGTACATCAACACCCTCAACTTAAATTCGTTGTTTGTCCTCAAGCGACGCACTATGACTCACTACAAAATCTCTGTACAAGAGTATCCATATTTTAACTTTCGCAACCATTTGGCTATCAATCCCGATCATTCTCATTATGTTCATGCATGGTATCACTATTAGGCATTGACTTGTGTAGAATCAGACCATGACACAGACTCACTACGCAATGACACCTATCCTCTTCAATTTATCACCGAGGTGCTATTATTTTCGGTATTGAAACTACTGTCCTCACTTCAAATAACATCCTCATTTTTCACACAATGATTTCAGTTTGAGTATAAGGATCACTTTCCGACACTCACTCTCAGAACAAATTCACAACTCATTTATACATATTGCCATAGGGTTGCCCTTATTTTCACTACTTTAAGTTCGCCATACAACTCTTAGGATCACAATAGGACTTTTTAGCTTGTAACATAGGCTCAGGGTCAGGTAGGGTATATTTAGGTATATTTTAGTGACTTGTTGCCCTCCTTGACATATCGACTAAACGCACTACCTTTTTATCATGCTATTTCGCCCAATTTCTCAATTTTCTTTCTACCTTGCTGCTTTCCCTTTCTCATCCTTATATGTGAGTGACTTTTCTCTTTTATTTTTTATTTTATTTTTATTTTATTTTTAGTCACTTCTGTTTTGTTCTTTCTTCCTCTTCATACTTTCAACCCCAATTTTCCGAAGTATTCCTTATAACAGCCACCCTCAACTCATGACTTTGCTATGAGTTAAGGTTCACAATACCCATGGTTGGGTCAGGGCCACGACAAGGTTGCTTTCTGCATTAGCCACCCTCAGTTTATGCTTTTTTTTTTTTGGCATAAACTGAGGTGCACATGTCCAAGGAGGGACCAGGGCCAACACATTGTTCCCCGAGAAGATCAGTTGGGATGACAAAGAAAGATCTGTTTTTAGGCTCAAATCATTTGGATCAATAAAGGGTTAACTTCATTTGGTTTTCTGTTATTTTTTTTTTAGGCTTAAGATTGACTATTTCGAACAAAGGCCTATGATCCTTTCCTAATTGTTTGATTTGGCTCACTTTTAGCAGGACTAACCAGGCAAGTTCTAGCTCAGTATTGATGGTGGACATTCGAATTCACCTGACACTCACTTGACATTCCTTACATTCCCAGATTATTAGACACCTAGTTCGAGTCTTAGATTCAGGATCATGCAGTAGTGTATCTTTATTTCATGTTTCAAACCACACAATTATCAATTACTATGCCTAGTCATGCATCATTTTGATTATCGGGATATCATATTTGTTTCAGCCATCGTGCTTCAGATTTATACTATGTACATAAGATATGACATGCCGGTTCAACAATAAAAGTAATCAGTCTTTTGGGGAAAAAGAACACAGGCAAGAAAACCCCAAAAGAGGATCGTGAACTTGGGCTACTCAGAATTCACCCAAGCACTCACTTTCCATTTACCCCACCCCGAACAAAAGATATGCAATTGTCCCCAATGCATAAAAAAACAAAAATACGCGAAAGTTTAGTGAAGCAAACCTGAGGGGCTAAGCGCCGACGATCAGCAAGCTGGTTGGTCTGGTTCACCGGAACCCACTCCCTGCGTAGTCTGGACACCCTCAGTAGTGTCCTCAGCATCAACAGCACCATCAGTAGTGCCTCCCACAGTATCTACAATTCTGGAGCTAGACGCCCCGACAACTAACTCTACAGCCCTCAACGTACGGGCCTCCTCGTCAGCAATTGAGGCTCTCCTTGCAGCCTCCATCTCACGGCGCTCCTTCTTCCTTGCCCTAGCCTTATCCTCCTCTTGACCCCTGCGTCTCTTGGCATGCTCTCGTGGGGGACGTGGTGGAACATCAGAAGTGGGAAAAAGAGCAGCCATCACTGTGTCCTCAGCAGGCTCTGCAGAAGGGGCCTCAGACTCAGGCACCCTCGCCTCTAAGATCGTATCAAGATCAGCCCGCAGACTCTCAACCACAGCCTGAAGGGTCGACATGTCCACCAGAGGTGCTGGTCGGGCTAGCACTCGCAACTCAAAAGCTTCTAAGCGCTTATGTACCTCTGCGATGTTCCTCTTTGTGTGCTATGCCATCTTGCGCTCCATGCGCTCCTCTGCCTCAGCAATAGACCTCTGCATCCAAGGCTGGATGTGATACAGAAGTGTATCCA
This sequence comes from Solanum sitiens, assembly GCA_016801875.1. Classification (NCBI taxonomy): domain Eukaryota; kingdom Viridiplantae; phylum Streptophyta; class Magnoliopsida; order Solanales; family Solanaceae; genus Solanum; species Solanum sitiens. The sequence goes on along the minus strand of JABWTJ010000007.1, from coordinate 4,899,023 downwards.
TCTGTGCCTCGAGTTTCTGGACCCTAGCAAGTGGGACCAGAGTGGCGGAAGGAGCCGAGCGAGAGGAGCTTGGGGCAGTGCTACTACCCGGGATAGACTCGACATGGGTAGTGTCAGTGGGTGCAGAAGCAGCCTGGGAAGCTGCATAAGCATGCTCTATGGTATCTGCCAGGTTCTAACCAAGTGGGACCACCTTCGGGTGGGGCCCTCTGCATGGAGCCAACTCATTGGCCTCATCCCTGATGAGGCCGATGTCAACATTTCCCTGCGAGGTCCTGAGCTCGTCAATGTGCCAAATGGGCACACCTGAGGATCTGCATAAAGAGAAAACCATGCAAGAAAAAGGGTAAGTCGTGGTGACCTTGAAGTCCCTCTCGTGCATGACCGCCTGTAAAAGCTAAGCGAAGTCGACCTCGAACCCTGCCATCATTGCAGCCATCAGAACTGCACGATCCCATGTGACTATATTATCAGCAGAAGTGGGGGAAAGGCAGTGGCGGACTATCGACCAAAGAAACTTGTCCGTAAAGGTCAAGTTGGCCTTCCTGATGGCTCCCTTTGGCTCCATCACCCAATCAGCAGCCTCTCCATCAATAGACAAGTGCTGGGCCATCCACCTCTTGGTGGTCTCTTTCAGCGATGGCTCACGTAAGAACCGAGCCTCTTTAACAATTTGCCACCGGTAGTCGAACTCGGTGGTGAGAGGTGTCCTGGTAGTATCAACATCCTCGTCGTAGAGATATCGGCGGATGGCTGGCAGGGAGATGTCGACCTATATGCCGCGTACTCGGACGTGCTCAAGTGGGGCCTGTTTGGTGGGGTAGCCCGCCTATCTATCTGTGATCAGAGAGTGGCCACATAAGAGGCATATAACTCTCGGACCAACTCCTCACTGTAGCGACCCAAAGAACGAGCCGTCCAATCCAGCAGGTGTATGGTGAAGAGAGTGTGAATATCCGGCATGGTGGAGAGACTTCCCGTAAGGACCCGCCTCTCCAGTGTAAGGGTCCGTGTCATGATGCCTTTATCATTGAGAACCTTGGCGTATAAGTACACTTGGTATTGCTCGTCAACACACAACCGGTTTGGCTGGTCGGCAATCGGGGCAGAAACTCCAGTCGGTGAGCCAGGATTGGAGTCAGTGCTATCAGCCTCATCAGCCGAGGCAGACTGTGTAGCTATGGCGGGTGCAGAGGCTTCTGCGGACCCGGAGGCTTCCTTTGACCACGAAACTCCTAAGGAGCCAGATGCTCCTTCGTCTTGGGCAGCTGACCCAGAAGGTGTGCCGGTCAGTGTGCGCTCCTCATCTGACTGGGAGGCAGTGACTACGCCGGACTCCACCTTCTTGGGCGTGGCTCTAGGTGCACGTGGAGCTCGTGCTGTAGTAGCAGTGCCTGGGGGCACATACTCAGGATCATGCTCATCATCAGAGCCTATCACCAGTCGGGCAGACGGGGCGACAGACTTGGAACGCCCACGTGCATAAACGCGATCTTGTTTTGGTGCCATGAGATGTAGTACCTATAAATAATCATCATTAGTACTAGAAGGAGCAAACATGACAAGAAAACAATGAGACAAAATACACATAAATTCAAAGCAGTAATGACAGCTCTGTACTAGCAGTAAGGCACGACGGACCTGGTGACAGCCCATCGTGAATATGACGGACCGTCATGGGGTTCGTCATGTAATACTTAACAATTTAGACTCTCAAAAGGAAGCTCTGTGACTGGTACGACGGTTGTGCAGGACGGACCATCGTGGGCATGACGGTCCATCACATGTGTCCGTCAGTGGACACTTAGAAAAAGTATTACGACCCTTAGGACAGGGGTCTTTGACCGTCACGACGGTTGTGCAGGACAGACCGTCATGGGCATGACGGTCCGTCACATGTGTCCATCAGTGGACACTTAGAAAAAGTGTTGAGACCCTTAGGACAGGGGTCTCTGACCGTCACGACGGTTGTGCAGTACGGACCGTCGTGGGCATGATGGTCCGTCACATGTGTCCGCCAGTGGACACTTAGAAAATTATTGAGACCATAAGGACATGGGTCTCTGACCGTCACGACGGTTGTGCAGGACGGACCGTCGTGGACATGACGGTCCATCACATGTGACCGTCAGTGGACACTTAGAAAAATTATTGAGACCCTTGGGACAGGGGTCTCTGACAACCAAGACGGTTGTGCAGGACGGACCGTCGTGGGGATGACGGTCTGTCACATGTATCCGTCAGTGGACACTTAGAAAAATTATTAAGACCCTTGGGACAGGGGTCGCTGACAACCAAAAGGGTTGTGCAGGATGAACCGTCGTGGGCATGACGGTCCGTCACATGTATTCGTTGGTGGACACGTAGAGAAAACAAGTTGTGGGGTGTTAGGACGGACCCTATGATGGTCCGTAGTGGTTACGATGGTCCGTTATCGGGGTTTCGTTCTGTCATTCAGAGACAGAACTGGGGATGCCACAATCAACCCATGTGATTCAAACCAAAGACCCAACATTTCCCTAACGCTTTTTAACCTAAATACTTATCAAATTTACAAGGCTAAAGCCCTAATTTCTCGAGTTTTATCAAGGCATTTTGTGGGACTCATAACCTAGGTTAGACAAGATTTGGTCAAAGATCAAAGACCCACACAAGAAAAAAAAGTATGCTAATAGTAAATAAAAACCAAAATGAAGAGTAAATGGGTAGAGTTCAGAAACACATACCTTGGAAGAGGAGAAAACAACACGGAAGTGATGGCACCCAACAAGAAAAATGAGAATCACAGCAGCAGACTCCGACCAAGAAAAGAGATTTGGGATGGGGAAAGGGAGAATGTGGGGATTTTGGGAAGGGAAGGAAGTTGAAAGGGGAGGAAATGGGAGAAAGAGGGAAAGAAACGGTTGAATAAAGGGGTGGGGAGTTTAAAAAAGTTTAAAACTTTTAAAATTCCCCAGCCGTGTCGGGTCGGGTTGCTGGATAATGAAGCAACGAGACCCCGACGATGGTCCGTCACGTCTGTGAAGGTCCGTCATGGGTTCCGTCGCATGTGCCCTAATCTTTCAAAGCAATAAAGAACGTACCTGGCACGACGGAGTCATGCGATGGTCCGTCACAGGAGTGACGGTCCGTCGATGTATCCGTCAGTGAATGCGGCAGAGTAATTTTCTGCAGAACTTCCTGGAGATGTGCTACCTGAAAATTTAAAACCCATTAGTAGAAAATGCTACCATTACTAGAAAGAAAACTATAATTTGGTTAGATGATACATATTGGGTTGCCTCCCAACCAGCGCCTGATTTAACGTCGCGGCACGACTGAGGACACTCGATTACTTAGACTTCATCAAGATGGTATGCCTCAATCACCTCATTCGCCGATTCTGCATGCCCTATATAGATTTTTAGACGTTGTCCATTCACCTTAAACCGCACACCTTCCTTGTTTTCCAACTCAACCGCTCCATGAGGGAATAGTTGGGTGATCAAGTAAGGGCAAGTCCATTTGGACTTGAGCTTGCCCGGAAACAAGCGCAACCTAGAGTTGAATAAAAGCACCGAATCCCCAACCATAAACTCTCGTTTCTCGATTTTAAGGTCATGGTACTTCTTCATCTTTTCTTTGTAGAGGGCTGAGCTTTCATAATCTTTTAGGCGAAATTCATCGAGTTCATTCAACCCACTTAACCGTTGTTCTGTAGCTTCATTCCAGTCCATTTTTAACTTCTTCATAGCCCACATGGCTTTATGCTCTAATTCAACCGGAAAATGACAAGCTTTGCCATATACTAGTTGGTATGGGGACATACCTATGGGAGTCTTATACGCTGTCCGGTAGGCCCAAAGAGCATCATCAAGCCTCCTTGACCAATCTGTTCTACTAGCGTTCACTGTTTTTGACAAAATCTGTTTGATCTCCCTATTTGACACTTCAACTTGCCCACTAGTTTGAGGGTGGTAAGGAGTGGCCACATTATGGCGAACCCCATATTTCTCCAATAATCCCTTGAACAATTTGTTGCAAAAGTGGGATCCCCCATCAATAATAATTGCCCGTGGGGTACCAAATCGAGAGAATATATTCTTTTTCAAGAACGCAGTGACACTCTTCCCCTCATTGTTTGCAAGGGCGATAGCTTCCACCCACTTAGATACATAATCAACTGCTACTAAAATATACTTCATTCCATGAGAACTCACAAACGGACCCATAAAGTCAATACCCCAAACATCAAATAACTCAATCACAAGAATGGGGTTTAGAGGGAGCTCTTGCTTTCTTGAAATGCTGCAATCTCTTTGGCATCTATCACACGCTTTGGTAAACTCATGAGCATCTTGATGAATAGTTGGCCAATAGTAACCACATTGTAAGATCTTATGAGCAGTCCGGATACCACTATGATGTCCACCAAAGGGTGAGGAATGGCATGCCTCTAAAACACTCAACATCTCAACTTCTGGCACACAACGCCAAATAAGCCCATCAGCACAGCTCCTATATAAGTATGGTTCATCCCAAAAGAACTTCTTCACATCGTACATGAATTTTTTCCTTTGATGAAAGGAGAAGTCCGATGGAACAATATCACTAGCTAAATAGTTCGCAAAGTCTGCGAACCATGGAATCAAGTCTTGTGAGGAAGCCAATACATGCTCATCGGGGAACGTGTCATTAATATCAGTCTTATCCCCCAACTCTCTCATAGCTTCATCTTCTAGACGGGACAAGTGATCAACAACTTGATTTTTGGTCCCTTTTCTATCCCTTACCTCAAAGTCAAATTCTTGTAGTAGTAATACCCAACGAATCAGCCTCGGTTTCGCATCCTTCTTTGCCATCAAATATCTCAATGCTGAATGGTCAGTATGCACTATAACTCTAGAACCTAGGAAATAGGAGCAAAATTTTTCAAAAGCAAATACTACTGCAAGGAGCTCTTGCTCAGTTACAGTATAGTTCTTCTGAGCTTCATTGAGGGCTTTACTAGCATAGTAAATATGATAAAGAATTTTGTCCCTTCTTTGTCCCAATACCACACCAAGGGCAACCCTACTAGCATCGCACATCACCTCAAATGGACTGCTCCAATCCGAAGAAATAATGATAGGTGCAGATACCAATTTTTCTTTTAGCTCGCCGAATGCTTTAAGACACGATTCATCAAAATAAAATTTACAATCTTTCTCCAGCAGTTTGCACAACGGATGTGCAATTTTTGAGAAATCTTTGATGAATCTCCTGTAAAAACCTGCATGCCCAAGAAAGTTTCTCACACCTTTTACAGAGATAGGTGGAGGAAGTCTCTCTATTACCTCGACTTTAGCTCGATCAACCTCTATGCACTTTTCTGAAATGCGATAACCCAAAACAATACCTTCTTTCACCATGAAGTGGCACTTTTCCCAATTGAGTACTAAATTGCAGTCTTCACATCTCTTAAGAACCTCAGATAAATGTCTCAAACACCGCTCGAATGATTCACCAACCACAAAAAAATCATCCATAAAAACCTCAATAGTATCTTCCACCATGTCGGAGAATATTGACATCATACATCTCTGAAATGTGGCGGGTGCATTGCACAACCCAAACGGCATTCTCTTGAACGCAAAGGTCCCATATGGACAAGTAAAAGTGGTTTTCTCTTGATCTTCTCGTGCAATAGAAATCTGATTATACCCCGAATAACCATCAAGAAAACAGTACCACCCTTTTCCAGCAAGTCTATCCAACATCTGATCCATGAAGGGCATAGGAAAATGGTCTTTTTAGGTCCATGCATTTAATTTTCGGTAATCCATACACACCCTCCATCCAGTCACCGGTCTCATTGGAACAATTTCTTTTTTTTCATTGGGGACCACAGTCATTCCCCCTTTCTTAGGTACACACTGAACAGGGCATACCCAACTACTATCGGCGATTGGATATATTACTCCGGCATCCAACCATTTAATGATTTCCTTCTTTACGACCTCTTGCATAGGTGGATTTAAGCGTCTTTGGTGCTCAATACTTGGCTTATGATCGGGCATGAGTTGGATTTTATGAGAACAAATACCAGGAGGGATCCCAATAATGTCCGCAATAGTCTACCCAATAGCTCTTTTGAACCTTTTTAGCACTTTCACCAAACTCTCAACTTGTTGTTCATTTAGGTCTGATGCAATCATTACCGGCAATGTGTCACCGTTTCCTAGGAATTCATACCTGAGATGAGGTGGGAGAGCTTTTAGTTCTAACTTTGGAGCCTCCTCTATTGATGGTTTCGCGGGTGGAGACTCGCGATTCTTCATGTCTAGCTCATATTTGTTCGGTTTAAACCGAACATTACCACGATCAAGAGCAGCGACTAATGACCCATATTCTTCAATGCAATCATTATCAAAATTCATTATCACTGCCGCCAGTGCTTCTACACCTAGACGTTCTTCTATTTGTGTCTCGGGTGACTTACCAACTTTGTAGGATATAGCAAATACCGATTGGAGCTCACCACTCTGTCTCATGGACCTACAAATGTTGAAGGTCACTTCTTCATTATTCAACCGAAATTTCATTTGTCCCTTTTCCATATCAACTAAGGCTCTACCCGTAGCAAGGAATGGCCTCCCAAGAATAATAGGCACCTCAAAATTGACTTCACAATCAAGAATAACAAAATCTGCCGGAAATATGAACGACTCCACTTTTACTAGCACATCATGGAGTATCCCTATAGGCCTTTTTACTATTCGATCGACCATCAGTAGCCGCATCGCAGTGGGCCTTGGATCACCCAAACCCAACTTCTTGTAAATCGAGAGGGGCATGAGATTTATGCTTTCCCCCAGATCACATAATGCTTTCGCAAAATGTAATAACCCGATTGTACAAGGAATAGTGAATGCACCCGGATCTTCTTTCTTTTGCACTAAAGATCTTGTAGCAATAGCACTACAATGCTGCATTCCATCATCATCCTCAAAAGTGACCGATCTTTTCTTTGTAACCAGATCTTTCATAAACTTGGCATAACCGGGCATTTGTTCAAGAGCTTCTACCAAAGGGACATTGATAGAAAGCTGCTTCAACATTGTTATAAAACGCCGATATTTACCATCCTCGGTCTTTTTCACTAATCTTTGAGGAAAGGGGGGGGGGTCTAGGCGTGGGAGTTACCTTTTTAGGCACTTCAGCATCTTTTTCAGTGTTATCTTCTACTTCATCACTAACCTCTACCACTTTATCATTATCTCTCATCACCTTTTCCACAATAGATGGCATAGGTGGGTCAATGGTTTGTTTACCACCCCGAGTAGTAATTGCCATACAGTGTCCATTATTTTTTGGATTTTGGACAATGTTGCTAGGGAGAGTGCACAGTTGCCGTGTGTTCACAGTTGCATATAATTGGGCCATTTGCAATTCAAGCTGCTTAATCGATATGGCATGTGTATCGACTTTCTGTCCAATTCCCGCTACATCACTCCTTAACTCTTTCGTGTGCTCATCACTAGCATCGAACCTCCTCCTCATCTTGTGCAACATATCCTCAACTCACGCCATACTACCTCAACCATGCCTAGGAGATACTTCACGATTTTGAGGAGGAACATAGGGCCTACTCCTATCATTTCTGTTACCATAGTTACCCCTGTTGAAGTTGTTGTCGCGGTTGTAATTTCCATCACGGACATAATTACCCTCACGGTTATAGTTACCATAGTTTCGACCTTGGTTCCCTTGACCTTGGCGCCAATTCTCCTGATTGGAGCCTTGGGCATTCGGTCGGAAACCCCCCGTCTGATCATTTACTGCATAGGAATCTTCCTCATAATAATATTCATCATTTGGTGGTGGTGGTTTAGACAAGTAGTTCACTGCGTTTATCTTTTCTGCACCCCCAGTGACATGTTTTAACACCAACCCAAGCTCAGTTCTCATCTGTGCCATCTCTTCACGAATCTCATCTGTGGCTGGGTTGTGTGTGGATTGCACTGCAAAGGTATTTCTCCCAGTATCTGACTTCCTAGTACTCCATGCTTTATTATTCCGGGAGATTTTCTCTAATTTTTTGGCAATTTCAGCATAAGGACACTCCCCATAAGAACCACCTGCTATAGTATCCAATACCGCTTTTTTATTATCATCTTGTCCCCGATAGAAGTATTTTTTCAATGACTCATCATCAATGCGGTGATTGGGGAAACTTCTCAAAAATTAAGGGAACCTATCCCAAGAACTGCTAACTGACTCTCCTGGTAGTGCCACAAAGTTGTTCACTCTGTCTTTGTGATTTAGTTTCTTGGAGACCGGGTAGTAACGTGCTAAGAAAACGTCCCTTAGTTGGTTCCAAGTGAAAATTCAATTATAAGGGAGCTCAGTGAACCAAATAGCAGCCTCTCCCGTCAGTAAGATAGGAAATACTCTTAGCCCTATTACGTCCAAATTCAAATCAGGCCTCCCTACACAGCTTTTACACACTGCCCTTACCTTAGCTATATGGGCATGTGGGTCCTCAGACGGTAGTCCTGAAAAGAAACCTCTAGCAGTGAGCATTTGCATTAGACTACTAGTGACTACAAAGGTGTGACCTTCTGGTAGAGGGGGTAAGACAAGTGGCCCATCAGAATATGCAATATTATCATAACCTCTGTAGTATTCTTGAGGACGTGGAGCAGGATTTGTCTCCTTTGTGCATCTTGACCAGGATTATCAGGTAATAATCGACCATGAGCATCAACTGGAGCTGGGATGTTCTGGTTTGGATCATCATCATTTATACCCAAGTTTCGATTCATATTGCGTAATGTACGCTCTAACTCATGATCGTAGGGAAACAAGGGTTCTCTTCCTCTCCGTGTATTTGGCATACAAGGAAGTTAGTATCTGCAAAAAAACAAAACAACAGAAAAAGTAAAATCAGGAAAATATTGACTAAACTTTAGTAATAAGTTTAAGTTAATCTAAAAGCTACTTTCCCCGGCAGCGGCGCCAAAATTTGATACGCTCAAACTTACTTCTCAAATAAGAAGTAAAGCGGTCGTATCAAGTAAAGAACCCAGCTGATGAGGTTGAGATCGATCCCACAAGGAAAATAGTTCAGACTTAACTTTATTCTATTATTACTATTATTTAGCCAACTATTTTCCAAGAAAACAAAAGACAAAAAGGGGGGGTTTTATTTCTAAATTAAAGAGAATGAGTAACTAAATTAAAGTAAACAACTAACAGATTTAAATCTCGGAGTTTAATCAATTAATAAAAGTAACTAGGGCTTAAGTGTTCCCCACAGGTTCCTAACTTGATAACTCTAACTATAACAATTCTTTCCTAGTATCTTGCATGTAAAGTGATAAGTTATGTATCTCTAAATCCTTGGTCCGGCATCTAGAAAATTTCACTACGAACCTTGGTCCGGCTACGTGTGTTGCTATACTAACCCTTATCTTTACCTCATATTAAGCATTGTATTCGATATTTGACTAAGTTATTACCTCGTACCAACCAATACTAGCCTATTAGATAGTCTACACTAAATCTATGTTGATAATTCTTTTCCTATTATCTACCTCCTGGGTCCGCCAAGTAGCATTAAGGCGAGTTCTAACGTTGGCCATCCGTTAAAAGACTTCTACATGAAAGAATTATCAATACATGCAAGACACCATTCTAGAATTGTTATTTTAGTTAGAGTTTACCTTGTTATTCACCCATGGTTCCCACAACCCTAGCTATAGAGTTTAGTTACCCATGTTCATAATTACACAATTCATATTGTTAATGGAAGAATTCATGCACTTACTTTTATGAGAACGAATAAATTCCAGAATTTATCTTGATTATTCAACAAAATCACCAACAATCAATTCCGGAAAAAGTATCTTAATTACCAAAATAGAGAGTTCAATACTATAACAAGAGAACTAAAAATTATCAAAAAGTCTAACCCCAAAAATGAGGTTTTTCAAACTATTTATAATAAAAACAAAACCTAATCAAAGAAGGATTCTATTTACTAAAAATCTGTCCAAACGCGTCTGGGTCGACGTACCACGTGACAGACCGTCATGGCCTCCGTCGTCCCATACTTCACACATTCTTCTGCTGCTTTATTCATTCCCCTCGACGGACAGGTATGACGGACCATTTCAAGCACGACGGTCCGTCGAGGGTCTCCGTTCCAAAATACTTGAACTTCTTGGAATTTGGGTACTGGGACTACATCTCTGATCATCACGACGAACAAGCAGGATGGACCGTCGTGTCTATGAAGGTCCGTCATGGACTTCCGTAATCCCACACTTGGTCAGACTTCCCCATCTTCCTTCAGCAGCTTCTCTCCTCACTACGATGCCACCTACAGACCGTCAAAGCCTCGATGGACCGTCATAAGCTCCATAGGTGGTCTCTTCTGCATTTCTTCCTCAAAAACTTCCGCGTTCATCCTTGGACAGATTTTCTGCAAACAAAGAGAAACTTACATAAAAATCAACACAAAAAGGCTTTCGACATACACTAAACTTAAGGAAAAAGCATTAGAAATACCGTGAAACCACGGTACATCACTACCCCACACCGAAAAGATGTGGAATCACCGGCCAAAGTGAAACCAAAACATGCTAGCGTATATAGGGAATTGAACCCTGCTAGATCCCTATGTTGGTTGTATAGGTTCAAAGACTAGGAGATATAAGGAGACCCATACCCGCCTAAACGGAAAATCTCATCTCATGAGATTTACACGAACCTCTGCCTTCCCGAAAGAAGGAATCACGACTTATAGCTAGCCTATTGGTGCTCCGTATAATGTTCCATTGCATTCATCTTACACATCGTAGAAGTTTACTTCTCGCATGAGGGCATCATTTCTCATTAGATGATTTCTCATCTCATCATTAGTATTAAGTATGCATTAACTTTAATACTTTCATTAGAGTGTTCATAGAGACTGGTCTCTTCATTAACTTTACACTCTCATAGGTGAGTACGTTTTTGTAACATTTACTTAGGCTCATTTGAGATCGCTCTCATCTTTCACATTAGCCTCTCATCATGTTGTCACCAAATTCATTAGCTTTAGCACAATTGCTCTTCATAGTTACTCACCCCTCTACGTGAATGTTCATTACATCATTTGCCAATGCACATGGCCTTCTTAGTGTATTTCACTCTTACTTAACCCTTCTAGAGTCACATCATTCATCACATAACATCTTAGGTTCACTTACTTTATAAACGTATGATGGACTTATGAGTCCACACACAAAAGCCATGAGACTTCATTCATAGTTCATTTAAGTGATTCATATTACCCAAGATTATGTGGTACAAGACTTATGCTTCTTGTAAGTATGCCAAGGTCTCAATTTTGATTCCTATAGGCAGCATTCATTAATTATTTAATCACGTAAGACTTATGTGTCAATACGGAATTGGGAAAGGGAACCCTATTTCAAATCCCTTGTATAACACTTAGTTTTCTTTATAATTTTTGTTGACATAAAATTTTTGGCTAGGGAACCCGAGATCCATCCCCCACACTTATTCTTTTCTTAATTGCTTTGTCTTAAATATTTCGGCCTGGGGACCCAAGATCGAATCCCCTCGCCCACATTCCTTTCATTTTCTTTCTTTACTTGATTCCTTCGTTTAGACCAAGAGGGTGTGGGATCGATTTCCCACAACCCCAATTTTTCCTTTATTTAAAATTTTCCTTAACTTCCTTGTTTATCCGAGAGGTTGTGGGTTCGATCCCCACATGCCTCATTTAATTATTTTTTTATTTCATTTTTCTCCTCCCTCCCTCACCTATCCAATAGGTTGTGGGTTCGAACCCCACACGCCTCATTTCATATTTTTTTCATTTTTGTCCTAACTTTTCACTTGAGCTTTACCCCATTTGGAATCCCCCTTACCTCATTTTTATTATTTAATTTTTTATAACTTGTATATAGTGAGGTCTTGGGTTCAATCCCCAATGACCTCATGCATTTTTAAAAATTTTAAAAACTCAATTTTTTTACAGTAAGTGGCCGAACCAAATTTCCAGAATGCTGGAAATTTGTTCACCTTTTTGCAGTCCAGTTTCTCAACCTTTGAAACGTTAGATTTAGGACAATTTTCGTGTAGCATCTAGTGCATCTTTAGGTGCATTTTCATGGTTACTTTTGATCAAGATTTTTCAGTCAATTCAGCAACATTACACTCACATGAACATCACGATTTTAACATATTCATACACATAAAATACAAAAATTTAACATGCCAAATTTCATGCTTCAAACCGAGACCAAAATAACAATACACACATGCAACCACAAGTTAACATATTACACATTTTCGGAAACAGTTTGTCATTTTTCACATAATTTACGGACACACGTACAAACACATAATCACAATCAGCCCTAAAATCATCTACCAGAAGTCATACCAACGCATGCATCGATTCTTTCACAGGATCTAATGACAGGGGCATGCAACGGGGACAACCTTAGTTTTTTCGATTGAGATTATACTGAACCTTAGGGGTCTCTTGAGAGAAGGACCAAGAGGTAAGAAAACCAATACCTTAATGTCGTTCAACACTTGTTTCAATGCTGCCAATTCTCATGAAACCAAGCCTCACCACCGAAACCTCAGCACAATCCCGTCGAGAAACCCCTTTTTGCTTTACATTTTTAGATTGTCCTTACTTTTGAGTTTTAGCGTTCAAGTTCTTGATGAACTTTATTTTTTTTGTTCTGTTTTTTTGTTTTAATGAATACTGATCGTGCAAGTGAGGTAGAGTAGAGAGAGACGTAAGAAAGAGTGGTAGCTTAGGATTAGGAGATTTAGGTGAAGACTTAGTCAAACTAGGACTTCTCCTTAACTTATTAAAAATCTGATTTTTAAAACGGTAAGAGAAATGACCACCAAGCCCCTCCAAAATTCAGATTATAATCATCAATTTAATCCACCTAAACGTTGCTTCAACCAAGGCTCGAACCCGGGTGAAGCCTTCATTGCGAAACGGGTCATTCCGAGTTGACCCGACGCAAACCATTCCGGTAATTAAATTAATTAATTAATTAATAATTAGGGTAATTAAAATATTAACCCTAGCTTGTAAAATACCATTTACCCCTAGACCCTCCAAACCTAATATTACCCCTTTTAAGTCCGATAAAACTCATCCGGGAGAATCTCTTCTATTCGGGTGCCCTACATGGTTGGTTCTCACCTTGCCTAGCTCAACTAACTCACCAAGTTGGTTGGCTTAGCCAAAGCATAGGTTCTGCGGTCTGGTTCTATGCACAACAAGCCGTGCGAACCCGGTCTAATCCAGGCATTCTAGGTACATTTAAGCATTACTTAGCATAGTCATTTTCAGGTTGTTACACTGGTCGTCGTTTGGTCCGATAGTAACTTACCAGGGGTCTTTTGGTCTTTTCCCACTTCATTTAAACCTTAAGATACGTCTTTTTGACCCTAAATCATCAAATTTTAGTCATCTTAAGCCTAGAAACATAACAAGAACCTACCTAAGTCAAAATGATAAATCAAAAGTTAGAATATTAGAAGCAAGAAAGGAGAAAAAGCTTAAGAACCCTAGTTCAAGAACGCAGCAAGTTTCTAGCAGTTCCAGCCCCAAAACCCAAGTATTTTCCGTGAACTTCATCACCAGGTATGTGGGATTTCACTAGTGGGTTCCTTTCACCCATTAGATCCCTAGTTTTCAGTCAGATTCTTGATTCCCATATCATGATTAGACCTAGGGTTTCTAGAACTTCTACAGAACTTCATGAATTTATTAAATATATGTTCCAAATCAGATTATCATGTTATTACTCAGCTTATCACATGAATTTCAGAACCGTAGCATTGTTTTTCTTTAGTTCTTGAATTACACATGCTAGGTCAGATATTTTAGTTATTTCAGATATACATGCCTCAGTTATTAATGCATCATTATCAGATTAAATATTGCATTCTCAGTTTTCATGTTCAGTTTTGAGTTATCCAGTATTTTACAGAAACTCAGTCATAATCAGTTAAGTACATAAATCAATGGGAGTAACATAATACCGAGTTGGACTAGGGTTCAACGTACCTAATAGTCCCAAAACTACTAGCCAAGTAGGTTGTAAGTCCCTTCTATGGGCATCAGTTTATTGATCACGCCAGCATGCCTTTATACCTTTGGCAGGGTATATTGGGTCCTCTCGATGGGGCGTATACATCGGACTCCACATTTAGCTCATGTGATTTTATTGTCGGTTATTAGCAGCTCCCACAGTTCAGTCAAACTCTCTGCATTGACCATTTATCAGTATATTCAGTATTCAGTTTCAGCATGTTATAAATTGGTCATTACATCCAGTTAGCTCAGAATTAGTATATCATGTTCAGATTATTATACTTGCTTTTGTGCTTGTTCAGTTATGTTTTATTTCAGCTTTGTTCTATCCTACATGCTCAGTACCTTTTAAGTACTCACGCATACGTGCGCTACATCTTCTCGTGATGTTGGTTCAGCTTCTCAGCATCCAGATCACGCATAGATCGATTTCCGATTTCTAGTTCAGCAGATTCAGTGGTGATTCCTCATTCTACGAGGACAACAGTCATGAGTTTCATTTCAGTCTTTTAGTCATTTAGTTTCAGTTTTACTAGATATAGCTGGGGCTTGTCCCAGTATTTGTAGTCCAGTTTAGAGGCTTATTTCAGACATAGATAGTTTCAGCTTAGCGTTGAGTTGATATTTTCTTTGTATTAAACTCATCATTTTTCATATATCTAAGATTTAGCATATGAGTATTCCCCATCTTTTCATTTTAAGTATGATTTAGCTTCCGCAACAGTTTATTATTCTTTAGTATGCTCATGATCATGCCAACAGGGTTAGCTTGGGATCCCTTGTGGTCCTAGGTCACGTGTCTGCGTCTCGAGGGTAGCTCGGGGCGTGATAGAAGTAAAGTAATGAACCCTAACAAGGATAACCTAAGGGAAATTTCTTAGTGTAGGTGAGGGTATGAGACTTTACCTATGCATTTCACAAATTGCTCTTCAACGGAGTTCTAGGAAGGTGTTCTATATGTATATGAATATCTATATGCCTTATATGCATGATATTATGTCTTTGACCTATTGTTATGATAATATGCATAGTATGAGTCATATGGTGTGTTTTGATGAGGTCTCACTCTATGTGTAAGATGTTGGTCTTATTGACTATATGATGAGGTGTTACCTTGAATATGCATGATATTGGTCTTACTTGTAATATGATGAAGGTCCTACTTATGTTTGTAGATGACTATGGTTATCATGTTGAGGTATGAAGTAAATGATATGCTTGTGGTCTCTTTGTGAGTTTATTTAGTATGTGTGAGGTTATTGGACTTCACATGTACATTGCACAAGTAGGGTTAGATTGGAATTATGAGTAAGGTCTTGTGATGTCTATAAAATATGAAGTCCAAGAATGCTTTTGTTGACTATTGCCTGTTATGATGTAATTGGTAGTGTTAACTTGCATGGGGTCTTCAACAGTGTCTTATAAGTGATTCATAAAACTTGTTTGGTTCATATGTGAAGTAGGTGCCTTAGGATATGCTATGTTTCTGTCAATTCCTATGTTCAAGTAAATGAAGGTTATATGAATGTTCACCTTGGTGACCTTAAGGTGATGCTTGAGTGTTGATAGTGTAATAGGACACTATTCATGCATTGCACCAAGTATTACTAGAGGGTTACTTGGGGGTTAAATACATAAGGTAAAAGATAAGATAATGTTATGAGACGTTAAATGAGCTTTTAATAAATAATGTAGCTTTATGTGATGATATGAATAGTGTCCATGCCTATGTGAATTATATGAGTTATTGTGTGCTTATTGTATCAAAGATTATTAACTTTTACTAAAAGGCATGATGCATGGTTTTCTAACCAAATGTCCTCTTTGAATGCATATTTTTTCATGGTTTCCATACTTAGTGCATTCTTATACTAACACAATTCTTCTTTGCCTTTTTACACAAAATGTAGGTTATGGATGCTTAAAGGATGTCTCTAAGGTGAATGGCTTGATATGTGTTTCCCAAGATAAAGGAAAGGGGACCTTATGTTCCAAGGATTTCCTAGGACAATTTTATATTCAAAGTATATGTAACAACTTAGATATTATGTTATGATGTTAAAGTGTCGTGTCCCTATTCTATTCTATTGATGTTGAGTCTAACATGGCTAAAGAGACTTTGAGTTTTATTATGTATTATGACTTATATTTTATATATGTATGAAGTGATGATTCTAGCATATGATGTGCTGTGAAAGTTGTAAGTTTTCCGGTTAATTTATTATGACAATGCAACGAATGATTACTATGGGCTTGTATAAGACCTCCGAGTGGTCAAGTACACCATGTTACTTCTAGGGGGTACTACCCGGTCGTGACACATAGTCTACTAAAGACACATATCATCTACTAGAAGAACTCAGGGTTTGACTTCACATATACACATAAGTCATATAGACCATCACAATGATCACTTATCCAAGTTATAACATGATAGCATCATAATTTATAAAGTAATGCCGACGAAGCCACATTCTTCACAATAACATTACACAAGCACCGCCACTATAAGTGGACCATACCAAACATCACAATTCAAGACCTATACTACACAATATAGACAAAATTAGGTAAACATACAATCATTCCATCAAGAACAACTCCAATCCATAGACATTCCAACCAATTCAATTCACAAAGGCTCTTACCAGTAGTAATACACACCAATTAAATCTCATAATCTAATTATACAATGGATCAACATAATCCAATACAAGAATTACAAAATTGAGACAACCTATATACAATCTTAACATGATCTTTACATTGTAATACCCTAAAATGATCTAAGGTGAACTAAAGCTTCGTAAATGTTTCATGATTTAATTTTGTGTTAAAATGATTTATAATTATGTCCTTAGTCAGTGTATTATGTTTGGTGACGTTCGGATGTCAAACGTCCGAGAACGTCCATGATTGTCTGAACGTGTGCCTTAGAAAGTGCTTGTGTATCCGCATGTGTTTTAACGAGTTTTGCGTGTTTGTTTTGATTAAAAATTGATATTGGATGTTCCTAAAGACATAGAATACTTTGTCTATGGGTTTAACGTCCAAATACGACCCCACCTATGACCCACGAGGGGCCCTTGAGGAGGGCCCCATCCCTTTGGCTGGATGCTGCCAAGCAGTGACCAACAATGGCCACAAGGGACGGACCGTTGGTCAAACAATGGCCCGTCAACCTTGGGCATTAATTGGACGTGCAATGCTTGAAAAGCCTGCACAAATTGTAGGCTTAGACCTAATCGATGGACATCATCTAAGGGGCCTTGACTGGGCAATGGCCCGTCTGCGAAGGGCGTAGGTTGGTGCCTGTAATACCTGCACAAAATCTGCCAAGGCTTGGGGTGTTTGGTAAATTCACCTCAAGTCTTTTATGTACAATGGATAAATTTTTTAGGGTATTTTAGTTATATTAAAAGGGTTCAAACACTAAGACCTAATTTTAGACTTCTTTTTCATAAACCCAAACCCCTCTCTCAGGAAAGACTCTCTCAAAACCCAATAGAAGCTTGGACTCAAGGAATGGCTTTGAGGTGATGGTTGTGGACTTTTCTTCATAAAAACAATCATGGTATTTCTTGTCATTGACGTATGTTAGTCATCCTTGAACTCTCTTCAGTTTAAGGAGCCATTTCTAAGGAATTTCAAAAGAGATTTTCAAACCCTAACTTCTGCTGTCTTGGACTCTATGTATGGGTATTGCATGAAAATGTTTTAAAGGATTCAAATATGCTATTTCTAATGTTAGTTGGTGATTTTAATGCTAAAACTTCAATGAAACCATGTTATTGGTTTTTATCAACTTTTGACTTATGAGCTGGGTCTAATGAACATGATTTGATAATGTTAGAGTTAGAGTTTCTTTATGGTTATATTGTGACTTAGATACTGCCCTAAGGGATATTTTATGAAGTATTATTGAGGATTTGATTATAGGTGGTGAAACCTTGGATTAATCGTAAGTTGGTTACGTTGCTTAACTCTTATTATGAAATGCTCTTGAGTGGTATGGTCCACCTTTGGTGGTGGTGTTTACTTGAAATATATGAATATGAATCTACTTTTGTATTGTGAATAAGGACATTAAGGCATATTATGTGAAGTATGATGATAATTATGTTGTTCTTGTTGATATGCTTTTGGAAGCTTGTTATGTGAAGTATGCTAAAGATAATGTCTAAAGGAACTTTATGATTATGTGAAGCATGTTTAAGTGTGAAATATGATGAATGAAGGTTTAAGCAAGTTTAGAATTCAATGTTTATGAAATTGTGATTTTGTGAAAGGAGTGCTCACATGTACACACATACTCACACTTTGAATGAATGAATGAATGAAGGTGAAGAATGTGAATAAGGGGAGTTTTGGGGTGAACACTCTTCGTGAGTTGAGATGAAGTGTTTAGCAGCAACCTCACTATTCCTAAGATCTTTCTAAGATAAGTTGGAGGTTGGATACCCTTCGTGAGTTGATATGTGGTATTCCAATGTAACCTTTAGGTATAAGTACCCTTTGTGAGATGAAATGTGGTGATAATTAGCTATCCCTTAGCCTATAGTAAAGAATGTTTAAGACTCTGTGGGGGACTTATGCCTAGAACCGAGAGGATATGAAGAATGGGTGGTTACATTCCGTGAGTTGATATGTTGTATTCCAATGTACCTCTTCAGATTAGTACTCGTCGTTAGTAGAGATTTAGTTAATTAGTAGCAATATCCTTATCCCTTATCTATCCGCCCACATAGGTGTATGTAAGATCCCAAAAATGACTTAGGTGGACTAGAGCCTAACATGGTTGTCATGATGGTCTAATGTCCTAAATTGGTCTATAATGTGGTACTGAGGCAGTGTCTAAAGTATTAGGCGAATCGGAAGTCCAACGTCAAGGGATGACTAAGACGTTCGATGACTAAGTCACCTATGTGCCTCATATTTGTTTATATATTTTATGTGTGATTCATGAGGTAATAAGGTCCTTAATTGAGTTATTATAGTGTATATAGGCAGTGTGTCAAGTTTCGAGAAGTTTGGAGGTCAAACATTCAAGAACGTCCATGAAGTTCGAAAGGTTTGCCTTGAAACGACCTGTGTGTCTTGGTATGTTTCATTGAATTTTAAGCGTTTGCTTTGGATGAAATTTATGTGGGAGGTCCTAATCTCGTATACTAGCATATTCGGATTGGAAACGTCTGGGTGAAAGTCCACAAGGACAAACCAAGGATCCTTGAGGAAGGATCATTCTCAAAAGCCAAGACTACCCAAGACAGTCCCAAACGACGAAGGCAATAAATGGCTCGTGGGCCAGTGATGGTGTCGCGGGTCAGGACTTAGTCATGGTAGAAGTACAAGCCAAGGAACAGCCTTAGTCCCAAACCACGGACCAATAGGACTGTCCATTGATTAGGAAACGGGCCGTCGTTTGCAACCGTTTGTGAGGACTGGTTCCTACGCAACTTACTGTAGCAAGGGTGAAGTTGTAAGTTCACCCCATGTCCAAATAAGGGAAAGGGAGGTTATTTAAGGGTACTTTGAGTATTTTAAACATGTTTATAATCCTTTATCATTTAGAAGAATTCATTCTTCAGAATCAAAAACCCAAAATCTCTTAGAAATTCTCTAGAACTCCATTGAAGCTAAAACTCAAGGAAGATCTTGGATTGGAGATTTTAGTGGTCATTCTTTAGGCTTTGAAGATGTTAATTAGTGAGAGTCCCTACGTCTTCTCCAAGACCATTACTTGAATGTTCCCTATGTTATGAATGTCTCTTAATGAACTAATGAAATAATAACTTATGTTAGAAAACATGTAAATGAATGAGTACCTAATCTAGAGTGACTTTAATGATTTACTAGTTAAAGTGTGAAGGGGGCATAAGGAATGAGCTCTTTATGTCTTATCTAGGGAAGTCTTAAGAATGACTCTAGTTAGGGATGTTCGTTAATACTTTAGGCATGATCTAAACTTAGGAAGTCTTAAAAATTATTTAGGTAACCTTGAAGAGTGTGTATGGGCATTATCTTCTAGGAGTACTTAAGTAAGTCTTTTGATAGCCTTGGTTAGGAGAATGTCATATTAAACATGCTATATGTTTGATGTATTGTAAGTGTGTATGTCTCATTATAAGTAGTCTTGAGGATCATTTAGGCATGCTTAGAGAGGGTGGATGGGCGGTCTCTCTTTGTATTACTTAAGCGAGTCTTAGGATAGCTTTTAGTGGGAGAATTACATGTTAGAAGGTGTCTAAGGTGAAATTAAGAAACTTCCCTTTAACAGTGAAGGAGTTCACTGTACAGTGAAGGAGTTCACTGTACAGTGAATTAGTTCACTGTACAGTGAATTAGTTCACTGTAAAGTTATTCCTAAAAATGTGATAAATGGTTTATGTGATTTCTTATGCTCTTCTAAGGTGTTAAATGTTGTTCTTATGATTATATTATGATATTTAAATCGAAAGATGCATATTTCAAATAAATATCCGTTTTCATGATTTTTATGCATTATTTCATACTTAGTACATGTGGTTGTACTAATTCCATGCTTTTATCTATCTCTAAAGTGATTCATAGGTGAAGGTTCTTTTGGAGAGTTAAGATTGGATTAGAAGATACTTCAAGTAAGTTGAAGTATGTCCTGATTTGACTCGAGGACATGGATGTCTTTTATTTCTCTTATTGAAGTATTGTAGTAGACTAAGTATTTCTATATTCGTATTGTATGGGCCGTGTCCCAAGTATTCTCGTGTCTAAGCTTTGATGAGATTGAGATTTATTCTTTCCAATGATTTCTAATGAAAGAAGTTATTAAAGATATTTTAATGTTTTGTGAAAAGTTTTAATTCCGCACTACTTTTTATTATGTATATACGATGAACGATACGAAAGGGCTTGTACAAGACCTCCGAGAGGTCAAGTACGCTGGTTGAACTCCGAGAGTTCCATATCTTCTAGGGTGTGGTCTCGGGATGTGACAGTGTAACTATTATAGAAGCCATGTAAAAGCTAAGAGAATGACCATACCCTAGGTAAGTGGGGATCCCTTATCCGATAAGGGTAGTATCGGAATTCCATGTCAAGCTCTCATCGTCTATGTCGGTTAAAGCTATTCCCCCACAAAAGAATGAATGAACTAATTCTCCTAAAAGAATATACTACTTAGGGTAGGTGGTGTATGGGCCACTATTTATCCATTGCACTAAGTAGACATTCCGAAAAGGGAGTCTTGGTGGGTTTTATATGTAGTGCATGAATGAGATATCATGTGTTGTAAATGAAGTTAGATGACTAAAGGTCTAATGTTTAGGAATAATGTTAAAGCTAAGTATTATGTAATGAAGTTATGAATGACTAATTTAGTGTGCTTAATCCAAGGGAAACCTCAAGGAGCACTAAGTGGGAGTAGTAGTACGGGATGCTACTCTCACATTGCACTCAGTGTAACTTACATTTCCTATCGAAGAAAGGCACTTACATGAAGTCCTTAATTTATGAATGTCCTTCAAAAGGGTAGTCTAGAGAGTGGATTTGTTTCCTGTGCGAGATAAGCCTATGGTTAGTAGTCTTAAGGATCACTTAGGTGTGTATTGAAGGGGGTGTATGGGTGGTTCCTTCATGTCATACCCTAGTGAGTCATAGGATAACTTTGTTTGGGAAGCCTCAAAGGAAATGAGTTCATTGTGTTTGGTATGAGTTCACTGTAATGTCACTGTGTTCACTGTAATGTGCTTGAGTTTACTGTAAAGTCATATTTTGGTTCAAAAATTATGAAAGTTCTATCTTATGTGATTAATGATGATTCTTATACTATTTTACCTATATAATCATGAAGGTTTTACTTGTTTGTCATGAAAGTTTATTTTACTAAAACATCCCTTTTCACATGTTTTTGCATATGTCATACTTAGTTCATTGCTTTGTACTAACCCCATACTTTTCTATACTCTATAAGTATAGGTTGGAGGCAAGAAGAAGTCTAGACGGAAAAGCTTAGGAATCTACTCTCAAAACTAAGTATATCCTCATATATCCGAGGGCATAGTTATATTTCTTACTTTCTATCATTAAGACTTATTATGTATTTTAAATTAAGGTAAAGGGTTGTGTCCCA
Organism: Solanum sitiens; assembly: GCA_016801875.1. NCBI lineage: Eukaryota > Viridiplantae > Streptophyta > Magnoliopsida > Solanales > Solanaceae > Solanum > Solanum sitiens. The sequence continues at coordinate 4,876,809 of JABWTJ010000007.1, read as the reverse complement.
AAGATATTTATGTCGTGACTTTAAGATGGCTTGTGACGATGAGACTTCTCCTATATTTTATAAAAGATGTTGCCTTTATTACTTTATTCATGAAAAGTTATAATTATGCACTACTTTCATGTCTTATGTAATGAATGATAGATAAGGCTTGTACACGAAAGGTCATTTACACAATTGTTCCTACCTAAGGGTGCTCCCTTCTTCTAGGGGGTACTTTCTGGTCTTGGTAAACTTGGTATCAGAGTATAAGTTTATGGAAAATAGTTTAGAGTCTAAAGTCTCACAAGTCACGTCTAGTAGAGTCTTGTTCATCAGCGTGATTCGCGAGACACCCATGGGTGAGAGACTATAGGACGATATAGTTTAACTTTCTTCATTACTGTTGTATCGTGCAATAGACCTTAACTACATAAGGTCTCTCTCTTCTTTTCCCTTGTACGGTGATATTCTAGATGTGATTGCTTCAAAGGGGAGATGTTTCTAAGTTTGAGGGAGAAAAAAGTGAGTTTTGATGCTTATAATGGTTTTTGTGGCTAGAAGAATAGATATGAAGGTTAGTTTTGAGGATTGTGATATGATGCCATTTATGTTTATGTGTGACTTATGAAGTTGGAAGTATTATGATGTGAAATTATATGGTGATGTAGTTCAAAGCATGGTAAAAGTTAAAATGGTTGAATGAAGTCCTTTTTATAGGGAAATGAGTTATCTTAAAGTTGTGTATGATGATAGTAGAACATTAAGGAGTTAATTTGAGGAGTGTTGAATGAATGTGGTAATGTTGTGAGAAAGAAGGTATTTTATTCCATGAGTTCAGAGATGTGATGCCTAAGAGTTGAGTAAGGTGATCCTTAAGGGTGTTGTTGTAGATTGAATCCTAAGAGGAAGGTGTTATGCTTGACTTGTAAGGTTGATGTTTAGTCTTGATGTGCATCAGTTAATGGTAGTGTGAGTTCCTACCTGGTGAGAGGCATAATTGTACTTTGAAGTATGAGACCTTGAAGATGGCTTTACCCTGAGTGGGTGAGAATGAGTTTGGTAGGAAGGTAGTTGATATCCTTATCTTTCCTTCTAACATTATTCAAGCTTGAGACATAAATCCTTGGTAGTTTGGTAATGGTTAAGAGTCTTGCATATTAGTATGAGTTGCATTTATCTTTATGTTATGAGTGTCTTTGATGTTATAATGTTGTGCATGCTCTTGATGATATCATGAATACATTGAGAGAATTGGTAGTCAACCTATATTTCTCTTGTTAAGGTGTAGCTAATGATATTGCTTAATTGCTTCAAAGATTTTTTTATCATGTTATAATGTGAGTTTGTATGATTTTGTCTCTCATGTTCACATGCCTTCATGTAAAAATTGCTTATAAGATGGATTAATGAATTTTTAGCATGTCTCACTGTTAAGGATTGTGCATTCACTGTAAAGAATTTCAAAAATTGACTTAAATGCACTTTCATGATTGGTAGCCTTAATGTGTGTTGAAATGATGCGTGTGAGCATGTTGAATGTTGGAGAATGTAGTTCCTCCATAAATGAAGAATACGAATGTGTTTTGAAGTGTGGAAGTTACTTCCAAAAAGTTGCATCTGTTGCATAGCCAATCCTTGTCAATGTGTAGTTGGTGTTCCTTGTAAGTTTAATGCATTGACTATGAATGTTTGAACCTTGATTTAGTGTGTTATATGCTGCTAGTAAGTCCTTAATGTTCTTAAAAGAGTTTAGTGTCATTCATGGACGAATGTTGTTCCAAGTGGGGGAGAATGTATTACCCTAAAATGAACTAAGGTGAACTAGAGCTTCGTAAATGTTTCATGAATTAATTTCATGTTAAAATTATTTATACTGATTTCCTTAGGCAGTTTATGAAGTTTTGTGACATTTGGAGGTCAAACGTTAGAGAACGTCCATGATGTTTGGAAGGTGTGCCTTAGAAAGTACTTGTATGTCCTCATGTGTTTAAGCCAGTTTTGCTTGTTCGTTTTGATTAAAATTTGATGTGTGACGTTCCTACTACCTATAAGACTATGTATAAGGGTTTAACATCCGGGTACGACCCCACCTAGGACCCACGAGGATCCCTAGAAGAGGACCCCATCCCTTTTGCAGGATGATGCCAAGCATTGACCAACGACGGCCACAAGGGACGGACTGTTGGTCAAACAACGGTCCGTCGACAATGGCCATAAACTGGGCCTGCAAGTCTAGAAAATACTGAACAAAGTGGAGGCTCAGCCCGAATCGACGGACCCCATCTAAGGGGCGTCGACCGGGCAACGGCTCATTTGTGAAGGGCGTAGGTTGGTGCCTCTAAAAGCTGCACAAATTCTGCCAAGGCTTGAGGTGTTTGGAAAATTTACCCCAAGTCTTTTATGAACCATGGATTATTATTTTAATGCCTTTTAGGTATATTAAGAGGGTTCAAACACTAGGACCTAATTTTAGACTTCTTTTTCATAAACCCAAAACCCTCTCTCAAGAAAGACTCTCTCAAAACCCAATAGAAGCTTGGACTCAAGGAAGGGCTTGGAGGGGCTGGTTGTGAACGTTTCTTTGTAAGAAATTCATGGGTTTTATTCTCATTTAGGTATGTCAATCATCCTTCAACTCTCTTCCATTAAAGGAGCCATTTTAAGGAATTTCAAAAGAGATTTTCAAACCCTAACTTCTTCTATATTGGACTATAAGTATGGGTCTTGAAAGAAAATGTTTTAAAAGATTGAAATATGCTATTTATAATGTTAGTTGGTGATTTAAATGCTAAAACTTCAATGAAACCATGTCATTGCTTTTTATCAACTTTTGAGTTATGAAATGGGTCTAATGAACATGATTTGATCATGTTAGAGTTAGTGTTTCTTCATGGTTATATTGTGACTTAGCTACTGACCTAAGAGCTATTTTATGAAGTATTATTGAGGAATTGATTATAGGTGGTTAAATCTTGGATTAATGGTAAGTTGGTTACATTGCTTAACTCTTACTATAAAATGCTCTTGAGTGGTATGGTCCACCTTTGGTTGTGGTGTTTACTTGAAATATATGAATGTGAATCTACTTGTGTATTGTCAATATGGACATGAAGGAATATTATGTGAAGTATGCTGATAATTACGTTGTTCTTGTTGATATGCTTTATCAAGCTTGTTACGTGAAGTATGCTAGAGATAATGTCTAAAGGAACTTTATGATTATGTAAAGCATGTTTAAGTGTGAACTATAATGAATGAAGGTTTCAGCATGTTTAGAATTCAATGTTGATGAACTGGTGATTATGTGAAAGGTGTGCTCACATTTACACACACACTCACACTTTGTATGAATGAATGAATGAAGCTTAAAAATGTGAATGAAAAGGGGAGTTTTAGAGTGAACACTCTTCGTGAGTTGAGATGAAGTGTTTTGTAGCAAGCTCACTATACCCAAGAGATTTCTAAGATAACTTGGAGGTTGGATACCCTTTGTGAGTTGAGATGTTGTATTACAATGTAACCTCTAGGGATAAGTACCCTTCATGAGTTGATATGTGGTGCTAATTAGCTATACCTTAGCCTATAATATAGAATGTTTAAGACTCCGTGGGGGAGTTATGCCTTGCACCGAGTGGATATGATGAAGGGGTGGTTACACATCGTGAGTTGAGATGTAGTATTCAAATATACCTCTTGAGATGAGTACTCCTCGTTAGTAGAGTATGTGTTACTTACTAGCAATCTCCTTATCCCTTAACTATCGCATAGGTGTAGCTATTGGAGAAGCCATGTAAAAGCTAAGAGAATGACCCTACCATAGGCAAGTGGGGATCCCTCATCCGATAAGGGTAGCATCGGGATTCCATGTCTAGGTCACATGGTCTATGTCCGTTAAAGATATTCCCCCTTAAAGGAATGAATGGACTAAGTCTCCTAAAAGAATGTACTACTTAGGGTAGGTGGTGGTATGGGACACTATTTATCCATTGCACTAAGTAGACATTCTGAAAGGGGAGTCTTGGCATGTTTTATACAAAGTTCATGAATAAGATATCCTGTGTTGTAAATGAAGATAGATTACTCAAGGTCTAATGTTAAGGAAGCATGTTAAAACTACGTTTTATGTGAGAGTAGTAGTATGGGATCTACTCTCACATTGCACTTAGTGTAACTTACAAGTCCTATTGGAGAAGGGCACTTACATGAAGTCCTTAATGTATGAATGTCCTCCTACTGTCTAGTCAAGAGTGTGGACTTGTTTCCCGTGCGAGGTAAGCCTATGTTTGGTAGTATTAAGGATCACTTTGGTGTGTATTGAAGGGGGTGTATGGACGGTTCCTTCATGTCTTACCCTAGTGAGTCTTTGGATAACTTGGTTAGGGAAACCTCAAAGGAAATGAGTTCATTGTGTTTGGTCTGAGTTCACTGTAACTCTCATTGTGTTGACTTTCATGTTCTTGAGTTTACTGTAAAGTCATATTTTGGTTCAAAAATTATGAGAGTTCTATCTTATGTGATAAATGATGATAATTATACTATTTTAACTCTATAATCATAAAGGTTTTACTTATTTGGCATGAAAACTTATTTTACTAAAACGTCCCTTTTCACATGTTTTGCATATGCCATACTTAGTACATTGATTAGTACTAACCCCATAATTTTCTATACTCTATGCCTATAGGTTGGAGGCAAGAAGAATTCTAGAAGGCAAAGCTTGTGAATCTACTCTCTCAAGACTAAGTATGTCCTCATATATCTGAGGGCATAATTCTATTTCTTATTTTGTATCATTAAGACTTATTATGTAATTTCATTTGATGTAAAGGTACGTGTCGCTAATATATTTATGTCGTGTATTTAAGATGGATTGTGACGATGAGACTTCTCCTTAGTTTTTATGAAGATGTTTCCTTAATTGTCTTATTCGTGAAAAGTTTTTATTCCGCACTACTTTCATGTCTTATAATAAATGATAGCTAATGCTTGTACAAGACCTCCAAAAGATCAAGTACGAATTTTTTCCAACCTAAGGGTGCTCCCTTCTTCTAGGGGGTACTTTCGGTTCGCGACATAAATAATTTAATAGCCCAAGCTAATGTACAAAAGAAATCAATACAATAGAGCTATGATTACATCACCCATCATATAGGCAAAGTTAGGATTTAATTATTTGCATAGGTTCGTAGGAATTTTGATAAAAAATCATTTAATGAACATCAATATAACATAAATAATTTTTTCAAATCCTTTTATCCAAGAACCCATGGCTTGAAGTTTAAATAAAAGAATTCATGTTTTTGATCATATTTGAAACCATTTGAAATTGGATCCTTTAATAGAAGAAGAGTTATAGGATGAAGCACCACACCTCAATACTGAAGATTAGCCCACAAAATTGTTGGATAAATATTTGTAAAAATCTGCCTTCTTCCTTGGAGCTTCAAACATTCAACAATGGAGTTTTAAAGAGAAGGAGTGGAGAGAATTAGTTTTGAGTTGAGGGTTTAGCATTGATAGGTGAGTTTTGGGTTTAAAAAGGTTCAATAACCATAAAAAAATTATTCCCAAAGTACCCAAAAGACCCCTTCACTTATTGGACATTTTAACCAATTATAATTTGACTTGAAAAGGACGCGACCGGGTCTGTGAAGTTAGTGTGCGTCGCGGTGGCATTTTCAATTCGTGGTTCTGGAAAATTTTGATATAGAATGGTTAGCGATGGACCCGCGTTGCAGTGAAAATTTTCTTCCCTTAAAGTATAGCTTGCGCGATGCGCAGCCACACCCAAATATGGGCTGCCTTGGCAGCTTGCATGGCCCTTGTTTGGGTCCTCCTTGGGGACCCTTAGGCTGATCCTTGGGGCGTCGTTCTCGGATTTTTTGACCCTAAATGTGTCTCTCTAGGTAATAGGGTAAATCCCACGTATTTTAGACACCAAACAATACCTTAAAACAAGCACTGCATACAAGGATACACATGCACATCCAAAGGCTAACTTTCGAACGTTATGGACGTTCTTGGACATTTGACTTCCAAAATGTTCAAAACTTCACACACTGCCTACTAACACTATATTTAGCTATTTTAAGACTTTAAATCTCATGACACACATGTTAGTCTCTAGTTCTCCTATGTTCATTTTTTAGTGGCGCTACAAACCCTTAGGTTGGTCCTTGGTGAATAGTACCCAGACGTTTTGACCCTATATATGTCTCTCTAGGTGTTCAGGTCATCCCCACCGAGTTTAGACCCAAAACAACACGTAAAAACACATCCAATATACAAGGAAACACCATCACACATAAGATTAGTTTCCGGACGTCTTGGTCGTCCGTTGACGTTTTACTTCTAAACTCTTTTAAACTAACTTCAAAAGCTATATTTCATTGTTTTTAGAAAGTTATCAACTCATAAAAACCTTGTGAGGCTCTAATTCATCCTATTTCATTTTGAGGGTCGTCACATTCTCCCACACTTGGAAAACAATCGTCCTCGAATGACACTTGCAACACTTAAAACACTTCCAAGAGGTAAAGACTCAAGACTAGAAGCCAACCATCATACATTCAACAATTTCATTCAATATATCATGCTAGAAGAAACATCAACTTCACACATATAGACTTAAAACACAACAAGAACGTAGGAACAACATATACAAACTCGTCATGCATTGAGACTCCACATTTTCTCATTTCACATTTTGGAGGAACTTCTTTCCCCAAATCATATCATGCCAGTAAAACATTTTTAAGCATATAATGTCAATTTCTCATAAAATCAAATTCATGCATCACTTTCAAAAGTCACTTTTAAACATGCTGATAAGTCAACTCATGCAACCTTTACGCAATTCACTATAGATGCACATCAACATGAGAGAGAAAAGCTTAAGCTTATTTTACAATCTAAACATAACTCATGAAAATATGCAATATTATAAGGGATCAAGGAAACCCATTTTTCACAAAAGAATCCCAATGCATGGACATGCTCCTAGAAAGATCTAACTCTCAAGCTTGAATAGAATAGAATAGAAGAGACAAAATCCATAACCCAAATATTCACCATGCTCACCCACTTAGGAAAAACCTATCTAATCTATCATGGACAACACAATAAACACTTATCACTGAGGTAAGGAATTGTAACTTATTGGCACCTTCATTAAGATTTGCTTCCTTATTAGCTTGGAGGCAATAGAAGCGATTCTTCTTTTGTTCACCAACACCCGGACAATTATAAGGATCTTACTTGACATTCTTTCCACTAGAATAAATAGTAGGACAATCTCTCACCTTGTGATCATTCTTTATACAACCATAGCACCCACTAGTATCGGCTAGACACTTTCGAAGTTGTTTTTCCCACAGTTTAAGCAAATAGGTGTATCAATTCGGGAACCGCCACCTCTCTTATTGTTAGTCTTAGGAGAACTAAGAAAATATTTATTTGGATCCCTCTTCTTAAACCTAGGTTTACCTTACTCATCGGTTCTTACCCTCTTCACATCCTTAGCTCTCGTCCCGAGCTTAGACTCTTTAATGTATTGAGCATAAACAATGAGCCTAGATAGAGTCATGTTACCATAGATCATTTCCGTACGGAACTCTTCCCTCAGAAGATTAGAAACACCTGTGAAGAACCTACTCATATTATCTCTACGATTAGACACCAAAGATGGAACACACTTAGACTACAAGGTAAACTTCAAGGAATACTTCTCCAAACTCATATTACCTTGCCTAAGGTTTATAAACACCTCACATTAACCTCCCTCTTCTCAAAGGGAATGTATTTTCCTAAGAAGGTTTCCTTAAAATCATTCAACTCTATATGACCCGATTCAACCGGCCTATTGTCCTTCCATTGTGTGTACCACACTTGAGAAATCTGTTTCTATTGGTATGAAGCCAACTCTGCCTTCTCCCTAGAAGACACCTCCATAGCATGGAATATCTTATAAACATCATCCAAAAATGCTTTGGGATACTCTCCCAAATTAGAGCCAATAAAGGTAGGAGGATTCATCCCCACACAGTCCCTCAACTTAGAGGTCATAGTACTCTCAACAGCATTCAGCCTAGACACCACATTTATATTCGCTTTAACCATCATGTCTCAAGCTAAGGTATGAAGAGCCCCTCTACCCTTATCATTAGTCATGTATTGAGGAACCACCGAAACCACATTCTTTTGGTTCGCCAAGGGGACTTGTTCACCTTAAGGAACTTCTTCACCTTGGGGAAGATCTCCCTCATTCATAACACCATCTTTCACTCTTCTTGTGGGCCTCCTTCTTGTATTCATATTCTATAAACACAAGAAAAGATATTTAGTAAAATACACTTATAACCTCATGAACTATATGACACAACACAAGAGTAATGAAGAAAGTGAAACTTCTATCATCCTATACCCTCTCGCTCATAGATGTGTCTTGACTCACACCGATGAACAAGATCTACTAGACGTGGCTTTAATGAGACTTAACCAATGTCCTTGTTCTCAGAAAGGACTAAGATTAGCCTCGTAGCATTCATTATTACATTCATATGTATAAAAGTGCGAAAAATTAAAAGTTCTCATCTACATCTACATCATGAGGTTTAAATAGACCTCTCGCTTACAAATAATATATACATAGATAGTTTACATAGACTCTTCGCATTAGAAGATTTCATACGCTTCTACTTTTATGTCACATATACAATATACACAATATAGAGCCTAATAGAGATGTCTCATATAAAACCATCTAATTTGGAAAAGAACAATTATGGCATAGCTTTTACACAAATGTATAAATGTCACTTAGGGCTTACAAAATTGTCTTGAACAATAAGAGTGAATCAAATGTCATTGGACTATAGTAATTCACGTTGGTAGAATGGGAAAAAAGGCACCATCTCAGATCTTGAGGACATACCCACACTTGGAGAAATGATACAAGGCTTCTTGCAAATTGGCCACAAACCCTTCAACGACCAGAATGTAAAATGTTTGGGAAAAAAGAGTGAATAGGGGTTAACACATCACTTGTACAACCAAGAACACATTTAAGACAATAATCATATACACAATAGCATATTAAACACAAGACCAACATCAAAAAATTAAGTCAAGTCAATATCACATCCTGAGAGCATGCCCTAGAAGATATGGCACTCTCGGAGTGCAATCGACGTAGTTGACCTCTCAGAGGTCTCATAAAATCCCTTTCGCATCGTTCATCGCATATACATATATGAAAAGTAGTACAAAATTAAAGTTTTTCACAAAACATTCTAATAGTCTAAAAATATCTTCCATATAAAATAAAAGGAACTAAGTTTCATATCATCAAATCTTAGACTCACGAATATACTTGGGACACGGACCATAAAATGAAAATATAATACCATATGTCTATTACAATACTTCAATAAAAGAAACTCTAAAGACATTTATCCCCTAGAGTCAAGTGAGGACATACTTCAACTTGCTTGAACGATCCAATAATCCAAGCCTTCGCCTCCAATAGCACCTTCACCTATGAATTACTTTAGAGATAGATAAAAGTATTAAATTAGTACAACCACATGTACTAAGTATGTCATAATGCATAAAAATCATGAAAACAGACATTTATTGGAAATATTCTCTTTTTGATTTAAATATCATAAAAATAGCATAAGAACAACATTTAACACCTTATAAATACATAATATATCACAAAAGCATTTTATCACATTTTGAGATAAGTTACAGTGAACCTAAGTCACTTTGCAGTGAATCAATTCACTGTTATAGTGAAGTTTCTCAACTTCACAAAGACCCATTTGTAGCATAAAATCATCTCACTAAGAGCTATCCTAAAACTCACTTAAGTAAGACAAAGAGAGACCGCCCATACACCCTCTCTAGGCACACCTAAATGATGCTTATGACCACCTATAATTAGATACACACACTTACAATACACCAAAACACATAACATATATGATATGACATTCACCTCAACAAGGTTATCAAAAAACTTACTTTTCAAGAAGAGAACACCCATACACCCTCTTCAAGATTACCTAAATAATCCTTAATACATCCTAAGATTAGATCATGCCTACTCAATAACTGAACATTCCTAACTAGAGTCATTCTCAAGATTTTCCTAGGTAAGACATGAAGAGATCATCCTTTATGCCCCCTTTAAACTTTAACTAGGAAATCCTTTGACTTACTATAGATTAGGTATTCATTCATTTACATGCTTCCTATCATAAGTTATTACTTCATTAGTTCATTAAGAGACATTCATTATATAAAGGACATTCAAGTAACGGTCTTGGAGAAGACCTAGGGACTCTCACTAACATCTTCGAAGCCTATTGTGCCATGTCTAGATAGCGTCCCATACCACCAACTAAACTTCATAGAACTTCTCAAATACTAATAGGTATCTTATCTGATGAGAATAGGCAATAACCGACATAGAACATGATATCAAAACATGGAATCCGAAGTTGTAACCTACTCCCATGGAAGGTGTTCTACATGCCAATGGTAGAACATGGACATATCCCATGTAGGCACATGGATAAGGAATATGAAGGGTTTACTTTGAACTCTAGCCTCATCCCTTAAATAGAGCTACTTCTCTTACCATACTCACTCGGTGATAGCCTTTGTTATGATAGAGTAATTTACATTAAAGGATCATACAAAGGGGTTCCATATCTAGTTCATAACCCAATCACATTCACCCTATATAAGAGGTCCCCTAGGGCTGCCATACAATGGCAACGAAGATAGCTTAATGACTTCCCTAAGGATGATATGATGTCGTTCCAGCCAACCAACCGTAAGTCTATCATTCATTACTAGAAGGATACAATTACGACTTTCGACTTCAAAGATCATAACCTTACCACTAGGTTTACGATTTCACATAAAGGACCTTCTTAGAAACATTCAAGGTCTCATGTCATTGATACATACAAGAATAATCGGCTTTAGAATCCTAAGTCAAGACATCTCATAATCACATTCCATGGGTATCAAGCAAGGGACAGAAGTCTACCAAACAAGACACGTACATACTTTACTCTACCACATATAGCATATTATATTCAAGAAAAAAATATGCACAACCTTCATCATCTTTAGGTCACCCTATACACTACTAGAACATCATCCATATAACCATCATAGACTCACATACTCAACTAGGAATAATCATGGATCAACTATAAGACTACAAACATAAGGATATAGTCATCGTCTAATATTACTACCTAATATCAATAGAAGAACACATACTTTCACATTACTAACATGTAGATATATATGATCATACTTCACATAAATCAACTTCATAATTCATCATAGTATATCAAGTAGTTGCCGACAAGGCCATGATCATCATAATACATAAAGTAATGCCGACAAGCCACATAGCAGCGCCACCATAAGTGACCATACCAATAAAAACATAATTCAAGAGCTACATTACATAATATAAAGAGAATTAGGGAAGCGTACCACAAATCCATTATCTCCACATCAATCCTTAGTTAAATCATCCAATTCAATACCAATAGACCCTTACCCATGGCCATGATCATAAATTCAATACAAAAACCATAATACTCAATGAATCTAGGTCAATTAAATATAGATTTATAATATAAGACAGCCTATACATCAATTGAATAAATTATTACATCATTCAATAACGCATAGAAAACTGCACTAGAATTCATAAGTATTAAGACAATATCAAGTAAAACACAAAGTTGTCAAAATCTAGGGTTCATGAATTACGTGGGTTCATAGGTTAATTATGTTAAAATCATATAATTAAAATCAATATAGTTAGTATATAATGATTCAAAACCTTTAATGCAAGAAACCATGGACAGATCATAAAATTGGACAAGTTCATCGTTAGAAACTTTAGAAATCTCTTTGAATTTGGGCTCCTTGATGAATAGAGATTTAAGGATCCAAAACCATACCTCAGTGATGTTAATCCACGTAATTAGGTTGAAAACCTTGAGAAATTCTTCCTCTTCCTTTAAGCTTGAGGTTTCAACAATGGAGGTTTTTGTCTAGAGAGAGAACTTTGGGGTTTTGATTTGGGGTCTTCAAATAATGAGTTAAAGGAATGTTTTAAGACTTGAAACTATTTATATTAATGATATAAACCTTTTAAAATAAACCCCAATTATTAAAAAGTCAAATAGAATTAATTTGGAAATCAAATTTTGGACAGCCTGACCAGTGACCACGACCACCTTCACGGACCGTGAAGGTGGTTCACGACCCTTATGACGGTCAGTGGTCCTTGGGTAAGTGACTTACTTTCATTTCCAAGCCTCTAAATTTCTAAGGAAGATCCACGACCATCTTCACGGACCGTGGTCTACTCCACCGGCTGTGAAGTGATCCGTGAACATGAAGGCAATGAGCTTCCAACTTTGGACTGCTTTTGCCCACAAGTTGGGTCCTCTTCAAGGACCCTTTGGTTTGTACTTGGGGAGGTTTTACCATAAGTTTCAAAGCCAATTACACTCATACACATGTTAATAACCTGTCACATCAATTTCATCAAAAACAGACACATAAAACTTGATGAAACATGCAAAGACACAAGGTCGTTTCAAGGCAAACCTTCCGAACGTCATGGACGTTCTTGGATATTTGACCTCCAAACTTTATGAAACTTTACACACTGCATATAAACACTACTATAACTAATATAAGTACCTCATAAGCTCATGACACATATATATAAGCACATAAACACATATGAGGCACATAGGTGACTAATCGTCGAACGTCTTGGTCGTCCCTTGACGTTTGACTTCCAATTAACCTAAACTCTTAGGAACTGCCTCAATACAACATTATACACCATTTTAAGACCTTATACCCTCATGAAAACCATGTTAGTCTCTAGTTCACCTAAGTCGTTTTATATGTGTTACAGTAAACATGTGTATAACATATTAGAATTCATAGCTAAAGAAACTCGAACATCATGTTAAAACAACAAAGAATACTCAAGAGTTCATATCATTACAACATAAGCAAAACCCTTACTCATAACCCCTTACCAAGCTTAATAGTGCAATCACCAAGTAAAGCCCCATAACCCCACTCAAACAAGCGAAACAACCAAAGGATCATAAATAATGTCTCACTTCACATAACATAGCCATCAGAAGTATTCATCATCATATTTAGCAATATAGATCAACAACATATTTATAAGTGAAACAAACATCATATAGTATCATTAACATGTAAAGTCATCATATGCATATCAGTTAATTTATAAGGACATAAGAAAATAAGAACATTCTTCTAGGACTTCCCTCAAGGCCAATTAGTGCAATCTATAGGTAGAGTCCCATACCCCTACCTAGACTAAGCCAAACCCCTTAAGTCCTCCTAGTTAGAGATCACTTTACTACTTCATTTTACTTTCGGGAACACTTGCGTTATTTGATATAGACCACATGAGCTAATGTAGAATCCAGTGTCATGAAACCCTACACCAAAAGAAGATGGACTACTTGCCAAGGTATTACCAAAACATGAACATAGCATCTAAGTGGATCCACTAGCTAGTATTCCTATGGGGGCAATCATAGTTCAAGAACAAGGAGATATACTTGGGACCCTCTTTATGCACATTGCATTATAGTATCGAATCTCATGAGTACAAAAGTGAACCTAACTTCCCTACTTGGGAAGGGACACTCCTCACTACTAATTTTCACATCTTGGGAGCATCCCTTAGACGTAACCGGCACCGGCGTCGTCGTCCTCGGAGAGGACTAAGAATAGCCTCTTAGCTTACATCATTACATTCATAGGTTAAAAAAGCGTAAAATTTAAAACATTTCTATATCTGTCTTGAGGCTTACATAGACCTCTTACAGACACGTAATATAATTATATCGAGTATACATAGACCCTTCGTATAAAAAGATTACAGTCTTCTACTTTTATTGCACATATATGTATAAGATACATAACATAGTCTTAAAAGATTGTCTGATCTCATAACCATTTAAAAGAAGAGTGTATCAATTGTTCAAATGAAAAACATCAATGTAATAAAGCCACATATAGGCTATACAATCTTTAGTACTCAAATGAAAAGGAAAGAACCTAAAAGTCTTAAAACTAGAACAACATTCAAAAGCTTGATATTGGCATTGCCCTCAAAAAGTGAGGACCTACCCAACTTGTATGAGTGAGAATTCCAAGTCTTCTTCAAAGTCATCGCAAAAGCCCTTCAACGACCGTAACCTAAAATTTTGTGTAAAAGGGAGAAAATGGGGTTAGCACATCACATGTACAAAGTATAAAACCATATGCACACACAATATAAAATCATGCTAAAAAGGGATATTTCATTTAAAGCATGCTATTATACATTTGGAAAGCCTTATGCACATTCAAGAATCAATACAAGTCGTTAATGCATATTCATCAAGTCAAGACCATGTTCATCACAAGACCAACCATTCTAAATCTAGCCATGTCAATCATACATACCAACCTACTTGGACATATAGTCAAGACAACTCTATCATTAAGTTATAACCTCAACAAGTATGAATAATAATTCATTACAACAACCAAAGCAAGACAACTACTCATGAACCCTTATTATGTCCACTAGTTCAATGACTAAGCAAAGCCCCATTACCTTACTCAATCAAGTAAACCTAACAAGAACCATCACCAATGTCCAACTTCTTATATCATATCATTATGAATACATAACATCATACTATAGCAATATAGACTAAACATATATTCATAAGTGAATTCAACATCACAAGGTACCATCAACATGTAAGATCAACATATACATATCATTTACATTTATAAGAATATACACACATAAGAACATCCTCCTAAGATTCCCTTCAAGGATAACTAGTGCAATGTATAGGTAGAGTCTCATACCCCTACCTAGACTTAGCTAAAGCATTAGGTCATCTTTGTTAGAGTTCATTCATTACTTCATTTTTACCTTGTGGAAACATCTTGCCTTAACCGACATATACCACATGAGCTAATGTGGAATTCGGTGTCATGGAACCCTACACCAAAAAAAGGCGGACTACTTGCCAAGGTAGTACCAAAACATGAGCATAGTAACTACGTGGATCCACAAGCTAGTATTCATGTTGGGGCAACATAGTTCGAGAACTAGGAGATATAGTTGGGACACTCTTTATGCTAAATGCATTATAGTCTTCAATCTCTAGAGTACGTTAGTAATCCTACCTTCCCTGTGTGGAAAGGGATGCTGCTCACTCTAATTCACTCGGTGCTAAGCTAGAGTCCTTTTTTGAAATGTCTTTAAGCCTTTATTAACAATCATATCTTAATTTAGGTCATAGGGTCTATCCCATATATAATCATCATCATCATAGCTCAATAAGAATTGCATGAGTATTTTCCTTTCATTACAATTCATACATGTGAGGTTAGAACATCTACATAATCATTCATGATAAGACACATTGGTAAGTTATCACCATACTTATATCATTTACGTCTTAGCCACCACCTCACAAACCATAGTCAAGACATTTCAATTCAACATCATACGGAAACTATTAATCTTAATATAAGGTATACTTCAATACAACATCATCACTTAATCACAAGTAATCATAATTGAAGTAAAGAGTTAAGATCACAAGACTTACCAACTATCCTTCATAAGCCAACAACAACGTCTTACCATCAACCCTCAAAATTAACCCAACAATGGGTGTAATATCATCACACAATAGTAACCAACATGATAATGAAGTCAATTGAAGCAGTATACAACCATCCATCACTAGTTCATAACTTAAGATTAGAGACTTAGGTCAAATTCATAATCTACTTCACAACCTAGATCAATTACTCAAGAACTAGCATGATAGGATTACTAATTCATCTTAATATATTCATAAATTAACATAATAACAACATAGGATAGTAATTCACACAATAACCAAGCTAATTGTATCAATACTACACAATTCAATTCAAGACCACAACCTAGGGTTAAGGGGAATAGGTCATCTTCTATAATTTAGACCAATCCATAAAGAAGTAGTATAGTTGTATCATAATTCATGTTAATCTACTCATAATATCCAAAATAAAACATAAGCAAAGCAATTAACAAGATCAATTTCTACATTGCAAGAGACCCATATGAAAACTCATCTTTTTGAAATCAATTTGAAGGAACTCTTTGGGGAAAGAGATTCCAAATGTGAAAGGAATCTCATACCTTGTTGATTGATGAAGTTTGATGGAGAAACTTTGATATTTAACAGCCCTATTACCCCTTGACCTTGAATTCTATGGTGTTCTTCAACTTGGGAGAGAGAAAGAAGAGAGAAGGAAGGGAATTTGTGTTTTGGGATTTATGAGGGTTAAGTTAACTTAATTAGGTTAAAGTCGTTATATAGGTTGTTAACTAACTTAATTAGACCTCCCTTAACCAGTAAATAATTGAATAACCAACTAATTAAGTAACTTAACAAATCTAAAAATGAGCAGCAAAACCAGTGGTCTCAGAGACGAGACCACGTTGACGCCACGTTTGTAAATCGATGACCACAGGACCCTCCTCCCTGTTGGTCTGTCATTTTTGTCACACACTTGTTAAAATCCAGTCTTTGCCAAATATTCTAAGTGTCCATCGGCGGAGTCAATTCATGCCCCGTCGATTGGAACACGATCCGTTGGTGGCAATCGTTTGTGCACACTCCCTTGGGCATCTTTTGCCCCAAGTTGCAACGGTCCTCCTCAAGGCCCCTTGGTTTGTCCTTGGGGAGTCGTACCCGGACGTTTCAAATATGAACTAACTCTAATATGTTTAGACACTTTTTCACCAAATTTCATCATTTTCCGACTCTTAAAACATAGTCAAATAGGTTAAGGCACACTAGCACCTCATTGAACTAGTTTCCGAATGTCATTGACGTTTTTTGACGTTTTGATTTACAAACTTCCTAAATGACTTATATTCATTATTTATGACCTTAAAATAGTGTCTAAACCTTTTGACACCTATGTTAGGCTCGAAAACACGTCTTAGACTTTCGGACTGTTACATTATCCCCCCCTTAGGAATATTCGTCTTCTAATGACACTAAAATCTTTTGAAAGGAAGGAATAGACTTATGACTAGAAGCCCAACAAAAAACAACACATAACAACATAAGTTACAACATCTATCATGGCACTTTTACACATAGCAATTCAAACCTTCAATTACCACACATAAGGCTCAAAATCACATTATGAGGAATTTCCTTCTCACAACAACATGAGCTCAACATATCATATATGAGTCAATTATGCCAACACTCAACTTATGAACATGCTCAACATCCTTTCATAAAGACTAACCATATCTAAATGCACAACATAGCTCAAAACAAGAAGAATTGCAAATTCCAAGTATATATTGACTACTTCACTGTAAGATGAGTAATTTTGCAAAACATCACCAAAAATCAAAGAAACCTCAAATTTAGTCATTAATTTCATTATTAGTAAGAACAGTAAGCTTCATTAGGAAAGATATAAGGATAACGGAATTTCATGTTGGCCTCGGTCTCCCATGTTGCTCCCTCAAATAGGTGGTTTCTCCACAACACTTTTACGGAGTCCTTCTCTTTCTTCCTCAACCTCTTCACTTGACAATCAAGGATTTCAACCGGAATATTCTCATAGGAGAGGTTATCCTTCACACGAAGACCCTCAATAGGAATAATAGACTCGGAATCACCGATACACTTCTTAAGCATAGAACATCGAAAACCGGATGAACCAAAAATAGTTCACTAGGAAGTTTCAATTCATATGCAACCTTACCAACCCATTGCAAGATTTCATAGGGAACCATATAACGAGGACTCAACTTCCTTTTCTTGCTAAATCTAACTACCCCTTTCATAGGCGAAATTTTCAAGTACACCTTATCACCTTCTTCAACTCTTAACCTCTTCTCCCATGATCGGCATAAGACTTTTGACGACTATAGGCTGTTTGCACCTGGTTCCTTATGATATGAACTTTCTCCAAAGTCTGATAAATCAAGTCGGGACCAAGAAGTGAACTACTCTTATACGAGAATTCCACCAAAGGAAAATGCTCATCGCAATTTCCCTTATAGTTAATGATACAAACTCTAAGCATATCTTCAAAAGTTTGAATAATTCGCTCCACTAGACCATCCATTTGAGGATGAAAAGCGGTGCTTAACTTCATTTGAGTACCAAAACCTCTTTGAAATGGTCTTCAAAATCTAGATGTAAATTGAGCACCTTTATCCGATATGATAGACAAAGGAACCCCATGAAGACTCACTATCTTGTCAATATAGATGCTTGCATAATCTTCCGCAGTATAAGTACACTTAACGGGAATAAAGTGAGCGGATTTGTTCAATCTATCCACTACTACCCATATAGAGTCATATTGCTTTTGAGTTCGAGACAAACCAACTAAGAAATCCATGTTAACATCTCCCCACTTCTATGTAGGATTTTGGATTTCTTGTAGTAGACAACTCGGCCTTTGGTGCTCGGCCTTCACTTGTTGGCAATTGGGACACTTTTAAACAAACTCCAAAATATCTCTTTTTAGGCCATCCCACCAAAATACTTCTGTAAGATCATGGTTCATCTTTGTAGAAACAGGATGAACAGAGTAACGGGATCCATGAGCTTTCTCAAGGATCCTACTTCTCAAATCATCCACATTAGGCACACACAATGTAAGATCCCAAAATTTTCTAAGTTAAGACCTAGCAATTCTTAAATTTTCGTATAAGGTCATACTGAGTGACTCTTAATTTTCTTAGGTTTTAAGGTAAATTTCTTAGTGTGCGAACGATTTTCAATATCAATTAAGTTCATTAGAAAAACCTTGCACAAAGTAGAGTTGAATGTTTCCTTACCAATTAAGTTTAGACATAAGATTTTATTTGGGTAAACTTCAAACTACAATGTCTCTTAGAATATTAAGAGTTACTTGAGTCATGACCTATCAAATTAAACTGACCTATAAGATTAAACGTATTTGAATCCTCTTTCCAACGCCACCAATTTCGCATCAATCTAGTTTTCGAGTAAAAAGTTATGACTACTTTTGTGAATAAGATGGTGCAGTCCCGTTTTGGCCGCGGGAAAATAGTAATTAAGGTAATTTCCTCTCTAATTTCCCACTAGGAAAACCTAAATAAAACGGGTTTCACAAGTCCTATAAAGCCTTGCATAATCCTAATTCCAACTTTAAATTCATCATTCTCTTCTCTTTCAAACCCTAGGGCAAAACCTCAAGAAAAAAAAATCAAAGTAGAAGACCACATTCAAGAAAATTCAAGATTTGTCAAGATTCTTTAAACAAGGGTAAGGTTTAAGCTAGGATTTAAGTTCTTCATTGATTTCTTCACCAAATTTCATGGATTTTCTCCAATAAAGGTATGGCTTTTGATCCTTGAGACTTGTTTCATCAAGGAGCCCAACTTTCAAAGATGTTTTCTAAAGTTTTCAAAAGATGAATTGACCTTTTTCATGATCTACCATGGGTTCTTGCATTAAAGGTTTTTAATCATTGCTTAGTGATTGAATTGTGGTTATTAATGTTATTTTAACTTAATTAACCTATGAACCCATGAAATTGATGAACCCTAGATTTTGACTAACTTATGGGTTACTTGATATTGGTCTAATGATTATGAATTAATGTGTAGTTTCTTATGGGCTTTCTAATGATGTAAGAATTGTATTCAATTGATGTCTAATTGGTATTAGATTGTTAAATATATATTGAATAGAGCTAGTTTCATCTAGTATTATGATTTATACTTTGAATTGATGTTCATGGCCATGGGTAAGGGCCTTATGGTATTGAATTGGATGATTTAGACATGTATTGAAGTGGTGAGAATATATTGGTGGTACGATTCCCTAATTCTCTTTATTTTATGTTAATTAGACGTCAATTATGTTTTCATTGGTATGGTCCACTTATGGTGGCGGTGTTATGTGATTGATGTGGCCTTGTCGGCGTTATTATAAGTATATTGATTAACATGGCCTTGTCGGCACTACTTGAAGTATTATGATGATTTGTGTAATTGATTATGTGAAGTATGATTATATCTATCTACATGCTAGTAATGTGAAAGTATGTGTTCTTCTATGTTATTAGGTGATCATGTTGGATTATGACTATGTATTTATGTGTGTAGTCTTAAAGTTGATACATGATTATTCCTACTTGACTATATGAGCATATAATGGTTATATTGATGATGTTATAGTAACGTATAGGATGACATAAGATGATAAGGGTCATTCCTAAGTGCTTCAAAGAATGATATGTTATATGTGCTAATGTGAATTAATGATGTGTCTTGTTTTGGTAGATTACGTCCCTTACTGATAGATGTATATGATGAATATGAACATCTTGACTTAGTAGGCTTAGGCACTTTTGTCTTGTATGTGTATGGATGAATGTTTAATGAAAGTCTAGGATCGGTAGACCTAAGATGGTGCCCTTCTAAGCATGACTAATATGTGGAATCTTCTATATAGAAAGAAGGTTAAGAATGAGCTATCCTTATAGACCATTGAATGGCAGCCCTAGTGGACCCATCTTTGGTAGGTGCATTATGATTAGGTAATGACTAAGAGATGGTACCTTTTAATATGTCCTTTATATTGAACTTACTCTATGAGAACAAAGGCTAGCACCGAGAGAATATGTTATGGTTTGTAGCTCTACATAAGAAGGAGACTAGAGTACAACGTACCTCTACTTGAGAATGATACTAGAGTACATAAAATACCTTGATATTCCTTAACCATGTGCCTACATAGGATGTGTCTTAGTTCTACCCTTGGCATGTAGAACACCCTCCATCGGAGTAGGTTTATGACTCCGAATTCCATGCCTAGCTAGTATGATCTATGTCGGTTATTGCCTATTCTCATCATGTGGGATACATGCTAATGTTGGATAAGTTCTAGGAAGTTTAGGTAGTGGAATGGGACGCTATGTAGACATCGCACGACTAGACTTTGAAGATATTAGTATGTGAGTCCCTAGGTCTTTCCAAGACCATTATGTGAAGTCTATAATGAATGAAATGTCTTTTAATTGACTTAATCAATGATCATGAGTTTAGCTAAGGTATGATGAATAGAATGTGCTCTATCTAGGGTAGCTTTGGGGGGTTGCTTAGGTAAGCTTGAAGAGGGTGTATGGGCGGTCTCTTTTTGTCCTACTTAGGTGAATCTTAGAGTAACCTTAGGTGGGGAATTAATGAAAGGAAAAGGGAACAGTCTTGTCTTAGGTAGTCTTAAGGATCATTTAGGTGTGCTTAGAGAGAGTGTATGGGCGGTCTCTCTTAGTCTCACTTAAGTGAGTCTTAGGATAACTTTTGGTGAGAAGGATGTAAGCTAAAAGGGGTTACTGTGAAGTGGAACTTATTTCACTGTAATGTTCTTCAATATTTGATTAAATGCTTATGTGATATCTTATATGTTTCTAACGTGTTAAATGTTGTTCTTATGCTTATGCTATGATGTTTTAATGAAAAAGAGCATGTTTTTATATAAATGTCCGTTTATCATGATTTTATGCATTATTGTCATACTTAGTACAAGTGTTTGTACTAATTCCATACATTTTGTCAATTTCAAAAGGTGTAGGTGGCGTTTGAGAGGAGTCTCGAAGTTGAAGCTTGGACTAGTGTTCATTCAAGTAGAGAGTTGGTATGTCCTCACTAGATTAGAAAATATCTTGAAGTTTAGTTTTTCTTATTGAAAAGTATTGTAATAGACTTAGCTATTTTCTATATGTTGAAGTATGGTCCGTGTCCCAATATATTCCTATGTCTAAGATGGGGACTTTGAGACTTAGCCTTTCATTATGTTTTTCTATAAAAGAGATATTTTGATGTGTTTTCATTTCGTGTGGAAAGTTTTAATTTGCACTACTTTTCATACATGTATGCAATGAATGGTACGAAAGGGCTTGTCTTAGACCTCCGAGAGGTCGACGATGACGTTCGCCATTCAAGATTGCACCCTAACTTCTAGGGTGTGGTTTCGGGATGGGACAAGCTTGGTATCAGAGCATAAGGTTATAAAGTAGTACTTAGGAATCGAAAAGTCTCAAAAATGCACGCCTAGTAGAGTCTTGATCATCGTAGTGAGTCGCGACACATCTATGGGCGAGAGGATATAGGACGATAGAGTTTCCTTTCTTTTCTACTCCTATGTCGTGCCGTAGAGTGAAATGTTATGAGTTTCTTTTGCACTCCGGACTAGAGGAGCAATCACGGATGAAGGTGATGATGATAATGGTAAGTTATTGCATTTCTCTCTTTAGTGATATGAGTTCCTTCTAAGTGGGGGAGTATGGTTAGTAGATGGGCTAGAAAGTCATAGAAGCTTGTTGCATGTGCATGGTGTTTAGGAGTTTTATTGGAATTGAATTTCATTGATTCCTTGCATTATGTATTTCATGAAGTTATGATTATGTTGTAGAATGTGTTTATAGGGTTTTATATTTCATTTTGGCATGTCTCTATTATCAATTGCCTAAAGGTTGTATTTTTGAAAATTGGAAGCATGTTCAATATAAAGGCTGCCAGTTCAATGTAAGATTTTTGAAAAAGTGACTAATTCATTCTTTGATTGAAATTTTTTGTAATGTGGTTAGAACTGATTTATATGAGCATAATAATGAATATAAAAGGAGTTTTTACTATTTGCAATGAAGGATGTGAGTTTTATAGCATGATGAGTTGTAGAATTGTTTCTATCATCTTATGTTGTGATTTTCTTGATTATGTAAAATTTATGTTTTCTCCTCGATTGTGTGTTGTATAATGTGTTACGTGGTATGGTTGAGAGTTGTTAACTAAATCAATACTCTTGGAAGTGTTCGGATAGTGGCAAGTGTCATTCTAGGAAGAATGTTGTCCAAGTGGGGGAGATTGTAAGATCCCGAAAATTTCTAAATTAAGCCCTAGCAATTCTTAAATTTTCTTATAAGGTCATACTGAGTGACTCTTAATTTTCTTAGGTTTTATGGTATATTTCTTAGTGTGCGAACGATTTTCAATATCAATTAAGTTCATTAGAAAAACCTTGCACAAAGTAGAGTTGAATGTTTCCTTACCAATTAAGTTTAGACATAAGATTTTATTTGGGTAAACTTCAAACTACAATGTCTCTTAGAATGTTAAGAGTTACGTGAGTCATGACCTATCAAATTGAACGTATTTGAATCTTCTTTCCAACGCCATCAATTTCGCATCAATCTAGTTTTCGAGTAAAAAGTTATGACTACTTTTGTGAATAATACGGTGCAGTCCCGTTTTGGCCGCGGGAAAATAGTAATTAAGGTAATTTCCTCTCCTATTTCCCACTAGGAAAACCTAAATAAAATGGGTTTCACAAGTCCTATAAAGCCTTGCATAATCCTAATTCCATCTTTAAATTCATCATTCTCTTCTCTTTCAAACCCTAGGCAAAACCTCAAGAAAAAAAATCAAAGTAGAAGACTACATTCAAGAAAATTCAAGATTTGTCAAGATTCTTTAAACAAGGGTACGGTTTAAGCTAGGATTTAAGTTCTTCATTGATTTCTTCACCAAAATTCATGGATTTTCTCCAATAAAGGTATGGCTTTTGATCCTTGAGACTTGTCAAGGAGCCCAACTTTCAAAGATGTTTTCTAAAGTTTTCAAAAGATGAATTGACCTTTTTCATGATCTACCATGGGTTCTTGCATTAAAGGTTTTTAATCATTGTGTAGTGATTTAATTGTGGTTATTAATGTTATTTTAACTCAATTAACCTATGAACCCATGAAATTGATGAACCCTAGATTTTGACTAACTTATGGGTTACTTGATATTGGTCTAGTGATTATGAATTAATGTGTAGTTTCTTATGGGCTTTCTAATGATGTAAGAATTGTATTCAATTGATGTCTAATTGGTATTAGATTGTTAAATGTATATTGAATAGAGCTAGTTTCATCTAGTATTATGATTTATACTTTGAATTGATGTTCATGGCCATGGGTAAGGGCCTTATGGTATTGAATTGGATGATTTAGACATGGATTGAAGTGGTGAGAATGTATTGGTGGTAAGATTCCCTAATTCTCTTTATTTTATGTTAATTAGACGTCAATTATGTTTTGATTGGTATGGTCCACTTATGGTGGCGGTGTTATGTGATTGATGTGGCCTTGTCGGCGTTATTATAAGTATATTGATTAACATGGCCTTGTCGGCACTACTTGAAGTATTATGATGATTTGTGTAATTGATTATGTGAAGTATGATTTTATCAATCTACATTCTAGTAATGTGAAAGTATGTGTTTTCTATGTATATTAGGTGATCATGTTGGATTATGACTATGTATTTATGTGTGTAGTCTTAAAGTTGATACATGATTATTCCTACTTGACTATATGAGCATATGATGGTTATATTGATGATGTTATAGTAACTTATAGGATGACATTAGATGATAAGGGTCATTCCTAAGTGCTTCAAAGAATGATATGTTATATGTGCTAATGTGAATTAATGATGTGTCTTGTTTTGGTAGATTACGTCCCTTACTGATATAGTATATGATGTATATGAACATCTTGACTTAGTAGGCTTAGGCACCTTTGTCTTGTATGTGTATGGATGAATGTTTAATGAAAGTCTAGGATCGGTAGACCTAAGATGGTGCCCTTCTAAGCATGACTAATATGTGGAATCTTCTATATAGAAAGAAGGTTAAGAATGAGCTATCCTTATAGACCATTGAATGGCAGCCCTAGTGGACCCATCTTTGGTAGGTGCATTATGATTAGGTAATGACTAAGAGATGGTACCTTTTAATATGTCCCTTATGTTGAACTTACTCTATGAGAACAAAGGCTAGCACCGAGAGAATATGTTATGGTTTGTAGCTCTACATAAGAAGGAGACTAGAGTACAACGTACCTCTACTTGAGAATAAGACTAGAGTACATAAAATACCTTGATATTCCTTAACCATGTGCCTACATGGGATGTGTCTTAGTTCTACCCTTGGCATGTAGAACACCCTCCATCGGAGTAGGTTTATGACTCCGGATTTCATGCCTAGCTAGTATGATCTATGTCGGTTATTGCCTATTCTCATCATGTGGGATACATGCTAATGTTGGATAAGTTCTAGGAAGTTTAGGTAGTGGAATGGGACGCTATGTAGACATCGCACGACTAGACTTTGAAGATATTAGTATGTGAGTCCCTAGGTCTTTCCAAGACCATTATGTGAAGTCTATAGTGAATGAAATGTCTTTTAATTGACTTAATGAATGAACATGAGTTTAGATAAGGTATGATGAATGGAATGTGCTCTATCTAGGGTAGCTTTGGGGGGTTGCTTAGGTAAGCTTGAAGAGGGTGTATGGGCGGTCTCTTTTTGTCCTACTTAGGTGAATCTTAGAGTAACCTTAGGTGGGGAGTTAATGAAAGGAAAAGGGAACAATCTTGTCTTAGGTAGTCTTAAGGATCATTTAGGTGTGCTTAGAGAGAGTGTATGGGCGGTCTCTCTTAGTCTCACTTAAGTGAGTCTTAGGATAACTTTTGGTGAGAAGGATGTAAGCTAAAAGGGGTTACTGTGAAGTGGAACTTATTTCACTGTAATGTTCTTCAATATTTGATTAAATGCTTATGTGATATCTTATATGTTTCTAACGTGTTAAATGTTGTTCTTATGCTTATGCTATGATGTTTTAATGAAAAAGAGCATGTTTTATAAAAATGTCCGTTTATCATGATTTTATGCATTACGTCATACTTAGTACAAGTGTTTGTACTAATTCCATACATTTTGTCTATTTCAAAAGGTGTAGGTGGCGTTTGAGAGGAGTCTCGAAGTTGAAGCTTGGACTAGTGTTCATTCAAGTAGAGAGTTGGTATGTCCTCACTAGATTCGAAGATATCTTGAAGTTTAGTTTTTCTTATTGAAAAGTATTGTAATAGATTTAGCTATTTTCTATAAGTTGAAGTATAGGCCGTGTCCCAATATATTCCTATGTTTAAGATGGCGACTTTGAGACTTAGCCTTTCATTATGTTTTTCAATAAAAGAGATATTTTGATGTTTTTTCATTTCGTGTGAAAATTTTTAATTTTGCACTACTTTTCATACATGTATGCAATGAATGGTACGAAATGGCTTGTCTTAGACCTCTGAGAGGTCGACGATGCCGGTCGCAATCCAAGATTGCACCCTAACTTCTAGGGTGTGGTTTTGGGATGGGACAAGCTTGGTATCAGAGCATAAGGTTATGAAGTAGTACTTAGGAATCTAAAAGTCTCAAAAATGCACGCCTAGTAGAGTCTTGACCATCGTAGTGAGTCGCGACACATCTATGGGCGAGAGACTATAGGACGATAGAGTTTCCTTTCTTTTCTACTCCTATGTCGTGCCGTAGAGTGAAATGTTATGAGTTTCTTTTGCACTCCGGACTAGAGGAGCAAAGACGGATGAGGGTGATGATGATAATGGTAAGTTATTGCATTTCTCTCTTTAGTGATATGAGTTCCTTCTAAGTGGGGGAGTATGGTTAGTAGATGGGCTAGAAAGTCATAGAAGCATGTTGCATGTGCATGGTGTTTAGGAGTCTTATTGGAATTGAATTTCATTGATTCCTTGCATTATGTATTTCATGAAGTTATGATTATGTTGTAGAATGTGTTTATAGGGTTTTATATTTCATTTTGGCATGTCTCTATTATTAATTGCCTAAAGGTTGCATTTTTGAAAATTGGAAGCATGTTCAATATAAAGGCTGCCAGTTCACTGTAAGATTTTTTAAAAAGTGACTAATTCATTCTTTGATTGAAAATTTTTGTAATGTGGTTAGAACTGATGTATATATGAGCATAATAATGAATATAAAAGGAGTTTTTACTATTTGCAATGAAGGATGTGAGTTTTATAGCATGATGAGTTGTAGAATTGTTTCTATCATCTTGTGTTGTGATTTTCTTGATTATGTAAAATTGATGTTTTCTCCTCGATTGTGTGTTGTATAATGTGTTACGTGGTATGGTTGAGAGTTGTAAACTGAATCATTACTCTTGGAAGTGTTCGGAGAGTGGCAAGTGTCATTCTAGGACGTATGTTGTCCAAGTGGGGGAGATTGTAAGATCCCGAAAATTTCTAAATTAAGCCCTAGCAATTCTTAAATTTTCTTATAAGGTCATACTGAGTGACTCTTAATTTTCTTAGGTTTTAAGGTATATTTCTTAGTGTGCGAACAATTTTCAATATCAATTAAGTTCATTAGAAAAACCTTGCACAAAGTAGAGTTGAATGTTTCCTTACCAATTAAGTTTAGACATAAGATTTTATTTGGGTAAACTTCAAACTACAATGTCTCTTAGAATGTTAAGAGTTACGTGAGTCATGACCTATCAGATTAAACGTATTTGAATCTTCTTTCCAACGCCATCAATTTCGCATCAATCTAGTTTTCGAGTAAAAAGTTATGACTACTTTTGTGAATAATACGGTGCAGTCCCGTTTTGGCCGCGGGAAAATAGTAATTAAGGTAATTTCCTCTCCTATTTCCCACTAGGAAAACCTAAATAAAACGGGTTTCACAAGTCCTATAAAGCCTTGCATAATCCTAATTCCATCTTTAAATTCATCATTCTCTTCTCTTTCAAACCCTAGGCAAAACCTCAAGAAAAAAAAATCAAAGTAGAAGACTACATTCAAGAAAATTCAAGATTTGTCAAGATTCTTTAAACAAGGGTACGGTTTAAGCTAGGATTTAAGTTCTTCATTGATTTCTTCACCAAAATTCATGGATTTTCTCCAATAAAGGTATGGCTT
This sequence comes from Solanum sitiens, assembly GCA_016801875.1. Lineage (NCBI taxonomy): Eukaryota > Viridiplantae > Streptophyta > Magnoliopsida > Solanales > Solanaceae > Solanum > Solanum sitiens. The sequence goes on along the minus strand of JABWTJ010000007.1, from coordinate 4,848,875 downwards.
TTGATCCTTGAGACTTGTTTCATCAAGGAGCCCAACTTTCAAAGATGTTTTCTAAAGTTTTCAAAAGATGAATTGACCTTTTTCATGATCTACCATGGGTTCTTGCATTAAAGGTTTTTAATCATTGTTTAGTGATTGAATTGTGGTTATTAATGTTATTTTAACTCAATTAACCTATGAACCCATGAAATTGATGAACCCTAGATTTTGACTAACTTATGGGTTACTTGATATTGGTCTAGTGATTATGAATTAATGTGTAGTTTCTTATGGGCTTTCTAATGATGTAAGAATTGTATTCAATTGATGTCTAATTGCTATTAGATTGTTAAATATATATTGAATAGAGCTAGTTTCATCTAGTATTATGATTTATACTTTGAATTGATGTTCATGGCCATGGGTAAGGGCCTTATGGTATTGAATTGGATGATTTAGACATGGATTGAAGTGGTGAGAATGTATTGGTGGTAAGATTCCCTAATTCTCTTTATTTTATGTTAATTAGACGTCAATTATGTTTTGATTGGTATGGTCCACTTATGGTGGCGGTGTTATGTGATTGATGTGGCCTTGTCGGCGTTATTATAAGTATATTGATTAACATGGCCTTGTCGGCACTACTTGAAGTATTATGATGATTTGTGTAATTGATTATGTGAAGTATGATTATATCTATCTACATTCTAGTAATGTGAAAGTATGTGTTCTTCTATGTATATTAGGTCATCATGTTGGATTATGACTATGTATTTATGTGTGTAATCTTAAAGTTGATACATGATTATTCCTACTTGACTATATGAGCATATGATGGTTATATTGATGATGTTATAGTAACGTATAGGATGACATAAGATGATAAGGGTCATTCCTAAGTGCTTCAAAAAATGATATGTTATATGTGCTAATGTGAATTAATGATGTGTCTTGTTTTGGTAGATTACGTCCCTTACTGATATAGTATATGATGAATATGAACATCTTGACTTAGTAGGCTTAGGCACCTTTGTCTTGTATGTGTATGGATGAATGTTTAATGAAAGTCTAGGATCGGTAGACCTAAGATGGTGCCCTTCTAAGCATGACTAATATGTGGAATCTTCTATATAGAAAGAAGGTTAAGAATGAGCTATCCTTATAGACCATTGAATGGCAGCCCTAGTGGACCCATCTTTGGTAGGTGCATTATGATTAGGTAATGACTAAGAGATGGTACCTTTTAATATGTCCCTTATGTTGAACTTACTCTATGAGAACAAAGGCTAGCACCGAGAGAATATGTTATGGTTTGTAGCTCTACATAAGAAGGAGACTACAGTACAACGTACCTCTACTTGAGAATGAGACTAGAGTACATAAAATACCTTGATATTCCTTAACCATGTGCCTACATGGGATGTGTCTTAGTTCTACCCTTGGCATGTAGAACACCCTCCATCGGAGTAGGTTTATGACTCCGGATTCCATGCCTAACTAGTATGATCTATGTCGGTTATTGCCTATTCTCATCATGTGGGATACATGCTAATGTTGGATAAGTTCTAGGAAGTTTAGGTAGTGGAATGGGACGCTATGTAGACATCGCACGACTAGACTTTGAAGATATTAGTATGTGAGTCCCTAGGTCTTTCCAAGACCATTATGTGAAGTCTATAATGAATGAAATGTCTTTTAATTGACTTAATGAATGAAAATGAGTTTAGCTAAGGTATGATGAATAGAACGTCCTCTATCTAGGGTAGCTTTGGGGGGTTGCTTAGGTAAGCTTGAAGAGGGTGTATGGGCGGTCTCTTCTTGTCCTACTTAGGTGAATCTTAGAGTAACCTTAGGTGGGGAGTTAATGAAAGGAAAAGGGAACAATCTTGTCTTAGGTAGTCTTAAGGATCATTTAGGTGTGCTTAGAGAGAGTGTATGGGCGGTCTCTCTTAGTCTCACTTAAGTGAGTCTTAGGATAACTTTTGGTGAGAAGGATGTAAGCTAAAAGGGGTTACTGTGAAGTGGAACTTATTTCACTGTAATGTTCTTCAATATTTGATTAAATGCTTATGTGATATCTTATATGTTTCTAACGTGTTAAATGTTGTTCTTATGCTTATGCTATGATGTTTTAATGAAAAAGAGCATGTTTTATAAAAATGTCCGTTTATCATGATTTTATGCATTACGTCATACTTAGTACAAGTGTTTGTACTAATTCCATACATTTTGTCTATTTCAAAAGGTGTAGGTGGCGTTTGAGAGTAGTCTCGAAGTTGAAGCTTGGACTAGTGTTCATTCAAGTAGAGAGTTGGTATGTCCTCACTAGATTCGAAGATATCTTTAAGTTTAGTTTTTCTTATTGAAAAGTATTGTAATAGACTTAGATATTTTCTATATGTTGAAGTATAGGCCGTGTCCCAATATATTCCTATGTCTAAGATGGCGACTTTGAGACTTAGCCTTTCATTATGTTTTTCTATAAAAGAGATATTTTGATGTTTTTTCATTTCGTGTGAAATTTTTGAATTTTGCACTACTTTTCATACATGTATGCAATAAATGGTACGAAATGGCTTGTCTTAGACCTCCGAGAGGTCGACGATGCCGGTCGTAATTCAAGATTGCACCCTAACTTCTAGGGTGTGGTTTTGGGATGGGACAAGCTTGGTATCAGAGCATAAGGTTATAAAGTAGTACTTAGGAATCGAAAAGTCTCAAAAATGCACGCCTAGTAGAGTCTTGACCATTGTAGTGAGTCGCGACACATCTATGGGCGAGAGGCTATAGGACGATAGAGTTTCCTTTGTTTTCTACTCCTATGTCATGCCGTAGAGTGAAATGTTATGAGTTTCTTTTGCACTCCGGACTAGAGGAGCAAAGACGGATGAAGGTGATGATGATAATGGTAAGTTATTGCATTTCTCTCTTTAGTGATATGAGTTCCTTCTAAGTGGGGGAGTATGGTTAGTAGATGGGCTAGAAAGTCATAGAAGCATGTTGCATGTGCATGGTGTTTAGGAGTCTTATTGGAATTGAATTTCATTGATTCCTTGCATTATGTATTTCATGAAGTTATGATTATGTTGTAGAATGTGTTTATAGGGTTTGATATTTCATATTGGCATGTCTCTATTATCAATTGCCTAAAGGTTGCATTTTTGAAAATTGGAAGCATGTTCAATGTAAAGGCTGCCAGTTCACTGTAAGATTTTTTAAAAAGTGACTAATTCATTCTTTGATTGAAAATTTTTGTAATGTGGTTAGAACTGATGTATATGAGCATAATAATGAATATAAAAGGAGTTTTTACTATTTGCAATGAAGGATGTGAGCTTTATAGCATGATGAGTTGTAGAATTGTTTCTATCATCTTGTGTTGTGATTTTCTTGATTATGTAAAATTGATGTTTTCTCCTCGATTGTGTGTTGTATAATGTGTTACGTGGTATGGTTGAGAGTTGTTAACAAAATCATTACTCTTGGAAGTGTTCGGAGAGTGGCAAGTGTCATTCTAGGACGAATGTTGTCCAAGTGGGGGAGATTGTAAGATCCCGAAAATTTATAAATTAAGCCCTAGCAATTCTTAAATTTTCTTATAAGGTCATACTGAGTGACTCTTAATTTTCTTAGGTTTTAAGGTATATTTCTTAGTGTGCGAACGATTTTCAATATCAATTAAGTTCATTAGAAAAACCTTGCACAAAGTAGAGTTGAATTTTTCCTTACCAATTAAGTTTAGACATAAGATTTTATTTGGGTAAACTTCAAACTACAATGTCTCTTAGAATGTTAAGAGTTACGTGAGTCATGACCTATCAAATTAAACGTATTTGAATCTTCTTTCCAACGCCATCAATTTCGCATCAATCTAGTTTTCGAGTAAAAAGTTATGACTACTTTTGTGAATAATACGGTGCTGTCCCGTTTTGGCCGCGGGAAAATAGTAATTAAGGTAATTTCCTCTCCTATTTCCCACTAGGAAAACCTAAATAAAACGGGTTTCACAAGTCCTATAAAGCCTTGCATAATCCTAATTCCATCTTTAAATTCATCATTCTCTTCTCTTTCAAACCCTAGGCAAAACCTCAAGAAAAAAAAATCAAAGTAGAAGAATACATTCAAGAAAATTCAAGATTTGTCAAGATTCTTTAAACAAGGGTACGGTTTAAGCTAGGATTTAAGTTCTTCATTGATTTCTTCACCAAAATTCATGGATTTTCTCCAATAAAGGTATGGCTTTTGATCCTTGAGACTTGTTTCATCAAGGAGCCCAACTTTCAAAGATGTTTTCTAAAGTTTTCAAAAGATGAATTGACCTTTTTCATGATCTACCATGGGTTCTTGCATTAAAGGTTTTTAATAATTATTTAGTGATTGTATTGTGGTTATTAATGTTATTTTAACTCAATTAACCTATGAACCCATGAAATTGATGAACCCTAGATTTTGACTAACTTATGGGTTACTTGATATTGGTCTAATGATTATGAATTAATGTGTAGTTTCTTATGGGCTTTCTAATGATGTAAGAATTGTATTCAATTGATGTCTAATTGGTATTAGATTGTTAAATATATATTGAATAGAGCTAGTTTCATCTAGTATTATGATTTATACTTTGAATTGATGTTCATGGCCTTGGGTAAGGGCCTTATGGTATTGAATTGGATGATTTAGACATGGATTGAAGTGGTGAGAATGTATTGGTGGTACGATTCCCTAATTCTCTTTATTTTATGTTAATTAGACGTCAATTATGTTTTGATTGGTATGGTCCACTTGTGGTGGCGGTGTTATGTGATTGATGTGGCCTTATCGGCGTTATTATAAGTATATTGATTAACATGGCCTTGTCGGTACTACTTGAAGTATTATGATGATTTGTGTAATTGATCATGTGAAGTATGATTATATCTATCTATATGCTAGTAATGTGAAAATATGTGTTCTTCTATGTATATTAGGTGATCATGTTGGATTATGACTATGTATTTATGTGTGTAGTCTTAAAGTTGATACATGATTATTCCTACTTGACTATATGAGCATATGATGGTTATATTGATGATGTTGTAGTAACGTATAGGATGACATAAGATGATAAGGGTCATTCCTAAGTGCTTCAAAGAATGATATGTTATATGTGCTAATGTGAATTAATGATGTGTCTTGTTTTGGTAGATTACGTCCCTTACTGATACATGTATATGATGAATATGAACATCTTGACTTAGTAGGCTTAGGTACCTTTGTCTTGTATGTGTATTGATGAATGTTTAATGAAAATCTAGAATCGGTAGACCTAAGATGGTGCCCTTCTAAGCATGACTAATATGTGGAATCTTCTATATAGAAAGAAGCTTAAGAATGAGCTATCCTTATATACCATTGAATGGCAGCCCTAGTGGACCCATCTTTGGTAGGTGCATTATGATTAGGTAATGACTAAGACATGGTACCTTTTAATATGTCCCTTATATTGAACTTACTCTATGAGAACAAAGGCTAGCACCGAGAGAATATGTTATGGTTTGTAGCTCTACATAAGAAGGAGACTAGAGTACAACGTACCTCTACTTGAGAATGAGACTAGAGTACATAAAATACCTTGATATTCCTTAACCATGTGCCTACATGGGATGTGTCTTAGTTCTACCCTTGGCATGTAGAACACCCTCCATCGGAGTAGGTTTATGACTCCGGATTCCATGCCTAGCTAGTATGATCTATGTCGGTTATTGCCTATTCTCATCATGTGGGATACATGCTAATGTTGGATAAGTTCTAGGAAGTTTAGGTAGTGGAATGGGACGCTATGTAGACATCGCACGACTAGACTTTGAAGATATTAGTATGTGAGTCCCTAGGTCTTTCCAAGACCATTATGTGAAGTCTATAATGAATGAAATGTATTTTAATTGACTTAATGAATGAACATGAGTTTACCTAAGGTATGATGAATAGAATCTGCTCTATCTAGGGTAGCTTTGGGGGGTTGCTTAGGTAAGCTTGAAGAGGGTGTATGGGCAGTCTCTTCTTGTCCTACTTAGGTGAATCTTAGAGTAACCTTAGGTGGGGAGTTAATGAAAGGAAAAGGGAACAGTCTTGTCTTAGGTAGTCTTAAGGATCATTTAGGTGTGCTTAGAAAGAGTGTATGGGCGGTCTCTCTTAGTCTCACTTAAGTGAGTCTTAGGATAACTTTTGGTGAGAAGGATGTAAGCTAAAAGGGGTTACTGTGAAGTGGAACTTATTTTACTGTAATGTTCTTCAATATTTGATTAAATGCTTATGTGATATCTTATATGTTTCTAACGTGTTAAATGTTGTTCTTATGCTTATGCTATGATGTTTTAATGAAAAAGATCATGTTTTATAAAAATGTCCGTTTATCATGATTTTATGCATTACGTCATACTTAGTACAAGTGTTTATACTAATTCCATACATTTTGTCTATTTCAAAAGGTGTAGGTAGCGTTTGAGAGGAGTCTCGAAGTTGAAGCTTGGACTAGTGTTCATTCAAGTAGAGAGTTGGTATGTCCTCACTTGATTCGAAGATATCTTGAAGTTTAGTTTTTCTTATTGAAAAGTATTGTAATAGACTTAGCTATTTTCTATATGTTGAAGTATATGCCGTGTCCCAATATATTCCTATGTCTAAGATGGCGACTTTGAGACTTAGCCTTTCATTATGTTTTTCTATAAAAGAGATATTTTGATGTTTTTTCATTTCGTGTGAAATTTTTTAATTTTGCACTACTTTTCATACATGTATGCAATGAATGGTACGAAATGGCTTGTCTTAGACCTCCGAGAGGTCGACGATGCCGGTCGTAATTCAAGATTGCACCCTAACTTCTATGGTGTGGTTTTGGAATGGGACAAGCTTGGTATTAGAGCATAAGGTTATGAAGTAGTACTTAGGAATCGAAAAGTCTCAAAAATGCACGCCTAGTAGAGTCTTGACCATCGTAGTGAGTCACGACACATCTATGGGCGAGAGGCTATAGGACGATAGAGTTTCCTTTCTTTTCTACTCCTATGTCGTGCCGTAGAGTGAAATGGTATGAGTTTCTTTTGCACTTCGGACTAGAGGAGCAAAGACGGATGAGGGTGATGATGATAATGGTAAGTTATTGCATTTCTCTCTTTAGTGATATGAGTTCCTTCTAAGTGGGGGAGTATGGTTAGTAGATGGGCTAGAAAGTCGTAGAAGCATGTTGCATGTGCATGGTGTTTAGGAGTCTTATTGGAATTGAATTTCTTTGATTCCTTGCATTATGTATTTCATGAAGTTATGATTATGTTGTAGAATGTGATTATAGGGTTTGATATTTCATATTGGAATGTCTCTATTATCAATTGCCTAAAGGTTGCATTTTTGAAAATTGGAATCATGTTCAATGTAAAGGCTGCCAGTTCACTGTAAGATTTTTGAAAAAGTGACTAATTCATTCTTTGATTGAAAATTTTTGTAATGTGGTTAGAACTGATGTATATGAGCATAATAATGAATATAAAAGGAGTTTTTACTATTTTCAATGAAGGATGTGAGTTTTATAGCATGATGAGTTGTAGAATTGTTTCTATCATCTTGTGTTGTGATTTTCTTGATTATGTAAAATTGATGTTTTCTCCTCGATTGTGTGTTGTATAATGTGTTACGTGGTATGGTTGAGAGTTGTTAACTGAATCATTACTCTTGGAAGTGTTCGGAGAGTGGCAAGTGTCATTCTAGGACGAATGTTGTCCAAGTGGGGGAGATTATAAGATCCCAAAAATTTCTAAATTAAGCCCTAGCAATTCTTAAATTTTCTTATAAGGTCATACTGAGTGACTCTTAATTTTCTTAGGTTTTAAGGTATATTTCTTAGTGTGCGAACGATTTTCAATATCAATTAAGTTCATTAGAAAAACCTTGCACAAAGTAGAGTTGAATGTTTCCTTACCAATTAAGTTTAGACATAAGATTTTATTTTGGTAAACTTCAAACTACAATGTCTCTTAGAATGTTAAGAGTTACGTGAGTCATGACCTATCAACTTAAACGTATTTGAATGTTCTTTCCAATGCCATCAATTTCACATCAATCTAGTTTTCGAGTAAAACGTTATGACTACTTTTGTGAATAATATGGTGCAGTCCCGTTTTGGCCGCGGGAAAATAGTAATTAAGGTAATTTCCTCTCCTATTTCCCACTATGAAAACCTAAATAAAATGGGTTTCACAAGTCCTATAAAGCCTTGCATAATCCTAATTCCATCTTTAAATTCATCATTCTCTTCTCTTTCAAACCCTAGGCAAAACCTCAAGAAAAAAAAATCAAAGTAGAAGACTACATTCAACAGAATTCAAGATTTGTCAAGATTCTTTAAACAAGGGTACGGTTTAAGCTAGGATTTAAGTTCTTCATTGATTTTTTCACCAAATTTCATGGATTTTCTCCAATAAAGGTATGGCTTTTGATCATTGAGACTTGTTTCATCAAGGAGCCCAACTTTCAAAGATGTTTTCTAAAGTTTTCAAAGGATGAATTGACCTTTTTCATGATCTACCATGGGTTCTTGCATTAAAGGTTTTTAATCATTGTTTAGTGATTGAATTGCGGTTATTAATGTTATTTTAACTCAATTAACCTATGAACCCATGAAATTGATGAACCCTAGATTTTGACTAACTTATGGGTTACTTGATATTGGTCTAATGATTATGAATTAATGTGTAGTTTCTTACGTGCTTTCTAATGATGTAAGAATTGTATTCAATTGATGTCTAATTGGTATTAGATTGTTAAATATATATTGAATAGAGCTAGTTTCATCTAGTATTATGATTTATACTTTGAATTGATGTTCATGGCCATGGGTAAGGGCCTTATGGTATTGAATTGGATGATTTAGACATGGATTGAAGTCGTGAGAATGTATTGGTGGTACGCTTCCCTAATTCTCTTTATTTTATGTTAATTAGACGTCAATTATGTTTTGATTGGTATGGTCCACTTATGGTGGCGGTGTTATGTGATTGATGTGGCCTTGTCGGCGTTATTATAAGTATATTGATTAACATGGCCTTGTCGGCACTACTTGAAGTATTATGATGATTTGTGTAATTGATTATGTGAAGTATGATTATATCTATCTACATGCTAGTAATGTGAAAGTATGTGTTCTTCTACGTATATTAGGTGATCATGTTGAATTATGACTATGTATTTATGTGTGTAGTCTTAAAGTTGATACATGATTATTCCTACATAACTATATGAGAATATGATGGTTATATTGATGATGTTATAGTAACGTATAGGATGACATAAGATGATAAGGGTCATTCCTAAGTGCTTCAAAGAATGATATGTTATATGTGCCAATATGAATTAATGATGTGTCTTGTTTTGGTAGATTATGTCCCTTACTGATACATGTATATGATGAATATGAACATCTTGACTTAGTAGGCTTAGGCACCTTTGTCTTGTATGTGTATGGATGAATGTTTAATGAAAGTCTAGGATTGGTATACCTAAGATGGTGCCCTTCTAAGCATGACTAATATGTGGAATCTTCTATATAGAAAGAAGGTTAAGAATGAGCTATCCTTATATACCATTGAATGGCAGCCCTAGTGGACCCATCTTTGGTAGGTGCATTATGATTAGGTAATGACTTAGAGATGGTACCTTTTAATAAGTCCCTTATATTGAACTTACTCTATGAGAACAAAGGCTAGCACTGAGAGAATATGTTATGGTTTGTAGCTCTACATAAGAAGGAGACTAGAGTACAACGTACCTCTACTTGAGAATGAGACTAGAGTACATAAAATACCTTGATATTCCTTAACCATGTGCCTACATGGGATGTGTCTTAGTTCTACCCTTGGCTTGTAGAACACCCTCCATCGGAGTAGGTTTATGACTGCGGATTCCATGCCTAGCTAGTATGGTCTATGTCGGTTATTGCCTATTCTCATCATGTGGGATACATGCTAATGTTGGATAAGTTCTAGAAAGTTTAAGTAGTGGAATGGGACGCAATCTAGACATCGCATGACTAGACTTTGAAGATATTAGTATTTGAGTCCCTAGGTCTTTACAAGACCATTTTGTGAAGTCTATAATGAATGAAATGTCTTTTAATTGACTTAATGAACGATCATGAGTTTAGCTAAGGTATGATGAATAGAATGTGCTCTATCTAGGGTAGCTTTGGGGGGTTGCTTAGGTAAGCTTGAAGAGGGTGTATGGGCGGTCTCTTCTTGTCCTACTTAGGTGAATCTTAGAGTAACCTTAGGTGGGGAGTTAATGAAAGGAAAAGGGAACAGTCTTGTCTTAGGTAGTCTTAAGGATCATTTAGGTGTGCTTAGAGAGAGTGTATGGGCGGTCTCTCTTAGTCTCACTTAAGTGAGTCTTAGGATAACTTTTGGTGAGAAGGATGTAAGCTAAAAGGGGTTACTGTGAAGTGGAACTTATTTCAGTGTAATGTTCTTCAATGTTTGATTAAATGCTTATGTGATATCTTATATGTTTCTAACGTGTTAAATGTTGTTCTTATGCTTATGCTATGATGTTTTAATGAAAAAGAGCATGTTTTATATAAATGTCCGTTTATAATGATTTTATGCATTACGTTATACTTAGTACAAGTGTTTGTACTAATTCCATACATTTTGTCTATTTCAAAAGGTGTAGGTGGCGTTTGAGAGGACTCTCGAAGTTGAAGCTTGGACTAGTGTTCATTCAAGTAGAGAGTTGGTATGTCCTCACTAGATTCGAAGATATCTTGATGTTTAGTTTTTCTTATTGAAAAGTATTGTAATAGACTATGCTATTTTCTATATGTTGATGTATGGGCTGTGTCCCAATATATTCCTATCTCTAAGATGGCGAATTTGAGACTTAGCCTTTCATTATGTTTTTCTATAAAAGAGATATATATTTTAATGTTTTTTCATTTCGTGTGAATAGTTTTAATTTTGCACTACTTTTCATACATGTATGCAATGAATGGTACGAAAGGGCTTGTCTTAGACCTCCAAGAGGTCGATGAGCCGGTCGCAATCCAAGATTACACCCTAACTTCTAGGGTGTTGTTTCGGGATGTGACACACAATCTTCCTTGATACCTAATAACACCATCCCCCCTTGGGAGAATGACTCGTTCATCTTTCCAAGAACCAATTCTTTCAACTCCATCAATAATGGATCAGGTGTTGCTTAGACTTCACCTCAACCACCAAAGATGATTCGGAGTTATGATGTACCACCATACCACCATTTGGAGAACTTTCAATTCAAACCCCTAAACGAGCCATCCTATGAACGTCTTTAACTAGGTTTCTCTTGGATTCTTCAACATGGGACACACATCTCATGGACAATCAACTTAGAGCATGCGCTACCACATTAGCCTTGTTGGGGTGATATAAAACACTCATGTCATAGTCTTTCAACAACTCTAATCATCTCCGTTGCCATAGATTCAACTCTTTTTGAGTGAATACATATTGAAGGCTTTTATGATCCGTCTACAAATCAAAATGAAGCCCATAGAGATAATGCTTCCATATTTTCAAGGCAAATACCATGGCCGCTTACTCAAGGTAATGAGTCGGATAATTCTTCTCATGAACTTTGACTTGCCTAGAAGCATAGGTTATAACTTTGCCATGTTGCTGAAGCACACACCCCAACCCGACTGGGGATACATCATAGTAAACCACAAACCCTTAATACCCTCCGGTAAGGTCAATACCGGAGCGGAAGTAAGCCTATCCTTAGACATTTGGAAGCTCTTTTCACATGCCTCCAACTACTCAAATTTCATATTCTTTTGAGTCTAGGATGTCAAGGGAGAAGCAAGAGACGCAAATCCGTCGACAAACTTTCTGTAACAACCAGCTAGACCTAAGAAACTCCTAATATCCGTAGGAGCCAAAGGCCTAGGCCAATTTTTCACCGCTTCGGTCTTTTTTGGATCTACCTCTACCCCTTCACTAAAGATTATATGACCAAGAAACCCTACCGACATCAACCAAAGCTCACATTTTCTATACTTTGCAAATAATTGGTGTTCTTTAAGCACTTGCAACACCACCCTCAAATGATCCATATGTTCACCCTCATTTTTCGAATATACCAAGATTTCGTCAATGAAGACAACGATAAATGAATCAGGGTAACTTCTAAATACCCTATTCACTAGGTTCATAAATGTTGTCGGAGAATTAGTGAGACCAAGGGACATTACTAAGAATTCATAGTGACCATATCTTGTTCGAAATGTCGTCTTGGGAATATCTTCAATTTTCACCCTAAGTTGGTGATTTCCCGACCTCAAGTCAATCTTGGAAAAGTAACGCGCACCTTGGTGTTTATCAAATATATACTTGTTCTTGATTGTGACTTTGTTGAGTTGACGGTAATCGACACACATTCCAAAGGACCCATCCTTATCTTTCACGAATAATACCAGAGCTCCCCATGGATAAATACTAGGCCGAATAAAGCCCTTGTCTAGTAAGTCCTTGATTTGAGCCTTCCACTCTTTCAATTCGGCTAAAGCCATCCGATAAGGAGTAATTGAAATGGGATTTGTGTCCGGTAGCAAGTCGATACCAAAATCAATTTCCCGTTCGGGAGGAATATCGGGAAGATCCTTAGGAAAGACCTTCCGGAATTCCCTCACTATAGGGACCGACTCAATGGGAGGAATTTCGGAGTCTAAATTATTAACTCTTACTATATGGTATAAACACCCTTTAGAGATTATCTTACAAGCTTTCAAACAAAAAATGATACGAACTCTAGGAATAGAATTTCCCCCATCCACTCTAAAACAGGCTCATTTGGAAAGTTAAACTTCACCACCCTCTGATGTACCGTGGTTTCGCGGTACTTTCAATGCTTTTTCCGTAAGATTTGTGCTTTTCTAGAGCCTTTTGGTAGTAGTTTTATCATGTTTTTATCTTTGTTTTGCAGGAAAGATGTCCAAACCCAAAACGCAGAAGGCAGCTGAGATTTAGTGCAAAGGTGACACACGAAGGCCATCGACGGACCGTTGATGGTGAATATCGACTGATAGTTCAGGCATTTGGAGAAACTCGGGCAAATATGACCTAGTGTAGGGCTACTGAAGGATCGACGAACCGTCCTGTTGAATCTTCAATAGGTTCAGAGATAGTCCCAGTACCCGTAGTTAAAGAAAGTCTAAGTATAGGACAGAGGAAGGTATCAACGAACCATAGACTTATCGATGGACCATGTTGTTGGTCTGTCGATTGATTCGAGAGAGGATGCTAGCTAAACGGTGAAAAAGATGCTAAGTATAGACTGACGGAGGCAGTGGACAGGCCGTCTGTGGGGGTCGTCGACTAAAACCACTTTTTTTGGACAACGTTTCTTATTTTAGTTCCTTTTAAATCAGGATAATGTTTTCTAAAAATAGGGTGTAAAACCTCATTTTTGGGGCTGGATTCTATTACTATTGTTCTTAGTTTGTGTTTGGTGATTGGATTTTGCAACTTTGGCATTGATTCAAATTTCGGATTTGGTTTTCAAGTTGATTTTCTGGATTTTCTTCGAATTGTAAAAGTAAGTTCATGTTTTATTATTTAACAAATATGAAATGTGCTCTTATATGCATGGGTAACAAACTCCGCAACTAGGGTTGTGTGAACGATGGGTGATTAACAAAGTAATCCTAGCTTAATAACAATTCTGGAAGATCCTGAAAATTTCTAGTTAAGCCCAAGCAATTCTTAAATTTTTGTATAAGGTCATACTGAGTGACTCTTAATTCTCTTAGGTTTTAAGGTAAATTTCTTAGTGTGTGAACGATTTTCAATATCAATTAAGGTCATTACAAAACCCGTGCACAAAGTAGAGTTGAAAGTTTCCTTACCAATTAAGTTTAGATATAATATGTTATTTTGGTAAACTTCAAACGACCATATCTGTTACAATATTAAGAGTTACGTGAGTCATGACCTATCGATTTAAAGGTATTTGAATCCTCTTTCCAACGCTTCCAATTTAGCATCAATCTAGTTTTCGAGTAAAATGATATGACCATTTTAGTGAATAGTATAGTGCAGTTCCATTTTGGCCGCGGGAAAATAGTAATTAAGGTAATTTTCCTCTCATTTTCCCACTAGGAAAACCTAAAAAAAGGGATTTCACAAGTCATGTTTAAATTAATCATTCTCTTCTCTCTCAAACACTACGGTAAAACCTCAAGAAAAAAAATCAAAGTAGAAGACTCCATTCAAGAAAATCCAAAATTTTTCAAGATTCTTTAAATAAGAGTAAGGTTGAAGCTAGGATTGAAGTTCTTCATTGATTTCTTCATTAAATTTCGTGGATTTTCTCCATTAAAGGTATAGTTTTCATCCTTCGAACTCTTTCTTCAAGGAGCCAAGCTTCAAAGTGATTTTACAAGACTTTCTCAAAAGATTGATTTCTAACTTATTATCTAGCCATGACTTCTTGCGTAAAATGTTTTGAATCATTGATTTATTATTGAATTGATGTTAATTAGATGATTTTAACCTAAATCCTTCATGAACCCATGCACAACATAATCTCTTCAAATTGGCTATATTTTGGATGTGATGATCTTGCCCTAATGCTTATGAATTCTAGTGTAGTTTTTTATGGACTGTTGAATGATGTAATAATTATATTGAATTGATGTATAGGCTGTCTTAGATTGATAATCAATATTGAATTGACCTAGATTCTTTGAGTATTGTGGTTTATGTATTGAATTGATGATCATGGCCATAGGTAAGGGCCTATTGGTATTGTATTGGGTGATTTAGCTCTGGATTGAAGTGGTGAAAATGGATTGGTGGTACGCTGACCTAATTCTCTTTATTTTTTGTAATATAGTTCTTGACTAATGTTCTGATGGGTATGGTCCACTTATGGTGGCGGTTTTATGTGCGTTAATTGTGAATTATGTGGCCTCGTCGGCGTTACATTATGTATTACGATGATCATGGCCTTGTCGGCATTACTTGAAGTATTATGATGATTTGTGTAGTTGATTATGTGAAGTATGATAATATCCACCGACAAGTTATATAATGTGAAAGTATATGGTTCTTCTTTTGATGTTAGTAGGTGATATTATTACACTATGACTATGGCATTGCATGTGTAGTCTTAGAATTTATACATGATTCTTCCTAATTGGTTATTGAGTCTTATGATGGCTATATTGATGACTACGTAGTAGTATATAGGATGCCCTATAGTTGACTCGGTTGTGCCTATGTGCTTCTTGATATGATATGATATGTATCGTTGGGTGAAGCAATGATGTGTCTTGTAATGGTAGACTTAAGTCCCTCTTCTTGATACATGGATTATATATGAATATGAGATGTCTTGAATTTGGATGATAAAGCCTCTTATTCTTGTATGAATAAATGAATGAATGAATGAATGAATGATATATGGCCTTGAACATAGTGAGAAGGTCAAAATATGTGGAACCTTCTATATAGAAAGAAGGTTAATATTGAGCTATCCTCTTAACCATTGTAGGCAGCCATAGGGGTACCTATTTGGTAAGGTGTATTATGATTTAGTTATAAACAAGATATGGTACCTCTTAATATGCTCCTTTATTGAAATATTCTATGAGAAAAAAGGCTAGCACCGAGTGAATATGTTATGTTTGTAGCTCTAATTGAGAAAGAGACTAGAGTGCAATGTAGCTCCACTTGAGAATGCGACTAGAGTTCATAGAAGACCATCATATTCCCGAACCATGTACCTACATGGGACGTGTCCAAGTTCTACCATTGGCAAGTAGCACACCCTTACCACTCCAGATTCCATGCTTATATACCATGGTCTATGTCGATTATTGCCTATTCTCATCTTATGGGATACATATTAGCATTAGAGAAGTTCTATGAAACTTAGGTGGTGGTATGGGACGGTATCTAGACATTGCACAATAGGATTTGAAAATGTTAGTGAGAGTCCCTAGGTCTTCTCCAAGACCATTACTTGAATATCAGCTATGTGATGAATGTCTCTTAACGAACTAATGAAATAATGGCTTACATTAGAAAATATGTAAATGAATGAGTACCAAATCTAGAATAACTTAGGAATTCCTTAGTTAAAGTGTGAAGAGGGCATAAGGGATGATCTCTTCATGTCTTATCTAGGGAATTCTTGAGAATGATTCAAGTTAGGGAAGTTGGTTGATCTAAAATTAGGAAGTCTTAAGGATAATTTAAGTTACCATGAAGAGAGTGTATGGGTGTTCTCTTCTAGGAGTACTTAAATAAGTCTTTTGATAGCCTTTGTAAGGAGAATGTCATAGTATACGTGTTATGTGCTTTGGTAATTTGTTAAAGTATGTGTCTCATTAGAAGTAGTCTTGAGGATCATTTAGGCATGCTTCAAGAGGGTGTATGGACGGTCTTTCTTTGTGTTGCTTAAGTGAGTCTTAGGATATATTTTAGTGGGGGAATTATACTCTAGAAGGTGCCTAAGATGAAGTTAATAGACTTCACTGTAATAGTGAAGAAGTTCAGTGCAACAGTGATATTGCTTATTGTAATGTTGCTAACAATATGAATAATTGTCTAAGTGATTTCTTATATGTTTCTAAGATGTTAAATGATGTTTTATGATTATATTATGATGTTTAAATGAAAAAGATGCATATTTCCTATAAATGTCCGTTATCATGATTTTTATGCATTATACCATACTTTGTACATGTGGTTGTACTAATTTCATGCTTTTATCTATCTCTATAGTGGTTGGTAGGTGAGGAGCATTGGGAAGCAAGATTTGGATTTTAGGACTATTCAAGTGAAGTTGAAGTATGTCCTCATTTGACTCGAGGGCATAGATATCTTTTATTTCTCTTATTGAAGTATTCTAATTGACTTAGTAGTACTATATTTCTATTGTGTATAGGTTGTGTCCCAAGTACTCTTGTGTCTAAGATTTGATCAAATGAGACTTAGTATTTCCTATGTGTTTTATATGAAAGAGGTTTTAAAGACTATGAAAATATTTGTGAAAAGTTTTAATTCGGCACTACTTTTCACTATGTATATACGATGAACGATACGAAAGGGCTTGTATAAGACCTCCGAGAGGTCAAGTACGCCTGTTGCACTCTGAGAGTGCCATATCCTCTAGGGTTTGGTCTCGGGATGTGACAAATTCTCAAATAGGTTATTGCATGTAGTGATAATTTGTTTGCTTAGAATTCTTTTTAACGAGTGCACGCATTATAACTCGCCTTGTTGCTACTTGCCGGACCAAGGAGGTAAATAATAATAAATGAATTATCAACATAAATTTAGTTGGAAACTATCTAATAGGCTAGTCTCGATTGGTGCGATGTAATAACTAAGCCATACATTGAATATGATGCTTAATATCAAAATAAATGTAAGGGTAGTTGCATATACACACGTAGTCGGTCCAAGGTACGGGGTGAAATTCACTAAATGCCGGACCAAGGATTTAGAGATACCTAACTTATCACTTTGCATGCAAAACACTAGCGAAGAATTGTTATACTTAGGAATACGGTGTTATGAACCTATGAGGAACACTTACACCCTAGTTTCTCTCACAACTTGATAAAAACCAAAGTGTTGCTCCTGTTACTTATTTACTCAGAGATATTAAAGAATCTTGTTCACAAAACCCCCCCTTTAATTACATGTTTTCGGAAAGAACTTGACTAAATAGAAGTAATTGTATATTGATGTTAAGTCTAAACCATTTTCCTTGTGGGATCGACCCAATCCTAATAGTTGGGTTATTTACTTGATACGACCGCTTATACTTCTTTAGGGAGATGTAATTTGAGTGTTATCAAATTTTGGCGCCACTGCCGGGGAAAGTGGTTTTTAGATTAACCTTAATAACATTACTGAAGTTTAGTCAATGATTTCCTGATTTTTCTTTTTCTTTTGTTTTTGTTTTTCGTAGGTCTAGCTCTAGAGTATGCCAAGTACACTAAGCCGAGGAGAACCGCGAATTCCATTCGACCACGAACTTAACCGTACACTTCGAAGAATGGAAAATTAGCAGAACCTAGTCAATCTTGGTGATGGTTTAATAATGCATCCTCTACCACCTGGTGATACACACAATCATTTAGTTGTGTAAAATCAGGTTTATGATGTTGTGAGGATACAACTTCCCATCCCACGCCCTCAAGAGTTCTATAGGGGCAATGTTAACATAACTGATTCTGGTGGCCTCTTTTCTTACTTCCTCTACCCCATGGGCACACATTCGTGGTAACTAGTAGTTTGATGCAAATGCTCACCGCGAGGGGTTTGTTTGTAGGTATACAATATGAGGATTCACATGCTCACATAGACAAACTGAGGTATTTGTTTAAGATTTGTGTGGGGAGGACAGATTTAGATATGAAAGTCATCGGGCTGAGAGTGTTTCCTCTATCATTGACTAGAGATGTCGCGATAGGGTTTGCTGACTTGCCCTATAATTCTATCTATACTTGGTATTAGTTGAGGGATGTGTTCTTAGATCGTTACTACCCGGTGTCAAGGAAGCTCAACCACAAGGATAGAGTGAAAAACTTTGTGGCACTGCCTGGAGAGTCGGTAAGTAGCTCTTTGGACAAATTTACTGCATATGTGAGAGGCGATTTAAACCACCGCATTGATGATGAGTCGTTGAAAGAGTACTTCTATAGGGATGTAGTACTTGATACAATTGCGGGGGTTATTATGGTGAGTGCACATATGTCAAGATCGGAGAGAACTTGGAGAAAATCTCTCGCAACATTAAGGCTTAGAGTACTAGAAAGTCAGACACTGGGAGAAACACCTTTGTAGTGCAAGCTACACACAATCCAGCTACAGATGAGATTCGTGAGGGGATGGCTAAATGAGAACAGAGCTTGGGTTGGTATTAAAACATATCACTGGAGGTGCAGAGAAGGTAAATGTGGTGAATTACTTGACTAAACCACCACCGCCAGCGGATGAGTACTATTATGAAGAGGATACTTATGTAGTGAATGATCAGACAGGGGATTTCCGACCAAACGCCCAAGGTTCCAATGAGGAGAATTGGCTTCAAGGTCAAGGAAATCATGGTCGAAACTATGGTAACTACAATAGAGAGGGCCAGTATGTTCAAGATGACAACTACAACCGTGACAACAACTTGAACCAGGGTAACTATGGTAACAAAAATGATCGGAGTGGGCCCTATGTTCCACCTCAAAATTGGGAAGTTGCTCCTAGGGATAGTGGAGGTAGTATTACACGACTTGAGGATATGTTGCAAAAGATGATGAGGAGGTTTGATGCTAGTGATGAGCACGCCAAGGAATTAAGAGGTGATTTAGCTAAGATTGGGAAAAAGGTGGATGCACATTCGATCTCGATTAAGTATCTTGAGATACAAATGGACCAATTATCTACTACTGTGTATCCACGTCAACCAGGCACTCTTCTTAGCAATATCATCCATAATCCTAAAAGTGATGGACATTGTATGGCAGTCACTACTTGAGGAGGTAAGCATAATATTGATCCACCTAAACCATATGTGGTAGAATATGAGATGAGAAAAGACGAAGAGGTGGTGGAAACTAGTGGTGAATTGGTGGACAAAACGGCGAAAGAAGAAGAGGTACCCCAGAAAGTGGTCCCCATTCTTAGTCCTCCACCACCATTCCCTTAGAGATGGGTGAAGAAGACTGAGGATGGTAAATACCAGAAATTTATCACTATGTTGAAACAACTTTCAATCAATGTCCATTTGATAGAAGCTTTGGAACAATGCCCGGTAATGCTAAGATCATGAAGGATATGGATACAAAGAAGAGATCGGTAAGTTTTGAGGATGATGACCGGATGTAGCATTGTAGTGATATTTCTACAAGATATCTTGTGTAGGAGAAGGAAGATCCGGGCGCTTTCACTATTCTATGTACCACAGGATTATCACACTTAGCCAAAGCACTATGTGATCTAGGTGCTATCATAAACCTCATGCATCTTTCCATTTATAAGAAATTGGGTTTGGGTGACCCAAAGGCCACAGCAATGCGGTTACTGATGGCCGATCAAAAAGTGAAGAGGGCCATTGGTATAATTCATGATGTGCTCGTGAAATTGGAGTCGTTTATATTTCTGACCGATTTTGTGATTCTTGACTGTGAGATGGACTTTGAGGTCCCTATTATTCTAGGGAGGTCATTTCTCGCCACTTGTCGCGCTTGGTTAATTTGGAGAAAGGGGAGATGAAGTTTAGGTTGAATAATGAAGAAACAACATTCAACATTTGTAAGTCCATGAAGCAGAGTGGTGAGCTCCAAACGGTATCTTCTATATCTTATAGGGTTGAGAGTATGTCTGAGGTACAAATCGAAGAAAGCCTCGGTGTTCAGGCACTAGCGATAGTGATCATGAATTTTTAGAGTAATGGTATAAAAAATTATGGGTCTTTGGTTGCGGCACTTGAACAAAATGTATATCAGTCTAAACCAAAGAAATTGGATTTAGATATGAAGCATCGCGAGTCTCCACCTGTAAGACCATCTATTGAGGAGGCTCCAAAATTAGAGCTTAAGGCTCTACCACCTCATATGAGGTATGTATTCTTGGGTCGAGATGACACTTTGTCGGAGATCATTGCAGCAGATTTGAATGTGCAACAAGTAGAGTGTCTGGTGGAAATTTTAATGCGGTTCAAACGATCCATTAGTTGAACTATTGCGAACATTATTGGGATTCCTCTTGGTATTTGTTCACACAAAATCTAACTCATGCCCGATCACAAGCCGAATATTGAGCACCATAGACGGTTGAATCTACCTATGTATGAGGTAGTGATAAAGGAGATAATTAAGTGGTTGGATGCTTGAGTCATATATCCTATTGCAGATAGTAGTTGGGTATGCCCTGTTCAGTGTGTGCCCAAAAAGGGAGGGATGACAGTAGTGCCTAATGAGATGAACGAGCTTATTCCAATGAGGCCGAGGACCGGATGGAGAGTCTGTATGGATTACTGGAAGTTGAATGCATGGACTTAGAAGGACCATTTTGCTTTTCCCATTCATGGACCAGATGTTATATAGACTCGCAATAAAAGGATGGTACTGTTTTCTTGATGGCTATTCGGGTTACAATCAAATCTCTATTTCCCCGGAGGATTAAGAGAATACCACTTTTACATTTGGGTTATGTAATGCACCGGCCACCTTCCAGTGATGTATGATGTCGATATTCTCCAAAATGATGAAGGACACTATTGAGGTGTTTATGGATGACGTTTCGGTTGTGGGCGTCCTTTATCGGTGTTTGCGTCACTTGGCCGAGGTTCTCAAAAGATGTAAAGATTGCAATCTTGTGCTTCATTGGGGAAAATGTCTATTTATGGTGAAAGAAGGTATAGTATTGGGCCATCGCATCTCGGAGAAGGGGATACATGTTGATCGAGCGAAAGTTGAAGTTATAGAGACACTTCCCCCACCAATCTCTGTAAAAGGTGTGAGAAGTTTTTCTGCGACATGCGATTTTGTACTGTAGATTTATTAAGGATTTCTGAAAAATTGCACATCCTCTGTGCTAATTACTTGAGAAGGAATGAAATTCTATTTTGATGAATCTTATCTGAAAGCATTTGGAGAGTTTAAGAAGAAGTTGGTGTCTGTGCCCATTATTATTTCTCCTTATTGGAGTAAGCCATTTGAGGTGATGTATGATGCTAGTGGGGTTTCTCTTAGTGTGGTATTGGGAAAGAGAAGGAATTGAATCCTTCACCCCATTTATTTTGCAAGTAAGGTCCTAAATGAAGCACAAAAGAACTATATTTTGACTGAACAAGAGCTTCTTGTTGTGGTATTTGCGTTAAAAAAATTTGCTCCTCTTTGCTTGGCACAAGAGTCATAGGGTATACTGACCACTCTGCTTTGAGGTAATTGATTGCAAAGACGGATGCCAAGCCAAGGTTGACTAGATTGGTGCTATTATTGCAAGAGTTTGATTTTGAGGTAAAAGATAGAAAAAGGACTGAAAATCAAGTTGTCGATCACTTGTCTAGATTAGAGGATAAAGCTATGCGAGAGTTGGGTGAAAAGGCTGCTCCTCTTTGCTTGGCACAAGAGTCATAGCGCATACTGACCACTCTGCTTTGAGGTACTTGATTGCAAAGAGGGATGCGAAGCCAAGGTTGACTAGATTGGTGCTATTATTGCAAGAGTTTGATTTTGAGGTAAAAGATAGAAAAGGGACTGAAAATCAAGTTGTCGGTCACTTGTCTATATTAGAGGATAAAGCTATGCGAGAATTGGGTGAAAAGGCTGAAATTAATGATACCTTCCGAGATGAGCATGTATTGGACGCTTCTCATGATTTGATTCCATGGTTCGCCGATTTTGTGAATTATCTGGCAAGTGATATAGTCCCATCGGACTTGCCCTTCCATCAGAGGAAGAATTTCATGCATGATGTGAAAAAGTTCTTTTGGGATGAGCCTTACTTAACTGTTTTGGAGGCATGCCACTCCTCGTCTCTAGGTGGGCATCATATTGGTATCCAGATTGCCTACAAGATTTTGAAGTGTGGGTACTATTGGCTAAACATTCACCAAGATGCTCACGAGTTTGCCAAGTCATGTGATAGATGTCAAAGATATGGAGGAATTTTGAAGAGGCAAGAGCTCCCTTTAAATCCCATTCTAGTTATTGAGTTATTTGATATATGGGGCATTGATTTTATGGGCCCATTTGTGAGTTTTCATGGGATGAAATATATACTTGTGGCGGTGGACTACGTGTCAAACTGGGTGGAAGCTATAGTGCTTTCTAACAATGAAGGGATGAGTGTCACCGCGTTCCTGAAAAAGAACATCTTCTCCAGATTTGGCACACCTAGGGCCATTATTAGTGATGGTGGATCTAACTTTTGCAATAAGTTGTTCAAAGGGCTATTGGAGAAATATGGGGTTCGCCATAATGTGGCCACTCCGTATCATCCACAAACGAGTGCGCAAGTTGAGGTGTCCAGTCGAGAGATCAAGAAAATTCTATCGAAAACGGTAAATGCTAATAGAACGGATTGTTCAAGGAGGCTTGATGATGATCTTTGGTCCTACCGGACTGTATACAAGACCCCAATAGGTATGTCTCCATACCAACTTGCATATGGGAAGGCTTGTCACTTGCCAGTCGAGTTACAACACAAAGCCATGTGGGCAATGAAGAAACTAAAGATGGATTGGAATGATGCAGTGAAACAGATACATAATGGGTTAAATGATTTTGATGAGTTTCACCTAAAAGCGTATGTAAGTTCAGCCATCTACAAAGAGAAGATGAAGAAGTACCACGACCAAAAGATTGAAAAGCGAGAATTTGCGGTTGGGGACTTGGTGCTTCTATTCAACTCTAGGCTACGCTTGTTTCCGGGCAAACTCAAGTCCAAGTGGACGGGAACATTCCTTATCACTAAAGTGTTTCCACATGGAGCGGTTGAGTTGGAGAACAAGGAGGGTGCAAAGTTCACTATCAACGGGAAAAGGATTAAGATTTACCTAGGGCATGCTGAGAGTGTCCATGAAGTGATTGAGGCATATCACCTTGATGAAGTATGAGTAGTCAAGGATCTTGCGTTGTGCCGCGTCGTTAAATCAAGCACTTCTTGGGAGGCAACCCAAGGTGTATCCTCTAGCCAACAATAGGTTTTTATTTTCTTTGTAGGACTAGTTGCATTTTCTTGTTTCTTTTGGTTTTGCTCATCCTCGTGCTTTAGTTTTTTTAATGTTGGCTAGAGATTAGTTTAGGGTCCGTGTCTCAAAAGTGTCCAGAAAAACACAAAAAGAATAACTTGATGGGTGTTCATTGTGCATGGACCAAAACTAAAATTCTGTAGAAAATGGTCTGGGGCATAGATCTACGGACCCCATCGATGGGTCGTCGTTCAATCGATGGACCGTCGATTGTGTCCTTAGAACCCAGGTATGTCTTGAAAGTTTTCCAAGTCTTGTTTCCATCGACGGTCCAGTCAACGATCCATCGACTGACTTACAAACCGTCGATGGGGTTTCATCACTCCAACAGTACCGATGACCCAACCCGACCCGGACGGTAATATTAAAAGATAAAATGTTCATTAGCTTCCAAAACATTTTAAAATAATTTCCCCAACCGCTTCCCTTCCTTTATTTCCTTTCTTTTTATTCAAAACACCATATTTCCCCCTTCAAATTCATCCCTCAAACTCCAAATTCTCCGAAATTCCCAAAACCATCTTCATCAAAAATTCTACTTGGTTCCTATTGCTTTCTCCGGTTGGTTCGGTGTTCAAGTCGGGTACGTAAGTTGTTGTAAAGATCACTCCCCCATTTACTCCACTACGATCTTTAGGTATTTCAATTCCATTTTCTTGATGAATTTTCGTTCATACACTATTGGAAACGAAACTTAGAATGTGGGTCAGTACATAGGGACAAAATTGTATGCTTGTGCTTGTTGAAACATGGCTAAAATGTCCCTTAGAATTATAAAAAGTGAATGGGTAGTGGTGTAATCTGTTTAAAATAAGTTTATAGACTTTTCAACTTAGAGTTTGGTAGCATCTTTGAATTAGAGCATGAACCCTGCGAAATCAAAAAATCAAGGATGAAAAAATGGTCTTGTATTTGTTGCTATGTTTTAGGTAAACTTGTGTGGGTCTAAAATGTATCAAAATGTGATAGTTGAACAAGGCCTTGAATATGTCTCAGGCCAACAACACAGGACACCGTCGATAGACCATCGATGGGGTCCATCGATTAAGCAGCCTTATAATTGTTTAACTCTGAGATGATGGAAGTGGACTATGGTCCGTCGACTTATCGACGGGACTTTCTGCACGTCCTTCGTTTCCAATTGAGACCCTGTTTTGAGAGAGTTTAAAAGTTATTCTAATGGTTAGACAACAAAAGTGGACTACGGTTCGTCGATTGATATACGGCCGTTCTGCACGTCTGTCGTTTTCAACTGAGAGGTCTGGAGAATGAAAAGTCTCCATAATTCCCAAGTTCCCAACGACAGACACTATCAAAGGTCAGTGGATTCATGAATGACTCATCGATTATGCCCGTCAACCACTATTGCAGGTTTGAACTTTGAATGTGTTTTTTGTTTCCTTTCTCTGTTTCGTTTGTTTTGAGTGTGTAGTAAGATTGCTATGGGACTAACAACTGCTTTACAAGCATATATGGCCACCAAAACGGACATCGTTTATTCGAGGGGCAGGTCCAATTTTGTGGAACCATCCCGTCGGATGATTTGCACTTCCGACGATGAGAGGGATCCCAAATATGTTCCCTCAAGAACCCTCACCCTTACACCAGCTGCACAAGCCACTCATGGTACCCCCCAGAAAGTGGATTCCGGCGAAGTCACTTCCTCTCAGTCTGATGAAGACCGCACATTGTCCGGCACACCATCTAGGTCTGCCTCGGGTTTTGAAAGAGCGTCTGGCTATGAAGCTGCAACAGGTTTAGAGTCAGCCCACTATTCAGGGTCAAATGAGTCTACTGCCTACAATTCTGGATCACCTGGAGCCACTCACTCAAAGTTACATGCGCGCCAAACCTCTTCTGATGAGGCTCATAGATTGGAATTTGCTCCGGCACCCCAAGAAGATGTCCCTGCACCAGTTCATGATGAGCCAAACCGGTGGTGAGTAGATGGTCAGTATCAGGTCTACAGAGACGCAAAGATTCTGAATGACAAGGGGGTTATGACCCAATTGGTGACAATCTAGCGGAGAGTTCTTACGGGGAGCCTTTACACAGTCCCTTATGTGCAGAGATTGTTCAACCGCCACAAGCTCGAGTGGATGGCTAGGAGTCTGGGTTCGTATAGTGAGAAGTTGGTTTGAGAGTTGTACGCCTCCTATGTGGCGACTCTCTGAGGTTCTTTTAATAAGTGGGCAGAACACGCAAAACTAGACTCGCTCACAAAGGTTCTAGTCCGAGGCTGCCGGGTGGACATTTCTCCTATTACCATCCGCCGTTTCATGTACGGTGCTTCCACTAATGTTACTCGGGTCCCCCTTACTCCGGAGTTTGATTACAGGTGGGATATGATCAAGAGTGGTCAGTTTCAGAGGACCGTGGATAAGAGACATGCCAAGAGGTGGCTTTCACAGCACCTGTCCATTGATGGTGAGGGAGCAGACTGGGTGTTAGAGTAGAGGCTAAGTTCTTCTGGCTTTTAGTCCGCCACCGCCTAGCCCCGACGGCAGCATATAATATTATTACTTGGGATAGAGCGGTACTGGTGGCAGCCTTGGTGGCGGTTTGGAGATCGACTTCGCGAAGATGTTGATCACGGTGATACATGAGAGGGCTTTCAGGTCATCCACAGCATATCCATTCACATGTCTGATCTTCCATCTATGTAGGGATGGCGGAGTGCCTATTTGTCACTGTGATACATTTTGAACTCCGGGTGGAACAGTTGATATAGCTCTCATCAAGGATGAGGTCAATGTACCGGCACTACGGATAAGGCCTATAGTTGAGTTGCAGCCGTAGAGTGAGAATTTAGTGTGTACGGTAGAGTTAGCCCGAGGGGCTGATCCGGTGACTTCATAGCCCACTGATACCACCTCGGCCGATTCTGCCCATGGAACTATTAGAGAACCCAGTTCCTCCCAATCTGCTCTACCGTCTGCAACACTAGTCCCGATAGCAATGGTACATATGTTAGACGCCCATATGGACACCCTGCTGCATCATATCCAGCCGTGGATGCATAAATCCATTGCCGAGGCTGAGGACCAGATTAAGAAAAGGGTGGACCAACAGACAGAGCAGAATATTCAGGCGGTTAACTAGCTCCTTGATGCATTTGAGTTGTGGGTTATTGCACGGCCAGCCCCCACCATTTACTTGACTACTCTTCAGGAGGCTGTGACGAGTTTACGGGCAGATGTTGACAACATTCTAGAGATGAGGGGGACTGAGCCCGAGACAGCACCCATTTAGCTAGCGGAGGACACAATGCTTGTTGAACTATTCACAGCCCCTATCGATCCACCTCCTGAGCAACGTGGTCGTTCAAAGAGGTATTTTTCCAGCCACACCATTGAGGGAGAGGATGACCATGCGAGGAAGAAGGAGGGGCCAGACTTTGAGTCTGCGAGGAGAGCATCTTTGATTGATAAGAAGAACCGTCAGATGAGGGCTCGAGAGTTGGTTGTTGCGGCATCTAGTTCCAGACTAGAGACCGAAGAGAGGATAACCACTGATGGTGCAGAGATTGTTGTGGGCACCACTGATGGTGACCCTACTACTGATGTTGCGGGTTCTGGGAAAACGAACCCTCTTACTTATTTATCATCGGCGCTATGCAGCTCAGGTTTGCTTCACCTACCACCATGTATTTATATTTCTTATGCATTGGGGTCAATTTCATGCTATTTTGTTTGGGGGGGGGGGGGGTAAATGGAAAGTGAGTGTTACGGTGAAGTCTGAGTAGCCCAACTTAGGATCCTCTCTTCGGGGTTTTCTTTTTCCTCAAGAGACTAATTACTTTATGGTTGAACCAGTATGTCGTAACTTGTAAAAAGTATGAAAGCATGAAATATGAAGCAAGATTGCTAAGAATGAATGATATCCCATCCTAAGAAAATGCTTGCATGAATAGGTATAAAAAAGTTGAATGTGTTGGCTCTAATAATGGCATAAAGATGCACCCACTACATGACCCTCAAACTAACACCTAATCTCGGAAATCCGACAATTTTGATATGGTAATGAGGTGTCAAGAGAGTGTGAGTAATTTTGATTGTTCAATTGTTGGTACCTAGCTAGAACTTTCTTAGTTGGTCCTGCAAAAAGGAATATGTATTAGACGACTAGGAATAGATCATAGGCCCTTGTTCGAATTAGCAAACATCTAGCCTAAAATAAAGCAAACCAAATGAAAATGTTATCCCTTTTTTATCCAAATATGTTGAGCTTATAATAGACCTTTCTTTTCTTCACAAACTCACCTTCCCTTGGCTTAATTTTTTGGCCATGGTCCTTCCTTGTGTAAGTGCACCTCGACTTAGGCCAAAAGCCTAAGTTGAGGGTGGCTAATACAGAAACTAACCTCGTCGTGGCCCTGACCCAACCTTGGGAATATGTACCTCACCTCATCGAAAAGCCATAAGTTGAGGGTGGCTATTATGAGTGATGACCCGAAAAGTGGGTATGAAAAGAGTCATGTGGAAACGAAAAGAAAATGTGATCAAAAGAGGCGACTAAGTCAAAATTATATGTAACGCCCTAAAATGAACTAAGGTGAACTAGAGCTTCGTGAATGTTTCTTGAGTTAATATTAAGTTAAAATGATTTACTTTAGTGTCCTTAAGAAGTGTGTGATGTTTGGTTAAGTTTGGAGGTCAAACGACCAAGAACGTCCATGACGTTCGGAAGGTGTGCCCTAGAAAGTACTTGTGTGCCTTGAGGTGTTTGAGTGAGTTTTGTGTTTGTTTTTCTTGAAACATGTATGAGATGTTACTAAGACCTAGACGACCATGTTTAGGGGTTTAATGTTTGGGCACGACCCCACCTAGGACCCGCAAGGGAGTCCTAGAGAAGGGCCCGCGACTTGGACCAAATTGCCAAAGCAATGACAAAACGATGACCCAAAGGATGGTCCGTTGGTCCACCAATGGTCCGTAGACCATGGGCGTCGATTGGACCTGCAAGGCAGGATGGCCAGGCTCCAACTGGGACTAAGTCTCAACCAACGAGACTCAACCAATGGACCATCGGTTGAAAAACGGTCTGTCGGTCCCCTTCCGTCGATGAGGAATGAAGTCCTGCAGGTTTGGGAGTTGTAGTCCCGAACAACGAGACCTCACAAATGGTCCATCCCTTGACAATTGGACCGTTGGTTGGTCCGTCGATGGTTGCTGTCCCAAAGGGTGCAACGCTTCCTGTTAAGTCTTGGGGTGTTTGGGAAATTTACCCCAAGTCTTTTATGACCCTAGGATGATATTTTTAGGGGTTTTAAGTTATATTAGGTTAGTTTTAAGTCCTAGACCTAGACAAGACCCCTCACTTCAAAATTCAAACTCTCTCTTTAAAGACAAACTCTCTCAAAGTCACCATTGGAGCTAGAAGTCAAGAAGGACTAGGAGGGCTGGTTTGGACGTGGTTCTTCACCAAACTTAGTGGATTTTCTTGCATTTGAGGTATGGTATCCATCCTTGAACTCTCTTCCATTCAAGGAGCCTCTTCTAATGAATTTTCAACAAGGGTTTTCACCCCTAGTTTCTACTATATGTAAACTCTAAACATGGGTCTTGCATGAAAACGTTTCTATTGACTAATTAGTGATGTTTCTAATGTTAGTTGATGATTTTAATGCTAAAACCTCAATGAAATCATGTTAGAGATTTTCATCAAATGTTGGCTTGAAAAATGGGTTAATTGAGCATGTTTCTGTAGAGAATGAACTTTAGTTTTCTTGTGTTGTTATGAAGGTTTAGCTACTGCCCTAAGGGCCTTATTATGATGAAATATTGAGAAAATGTTTATAGGTTGTGATGACTTGATTAAATGGTGTATTGTTTAGATTGTATAGTTCTTATTGTAAATTGATCTTTAGTGGTATGGTCCATCTTCTTGGTGGCGGTGTTTATTTGATGAACTTGATATTACTTAGTATGTTTTATGAATATGATTTTAAAGGTCTAATATGTGACATGAAGAGATATTGAAAACGGGTCTTGTATTGTATTTTGTGAAGCTTGAAATGTATGTTTGACCTAGATTATGTCTAAATGAAGTATATGACTATGTGAAGCATGTAAAGTGTGTGAGTTGATGAATGAAGGTCTAAAGGATTTATAGAAGTAATGTGCATGAAATGATGCTTATATGCAAGGTGTGCTCACATGTGCATACACATTGTCACGACCCTCAAGTACACCCTAGAAGTTAGAGCATCCTTGAGTTTGTCACACGGCAAATGAGACTTCAAGAAGTATCTCTAACCCTCTCGTATCGTTCATTGCATAATAACATACTAAAAATGAGTAAGAACTTAAAACTTTCATCACACACGAATAACTCTTTTCATAAACAATACACAAGAGAAGACTTTCATTAAAAAATATAAACCTTTACAACCCTTGAACCATCTAAACTTTAGAGTATACAATACATGGGACTAAGCCCATACAATGCATAATATAAACACTTAAGACATAACTAAAACGTGTGGATATTGTCCTCGAATCGATGAGGACTCACCAATACTTCATCTTCAACCCTTAGAATCCTATCCGTCGTCCATGGTACATCAAGACTTCAAATTCCCTACACTTTAGTCAAAAAGGGAAAAGAAGGGGTTAGCATATTAGATGTACTAAGTATGGAAGCCATGCAAAAACCACGAAAAAGGGACATTTAGTTAACATCATTCTTTTCATGAATGTTAATTAAAACATCATACTATAATCACAAGAACAACATTTATCACTTTAGAAATACATAAGAAATCACTAAAACCAATTATCACAATTTAAGGAGCCACTTTACAGTAACCCCTATTCACTATACAGTGAATTGCTTCAGTGTTTTTGTTAGAGTGAAGTGCATTACCTTTCCTTTTTAACAATTTATGGCATGTAGTATTCTCACTAAAGCTATCCTAAGACTCACTTAAGTCATACAAAGAGAGACCGCCCATACACCCTCTCAAAGTATGCCTAAACGATCCTTAAAACTACTTAGAATGAGACACATACACACTTAACATACATCAACACGTAAACATGATATCCTCCTACCAAAGGTGAATTCCTAGGTTCACTTGGGTGAGTGTGGAGCAACCGCCCATACAATTCCTTTCACACACACATGGTATCCTATAGACAACCTATGATAGAATCAGTCTCAATTATTACCATCATATACAATCAACATGACATTCTCCCTTTCAAAGGTTATCCAAAGACCTACTCAAGTAACTCAAGAAGATAATGTCCATAATTGACCTCTTCAAGATTACCTAAGTAATCCTTAAGACATACCTAGGTTAGGATCATGTCCACAAAATCAATCATATTAACTAACTAGAATCTTTATTAAGACTCATCTAAGTAATAGGTGAAGTGACCATTCCCTTTCCCCCTTCACACCTTAACTAGACAACCCTTAATTACTCTAGAAAGGAACTTATTCATTTAACATGTTTTCTTAACTTAAATCATTACATTTGTTAGTTCATTTAAGAGACATTCATCAGATAAGGACATTCACATAATCGTCTTGGAGAAGACCTAGGGACTCTCACTAACATGTTCAAAGCCTATTGTGCAATGTCTAGACAGCGTCCCATACCACTACCTAAACTTCATAGACTTCTCTAATGCTAATGGGTATCCCATATGATGAGAATAGGCAATAACCAACATAGACCATGGTAGAAAAGCATGGAATCCGGAGTTCTATTCTACTACGATGAGGTTGTTCTATTTGCCAATGGTAGAACATAGACACATCCATGTAGGCACATGGTTAAGGAATATGAATGGCATGCTTTATAATCTAGCCTCATTCTTTAACTAGAGCTACTTTCCCTTGGCATACTCACTCGGTGATAGCCTTCGTTCTTGTCACAACCCGAGACCATACCCTAGAAGATAGGGTGCAATCTTGGATTGCGACCAGCGTCGTCGAACTCTCAGAGTTCTAAGACAAGCCTCATTCATATCATTCATCGCATATACATAGTGAAAAGTAGTGCGGAATTAAAACTTTTCACTAAAACATAATATAGTCTTTAAAACCCTCTTTCATATAAAAGTAATAGAAATGCTAAGTCTCAATATCATCGTCTTAAGACACAAGAGTACTTTAATACTAAACTAGAAACAACATAGTCTTATTACAATACTTCATAAAAGAACATAAGATGACATATATGCCCTCGATAAAAATGAGGACATACTTCAATTCTTCTACTCGGACGATTCTTCTAAGCCCAAGTCTTCTTCTCCAAAAGCTCCTTACCTACCAAGGACTATACATAGAAAATAAAGCATGGAATTAGTACAACCACATATACTATATAAGTATGGCTATATGCATAAAATCATGAAAATGGACTTTATTGGAAATATGCATCTTATCATTTAAGAAATCATAGTTTAAACATAAGAACATCATTTAGCAATTAAGAAACACATAAGATAACATTTAATCAAAAATAACATTTAAAGTCTCACTTTACAGTGAGTTCACTTCACTGTACAGTGAAGTCCCTTCACTATTACAGTGAAGTCCTAGCCATCCCTTTTAACATCTTCTAGCATGTAATTCCCTCACTTAAAGTCATCCTAAGATTCACTTAAGTCACACAAAGAGAGACCGCCCATACACCCTCTCTAGATGTGCCTAAACGACCCTTAAGATTACCTACGATGAGTCACATACATACTTAGAAAACAATCATAAACATCTATGTAATATTCATCTACCAAAGGTGATTTCCAAGGTTCACTTGAATGAGTGTGGAGCGACCGCCCATACAATCTCTATCACACACACACAAGAGATCCTATAGACTACCTCAAATAGAATCATTCTCACTAAACACACCTACACTTAGATTAGAAGACATTCTCTTTCCAAAGCCTATCAAAAGACCTACTTAAGTAAATCAAGAAGATATGTCCATAGTGCAATGACCTCTCCAAGATTACCTAACTAGTCCTTAAGACTTCCTAAGGTTTATATCATGTCAACAAGATTAACCAACTTCCCTAACTAGAGTCATCCTCAAGACTTCCAAAGATAAGACATGAAGAGACCATCCTTTCATGTCCTCCTCACACTTTAGCTAAGGAATGCTTAAGTCACTTTAAATTAGGTACTCAACCATTTAGATAGTTACTACATAGGTCATTAGTTCATTAGTTCATTAAGACTCATACATCACCTAAGACACTCACATAATGGATCACATAATGGTCTTTGGACAAGACCTAGGAACTCCACATAACACCTTCAAAGTCTATTGTGCAATGTCTAGATAGCGTCCCATACCACCACCTAAACCTCATAAACTTATCTAATGCTAATAGGTATTCCACATGATGAGAATAGGCAATAACCGACATAGACCATGGTAGCAACACATGGAATCCAAAGTTCTATCCTACTTCGATGAGGTTGTTCTACTTGCCAATGGTAGAACTTGGACACATCCCATGTAGGCACATGGTTAAGGAATATGAAGGGCTTAATAAGCATTCAGTCTGTTCTTTAACTGAATCCACCTAACCCTACTCATACTCACTCGGTGCTAGCCTTCGTTCTCATAAATTAGTTCACATTAAGGTTGATATAAATAGGTCCTTATCTAGTTCATGACCCCCTTTACATTCACCCTACCAAAGCAAGTTCCACTAGGACATATCTCACTTTAGCGACAAGAATCTCATAGCGATTTTCCTAAGGTATGATATGATGCCATTCCAGCCAAACATCCCTAAGTCCATCACTCATAACATGAAGGATACCATTACGGCTAACTACTTCACAATTCATAACCTCGCTACTAGGTTCAAGGTTCCACATAACAGTGACCTTCTTATAATTAAGGTCCCACCTATATTTATTATTCAAGACTAAGAGTTATAACACCCTATATCAAGGAATCACATATTCATAATCATATGTACATCAAGCAAGAGATACAAGTCAACCAAGACAAGACATCACATACATCACATTTAACACATAATACAAGCCATTCTAGACACACTTCTAAAACAACCTATCATCTTCAAGTCATCCTATATATCATCATAACATCATTAATATACTCCACCTAGACTCATAAAGTCAAATAGGAATAACCAAGACTTAACCCTAACACTATACTCATAATGTCAAGTCAAAGTCTAACATGATCACTTAAGGCAACATAACTGGAAGAATACATACATGACTATATAACATCACATGTAGATAAGTAATATCATACTCACATCATCAACTACACAAATAGCCACATAACTTCAAGTAGTTACCAACAAGGACACGCTTATAATATTGCATAAAGTAACGCCGACAAGGCCACATCAATTGCATGTAAAACACATAACACCGCCACCATAAGTAGACCATACCAATCACAATAGAATCGAAGTATAATTAATATCAAATTAAGGAAAATGGGGCAGCATACCTTCATACCCATATCCACACTTCAATTCAATGCCAATTCAACCAATCCAACATCACAAGGCCCTTACCCATGGCCATGAACAATAATTCAAAGCAATAACCATAAAACTCAATGAATCTACATCAATTCAATATAGGTTTAACAATATAATATCAATTACATATCAACTGAACACAATTCTTATATCATTAGAAAGCCCATAAGAAACTACACAACAATTCATCAACATTAGCTTAATATCAAGTAACCCAATAAGTAGTCAAAACTAGGGTTCATCAATTCACATGGGTTCATAGGTAATTTATATTGAAATCATCAATACAATATCAATTATATCATAATTCAATGTTTAGAAATCATTTATGCAAGAACCCATGGTAGAATCCCCTAATTGGACAATTCACTTTAGAAAACATTGAAAACATCTTTGAAAGTTGGGCTCCTTGATGAAACGAGTTTCAAGGATCAAAAGCCATACCTCAAGGATGATAATTCTTCACTTTGATGAAGAATTCTCCTTCAAAACGCCACACCAAGCTGATCCTTCAAGTTGGACTTCAATGGAGTCTTCAATGAAGGTTTTGGGATTTCTAAGAGACTTTGGGTTTTGATTTTAGACGAATAATAAAGTCTCTAGGGTGTTAACTACTTATATAGTTAATTAAAATACCCATAAGACCCCTAAACAACTGCCTAAACTCTTATTTAGACGTGGGGTTAATTTACAAGTTCACCCCTAACTTGGCAGAAAATCTGCGCAGGAGACTAAGCCCACGACGACTGGCTTGTGACGGGGCGTCACGGGTGGAACGACCCGTCATGGACCTCCGTTGCAAGCTCCAGTGGCATGACAAGGGTTACCTCTACACCCTTGGACAAGTTCCCCACGACGGAACCCTTGTGACGGGGCGTAACAGCCATGACTGGCCGTCGACTGCTCCATCGCCAAGGCTGCCTGGGACAGCCTGCCATAAGGTTTTGAGTCCTTTCCTGAAGGACCCTTTGATGGTCCTTGGGGATAATTTACCAGACGTTTCCAACCCAAATATTATCATCTATAAGTTTAACACCTCTCACATGAATTTCATCCAAAACGAACACATAAAATTTAACGAAACTCACCTAGACGTACAAGGTCGACTCAAGGCATATCTTTCGAATGCCTTGGACGTTCTTGATCGTTTGAACTCCAAACTTCACGAAACTTTAACCACTGCCTATACATACTATAATAACTCTATTAACAACCTTAAAACATCATTAAACGCATATAAACACATAGAACCACATTTTAGACATTTAGGTGACTTAGTCGTCAAACGTCTTAGTCGTCCCTTGACGTTTGACTTCCAACACCTCTAAAAAAATTTCTACTGCATCTATATACAACATATTAAACATATTTAGGACCTTAGAACACTAAGACCAACATGTTAGGCTCTAGATCACCTAAGCTATTTTCAAGGTCTTACAGTTCTCATAGATTTATTCACATTAAGGTTTATACAAATGGGTCCCATATCAAGTTCATGACCCAATTACATTTACCCTATTAAAGAAAGGTCCACTAGGGTTATCTAACTATGGAGACAAGAAGCTCATCATGACTTCCCTAGGTATTGATATGATGCCATTCCAGCCAATCAATCTTAAGTCCAACATTCATTTACATGAAGGATACCATTACGACTTACTACTTCAAGTTTCATAACCTTACCGCTAGGTACATGGTTTCACATAAAGGACCTTCTTGTAATTATTCAAGGTCTTACATAACATTCATACATTAAGGACTAAGACACTTTAGCTTCCTAAGTAAAGTCATCACATATTCATATTCATACATGCATTAAGTAAGGACACAAGTCTACCTAAGCAAGATATAACATACTTCACTTTAGTCATATAGAATAACACTCTTTAGACACTTAGGAATGACCCTTATCAACCTTATGTCAACCTATTCAGTACTTTAACACCATCCACAGAACCATTATAGACTCATATAGCCAAGTTAGGAAAACCATGTTTCAACTCTAAGACTACACCCTTAACACATAGTCATAGTATAACACGATCACCTAATAAATTCAATAAAAGAACACATACTTTCACATTACTTCCAATATAGGTAGATATGATCATACTTCACATAATCAACTACACAAATCAACATATTACTTCAAGTAGTGCCGACAAGACCATGATTATCAATATACTTAAAATAACGCCGACAAGGCCACATCAATTAACATAACACCGCCACCATAAGTGGACCATACCAATCACATATAATACTAGAGATAAATTACAATAACTATACACAATAATAAGAGAGTTAGGTCAGCATACCACCCACTTGATCTCACCACTTCAATCCAAAGTCAAATCATTCAATTCAATACCATAAGGCCCTTACCCATGGCCATGAACATCAATTCAAATCATAAATCATAATAATCAATGAATCAAAGTCAAATCAATGTAGATTTATCAATCTAAGACCAAATAGATATCAATTGAATACAATCCTTACATCATTAGAAAGCCCATAAGAAACTACACTAGAATCTATAAGCATTAAGTTCATATCAATTCAATAAGCTTAGTAGTCAAAAGATCTAAGAATATACAATACTCAATTTATCAAATTGAAACAGCCTATACACCATACATACATAATCTATACATCATTCAAAAGTCCATAACAATCTACACATGAATTCATTAATCTCAAAGCATAGTAAATTCACCCATATTTTAGTGAAAATTAGAGAATTGAGAAGATCAAGGGTTCATGGAGAATTTTTTTTGGAAATAATCAATTAAACATCAATAAAATCATATCTTAAGCTTTGAAAATGTTTCATGGATTTAGAGTAGAAATTAGACTTTTCATCTTTTTGAAATCTTTTGAAAACATCTTTGAAATTGGCTATAAGGTGACAGCAAACCTTAGATGAATAACTCCCATACCTCATTTTAAGAACCCAATGTCTATTGAAGAAGAAACTCCATTGAAGATCCATCTTCAAGCTTCATCTTCACTAGATCTAAGAATATACAATACTCAATTTATCAAATTGAAACAGCCTATACACCATACATACATAATCTATACATCATTCAAAAGTCCATAACAATCTACACATGAATTCATTAATCTCAAAGCATAGTAAATTCACCCATATTTTAGTGAAAATTAGAGAATTGAGAAGATCAAGGGTTCATGGAGAATTATTTTTGGAAATAATCAATTAAACATCAATAAAATCATATCTTAAGCTTTGAAAATGTTTCATGGATTTAGAGTAGAAATTAGACTTTTCATCTTTTTGAAATCTTTTGAAAACATCTTTGAAATTGGCTATAAGGTGACAGCAAACCTTAGATGAATAACTCCCATACCTTATTTTAAGAACCCAATGTCTATTGAAGAAGAAACTCCATTGAAGATCCATCTTCAAGCTTCATCTTCACTTTGAGCTCTTATGGAGGTTTTTGGAAGAACTTTTGGAGGGAATATGATTTGATCTTCGTGTTAGGGTTTAAATGAGAGTTTAATGACTTATATACTCTTAAAATACTCATAAAAACTCAAAACAATCGTCCAAAGGCTTATAGGGCATGGGGTGAATTTACAACATCACCCCTCAACTTAATCGAAAACTGGCAGGGAACACACAACACCATTGACGTGACCATTGACGGTCCGTGGTCTTACCCATGCCCCGTCGATGGGGTCTCGTTGGGTGCACCCTTAAACTTCCAAGTTACGGACTGCTTGCCTCCATCGACGCCCCACACTGACGGTCCGTCAGTCAGACCACGTCCCACCGATGAGGTCTCATGGTTTACTTCATAGACTTCCCAACCTGCAGGACGAATGTCCCCATAGACGAGACCCATCGACGGGCCGTCGCCTGAGAGGCCGTCGTTTTGGCAATCGGTTGGACACTGCCTGGTACTGTTGAGCTCTAGGCCGGGGTCCTCCTCTAGGGCTCTTTGCGGGTCCTACATGAAGTCGTACGCAGACATTTCCAACCCAAACATGTACATATACGAGTTTAGGACTTATCACATAAGTTTCATCCAAAACGAACACGTAAAACTCAACGAAACATACTTAGATACACAAGCTCATTTCAAGGCACAACTTTCGAACGTCATGGATGTTCTTGAACTTTTGACCTCCAAACTGCAAGAAACATGACACACTTACTTTAAACATCATATAAACTCATTTAAGAACCATATAATCTCATTCATCACACATAATCACATAGAACAACATACTAGGCATTTCGGTGACTTAGTCGTCGAACGTCTTGGTCGTCCCTTGACTTTTGACTTCCAATGCACCTATACTCTTCCCTACTGCCTCTATACTACATTATAGACCAATTTAGGACCTCATACCACCATTACAACGACGTTAGGCTCTAGCTTCACCAAAGTCATTTTCGGGGTCTTACATTCTCCCCCTATTGGACAACATTCGTCCTCGAATGACTCTTGTAACTCTCCGAACACTTCCAAGAGTAGAGATTCAACCATATAATCTCATTCATCACACATAATCACATAGAACAACACACTAGGCATTTCGGTGACTTAGTCGTCGAACGTCTTGGTCGTCCCTTGACTTTTGACTTCCAATGCACCTATACTCTTCCCTACTGCCTCTATACTACATTATAGACCAATTTAGGACCTCATACCACCATTACAACGACGTTAGGCTCTAGCTTCACCAAAGTCATTTTCGGGATCTTACATTCTCCCCCTATTGGACAACATTCGTCCTCGAATGACTCTTGTAACTCTCCGAACACTTCCAAGAGTAGAGATTCAGTTAGCAACTCATACCCAAACCATATAACACATAATAAAGGAGAAAACATCAGTTTCACACAATGAAGAGAATTACAACAGAACAAGCAACTAGAATAGGATTATATAACTCATTATGCTACAAAACTCATCTCCTTAACTCCAAATAGTAAAAACTCATTTTATATTCATTAGGATGCTTATATATATCAGTTCTAACCATATAACAACAATTTTAGACCAAAGAATCAATTAGTCAATTTTTGCAAAATCTTACTGTAAACTGACAGTGCTATAGTGAATTGTGCAATTTTTTTCAAAAATGCAACTTTTAGGAAATTCATGATATAGACATTCTAATATGAAAGGTAACATCATATAAACACCTTTTTCAACATATTAATGTCCTCATAAAATACACAATGCAAGAAGCTAATGAAATTCAATTTCAACCTTACATGCATATCATAAGGAGAATGTTTGGAACTCGTTTTCCACAAAAGACTCCTACACCAATCAAGTTACTAAGAACTCTTCCTTTTAGGCTTGAATAAACACATAACGAAAATTTAAGGGTACGTCACTCCCCAACAATAATACTCTTCACCATACTCCCCCACTTAGGAGAAACCCATTCTAAGGTCAACATAACATCTTCTTCAAGGAAGCTTAAAATTTACTAATACCTTCCTTACCCAAGGTGTAGCTCATGAAAACTAAAGACTCTCAAAGTTTCAACCATTTAGCCATTATATCCCCCTTACTAAGAGAAACTCACCATTACTCTTTCACATTCTAACTCTATACCTTACCATTCTTGTCAACTCCACTACGCTTCAAAAGGTAATTAAACAAATCTAAGGTCATCAACACCATATTTCACACCTCATCTAGAAAGCCACACCTCATATTTTCTCTCCCTCAACCCAAACTTCATAAAGTCAAACTCAAATGACCAAAACATACGAAAGACAAGGGAAAGACACCATATAGAAGGCTCTTAGGCACGATTAGATGAATGAAGAAGTGAAACTTTTCCTAGCACCCAATAGCCTCCTATTTATAATATGACGCGCTTCACATTATAAACAAAATTCCATTTGATGTGGTTCATAAGAAAACTACGACACTCCCAAACCTTATGCTCTGATACCAAGCTTGTCACGACCCTCAAGTACACCCTAGAAGTTAGAGCATCCTTGAGTTCATCACACGGCAAGTGAGACTTCAAGAAGTCTCATCTAAGACTCTCGTATCGTTCATTGCATAATAACATACTAAAAATGAGTAAAAATTTAAAACTTTCTTCACACACGAAGAACTCTTTTCATAAACGAAACACAAGCGGAAGACTTTCATTAAAAACGTTAAACTTTTACAACCCTTGAATCATCTAAACTTTAGAGTATACAATACTTGATACTAAGCCCATAGAAGACATAATTTAAAGACATAAGACATAACCAAAACGTGTTGATATTTTCCTCGAATCGATTAGGACTCACCAATACTTCATCTTCAACCTTTAGAAACCTATCCGTCATCCATGGTACATCAAGACTTCCAATTCCCTACACTTTATTCAATAACATGCTTTTCATGAATTTTGATCAAAACATTATACGATAATCATAAGAACAACATTTATTACTTTAGAAATACATAAGAAATCATTAAAACCAATTATCACAATTTAAGGAGCCACTTTACAGTAACCCCTATTCATTGTACATTGAATTACTTCACTGTTACAGTGAAGTGCATTACCTTTCCTTTTTAACAATTTATGGCATGATATCTTCTCACTAAAGCTATCCTAAGACTCACTTAAGTCACACAAAGAGAGACCTCATATACACCCTCTCAAAGTATGCCTAAACGATCCTTAAGACTAGTTAGAATGAGACACATACACACTTAACTTACATCAACACGTAAACATGATATCCTCCTACCAAAGGTGAATTCCAAGGTCCACTTGGGTGAGTGTGGAGAGACCGCCCATATAATCCCTTTCACACACACACACAAGGGATCCTATAGAATACCTATCATAGAATCGT
The DNA here is from genome assembly GCA_016801875.1 of Solanum sitiens. Classification (NCBI taxonomy): domain Eukaryota; kingdom Viridiplantae; phylum Streptophyta; class Magnoliopsida; order Solanales; family Solanaceae; genus Solanum; species Solanum sitiens. Next base: position 4,807,769 of record JABWTJ010000007.1, on the reverse strand, counting down.
TCTCACTTATTACCATCACATACAATCAACATGACATTCTCCCTTTCAATGGTTATCCAAAGACCTACTCAAGTAACTCAAAAAGAGAATGTCCATAATTGACCTCTTCAAGATTACCCAAGTAATCCTTTAGACATACCTAGGTTAGGATCATGTCCACAAAATAAATCATATTCACTAACTATAATCTTTATTAAGACTCATCTAAGTAAGAGGTGAAGTGACCATTCCCTTGCCCCCTTCACACCTTAACTAGACAACCCTTAATCACTCTAGAAAGGAACTTATTCATTTAACATGCTTTCTTAACTTAAATCGTTACATTTCTTAGTTCATTTAAGAGACATTTATCACATAATGGTCTTGGAGAAGACCTAGGGACTCTCACTAACATCTTCAAAGCCTATTGTGCAATGTCTAGATAGCGTCCCATACCACCACCAAAAATTCATAGAACTTCTCTATTACTAATGGGTATTCATATGATGAGAATAAGCAATAACCGACATAGACCATGGTAGCAAAGCATGGAATCCGGAGTTCTATCTTACTCCGATGAGGTTGTTCTACTTGCCAATGGTAGAGCATAGACACATACCATGTAGGCACAAGGTTAAGGAATATAAAGGACATGCTTTCTACTCTAGCCTTATTCTTTAACTTGAGATAATTTCCCTTGACATACTCACTAGGTTCTAGCCTTCCTTCTCATAGATTTATTCACATTCAGGTTCATACAAATGGGTCCCATATCAAGTTCATGACCCAATTACATTTACCTTATCAAAGCAAGGTCCACTAGGGCTATCTCACTATGGCGATAAGAAGCTCATCCTCACTTCCCTAAGTATTGATATGATTCTTTTATATCCAATCAATCTTAATTCCATCATTCATTTACATGAAGGATACCATTACGGCTTACTACTTCAAGTTTCATAACGTTACCGCTAGGTTCAAGGTTTCACATAAAGGACCTTCTTGTCATCATTCAAGGTCTTACTTAATATAAGCGGTCGTATCAAGTAAAGAACCTAATTGTTAGGTTGGTGTCGATCCCACAAGGAAAATTGTTTAGACTTCACTTTAATCTACGATTACGTCTATTTAGTCAAGTCCTTTCCCAAAATAGTTAAATAAAAAGGGGGGTTTTGTGTTAAAAAAATGTTCAATTATTTCTAAGTAAACAAATACCAAGATTAAAACTTTGGTCTTTATCAAGTGATGAGAAACAGTAGTGTGTAAGTGTTCCCCATAGGTTCATAACGCGATAATCCTAGCTATAACAATTCTTTCCTAGTGTCTTGCATGCAAAGTGGTAAGTTATGTATCGCTAGTTCCTTGATCCGGCAACTAGAGAACTTCACCCCGTACCTTGGTCTGGCTACGTGTGTTGAATTACTAACCCTTACCTTTACCTCATATTAAGCATCATATTCAATGTACGGCTAAGTTACTACTTCGCACCAATTGAGACTAGCCTATTAGATAGTGTATACTAAATCTATGTTGATAATTCTTTTCCTATTAACTACCTCCTTGGTCCGTCAAGTAGAAATAAGGCAAGTTCTAACGCGTGCACTCATTAAAAAGAATTCTAAACAAAAGAATTATCAATACATGCAAGAACCTATTCTAGAATTGTTATTTAGCTAGTTTTATCTTGTTAATTACCCATGGTTCCCACAACCCTAGTTGTGAATTCAGTTACCCATGTTTAGAAATACACAATTCATGATTGTTTGATAAGAATTCATGTACTTACTTTGATAAGTTTGAAGAAAATCCAGAAATATCACTTGAATTAACAAAAATATTGTAAGAATCGATTCCAGAAACTTGAAGTAATTCCCAAAATCCAAAAATTCAACATCCAATAACAAGACTATGAAAAATAATAAAAAGTCTAGCCCCAAAAATGAGGTTTTAACCCTATTTATAATAATAAATTCCTAAATTAAAAGGAGTTCTCAATAAGAAAAATCTGTCCCAAAACACATCTTTAGTTAACGACCTAACTAACGGTCCTTACGATGGAATGACGGACCGTCGACTGCCTCCGTCGGTCCACACTTTAACTTTTTCTTCAGCCTTCACTTTTGCATCCTTTCTATTACAATTGACGTACCATCAACATGGTCCTTCGTCTCACTTACGGTACGTCGATGCCTCCGTCCTTCCATTCTTAGTGATTTCTTCATGTCGGGTACTAGGACTACTTTTTGTTAAAAACGATGGTTTGCCAGGACGATCCGTCGATCAGTCGACTGACCGTCGATCCTTCTGTAGCCCCACACATGGTGAGATTTCCCCGAGTTTCTTCCAAATGCTTGAACCTCCAGTCGATGATCACCACCTACAGACCGTCGATGGCTTCGTAGGTCATCACTTCTGCACTGATTTCAACATAGTCTTCTGCATTTCCATTTTGGACATTTTTCCTGCAAACACAGATAAAAATATACTAAAATTACTATAAAAAGGCCTTAGACACACACTAAACTTAAGTAAAAAGCATTGAAAGTACCATGAAATCACAGTACATCAACACCCGCAACTTAAATTCGTTATTTGTCCTGAAGCGACGCACTATGACTCACCACAACACTTTTGTACAAAAGTACTCTATTTTTAATCTTTCACAATCATATGGCTATCAAACGCGATTTATTTACTGCTTTAGTGCATGATTTTACTCTTAATTTCATTAAGTTCCTTCATGTGGATCATACCATGACACAGACTCACCACGCATTGACACCTCTCCTCTTTTATCTCTCACCAAGGTACCAACTTTCCAATATTGCGACTAGTGCCCTCACTTCAAAAACAATATCATCCTTTTTCACACAGTGATTTCAAATTTTAGTATTAGGATTATATTCAACACTCACGCTCAGAACAACTTCACACCTAATTGATACTTGTCGCCATAGGCTTGCCCTTATTTTCACTACTTTAAGTTCACTATATCAGACTCTTAGGATCACGATAGGACTTTCTTGGCTTGTAACATAGGCTCACGGTCAGGAATGATACATATGGATATATTTTAGTAACTTGTTTCCCTCCTTGACGTTATAGCTAAGCGTCCTACATCTTTTATTGTCTATTATGCACCACTTTTCTTTTCTTGAAATCTTTGCCTTGTTTTATCCTTTTTTTCCCTTTTTGCGGAAGTGACTTTTACTTCTTTTCATTGAACACTTTTTTTTAATTTTATTTTATTTGGTTAAGTCACTTCTCTTGCACATTGTTTCTCTTCTTTTTCCACATTACTCTTTTCATCACCTCTTTTCGAGACATTACTCATAATAGCCACCTTCAACCTATGGCTTTGCCATGAGTCAAAGTACACAATACCCAATGTTGGGTCAGGGCCAAGACGAGGTCAGTTTCTGCATTAGCCACTCTCAACTTATGCTTTTGGCATAAGTTTAGGTGCACATGTCCAAGGAGGGACCATGGCCAACACATTATACCCAGCGAAGACAATTTGGTGTAGAAAAGAAAGATCTATTTAAAGCTCAAAAGATTTGGATCAACAAGGGGATCGATGCATTTGGTTTTCTGTTATTTAGGCTAAAGATTGGCTAATTTGAACACGAGCTTATGATCCTTTCCTAAATGTCTAACACAGATTCCTTTTTGCACTACTAACCGGGCAAGTTCTAGCTAGGTACCAACGGCGGATCAATCAAATTTTCTCACACTCTCTTGACATTTCATTACCCTATCAGATTATTTGACACCTAGTTTGAGTTGTCGATTTGAGGGTAATGCAGTAGTGCATCTCTATGTCATGCTTAGAGCCAACACATTCACATTCACTATGTCTAATCATGAAGTCATTCTCTTTAGAACGGGATATCATTGTATTTAGCCATAATGCTTCAGATTTCACATTCATACTTTGTACAAGATACTAAATAGGCCGGTTCAACAGTAAAATAACCAGTCTCTTGGGGAAAAATAACACAGGCAAGAAAACCCCAAGAGAGGACCGTGAGTTGGGCTACTCAGACTTCACCCTAACACTCACTTTCCATTTACCCCACCCCCAATAAGAAATCATGCAATTGTCCCCAATGCATAAAAAATATAATAATAAGGTGGTAGGTAAAGCAAACAGGAGGCGCATAGCGCCGAAGATCAAAAAGCAGGTGGGTACAGTTGCCCAGAACCCGCTCCATCAATAGTAGGGACCCCATCAATAGTGTCCATAACAACGTCTGCACCCTCAGTAGTGCTCCGCTCAGCAGCCACCAATCTGGAGCTAGACGCCCCAGCCGCTAACTCATGAGCCCTTATCTGTCGGGCTTCCTCATCCATCAACGAGTCTCTCCTCGCAACCTTCATCTCTAAGCGCTCCTGCTTCCTAGACCAAGCACCCTCACCCTCACTGGTATGGCTGGGACGGTGCCTCTTGGCACGCTCACATGGCGGAGGCGGTGGTGCAGTGGTAGTCTGAAATAGTGCATGAAGCACCGTATCCTCCGCAGGCTCCTCAGGTGCGGCCTCAGGATCGGGTACCCGTACATCTAGAATGGCATCCACATCAGCCCTCAGACTCACCACAGCAGCCTGGAGAGTAGCCAGATAAATAGTAGGGGCTAGCTAGGTGAGAACTCTCAACTCGAACGCATCAAGGCGTTGATGGACTGCCAGAATCTTCCTCTCAATCTTCTGGGAATCTTCTTCTCGATCTGATCCTCCGCCTCAGCAATGGACCTCTGCATCCAAGGCTGGATATGATGCAGCAATGTGGCCATCTGGGCCTCTAACTTCTGGACCCTAGTAATTAGGACCAGTGCTGCTGATGGTGTAGATCGGGAGGAAATTGGTGCTCTTCTAGTGCCCGGGATAGACTCAACCGGGGTGGTGTCGGTAGGATCTAATGTAGCCTGATCAACCCCTTTGGCTTTCTGAACCATGTCCGCCAAGTTCTCACCTAGCGGCTGCACCTCTATGCTGGGCCCTCTGTTGGGTGCTGCCTCATTGGCTTCATCCCGGATGAGACCAATATCCACTGTCCCTGTAGGAGTCTTGAGAACATCAATGTGCCAAATGGGAACTCCAGCAGACCTGCACAACTCAAAAATCATACAGGGAAAGGGGTAAGTGGTCGAGGTCTTAAAGTCCCTCTGATGATAGACTAACAGCAACAGCCACAGAAAATCAACCTCGAACCCCGCAACCAAAGCAGCAACCAACACTGCTTTATCCCATGTAAGAATGATGTCAGCGGCTGTGGGGGATAGGCTGTGGGGGACCAATAGCCAGATGAACTTGGCAGCAAATGTGAGGTTGGCCTACTTGATAAGGCCTCTGGGCTCCAGCACCCAGTCTGCACCCTCACGATCCACGAAAATGTGTTGGGCTATCCACCTCTTGGTGGTCTCTCTCACAACCTTGTCTCGCTGGAAATGGCCCTCTTAAATAAGTTTCCAACGGTAGTCGAACTCGGGGGTGAGAGGGTCCCTGGTGACATCTGTATCAGCACCGTATAAGAAATGGCGAATGGTGGGCAAAGAGATATCCACTCTACGGCCACGAACTCGAACATGGGTAAGTGGTGCCTGTTTGGCGGGATTATACCGCCTATCCAAAGGATCCCGGAGAGTCACTACATACGAAGCGTAGAACTCTCGCACCACCTCCTCATTGTAGTGTCCCACGCTCCTAGCCATCCACTCGAGCTGATGGCGGGTGAAGAGATCATATATAGCAGGGACCGTGTGGAGACTCCCTATAAGAACCCGCTGCTCGACCGTCAAAGTCCGAGTCATGACTCCCTTATCATTGAGCAGCTTAGCATCCCTGTAAACCTGGTATTGGACTTCTACGCACCACCGGTTGGACTGATCAGCAACCGGTGCAGGGACATCGAACTGGGGTGCTGGAGTAGAATCCGTACTATCGGCCTCATCAGACGAGGCAGAGTGGGCAGGTGCAGCAGGAACAGTGGAACCATGCGATCCTGAAAAGTGGGCCGACTCATACCAGGAAGCCTCCTCGGAGCCAGACGCTCCCTCAGAACCTGCGACATACCTAGATGGTGTGCCGGTCACTGTGCGCTCCTCATCAGACTGGGAGGCAGTGACTATGCCGGATGCCACCTTCTTGGGCGTGCTCCGATAGGTCCTAGCAGCAGGTGTCGATGTCTTGGTGCATGGTGGCACGTATTCGGGATCAGACTCATCGTACGACGAACAAATCACCAATCGGCGTGAAGGGGCGACGGACTTGGATCGTCCTCGAGAGTAGACCATATCAGGCTTGAGGGCCATTTGTACCTGCAAAGGAGGGTTATTAGTTCCAGTATAATCATTCAATAAACACAAAAGAAGCAAACACCAGAGTTGGAACACAAAACACAATGTAGTGCAGAATTGCAGAACTGAACGACGGGCACTATCGACGGTCCGTCGATGGAATGACGGTCCATCAATAGGATCCGTCGTTGGACACTTAGACAATTTTCAGAAGTCTTCAGAGAACAGGGTTTCTGTTAGAAACGACGAACGTGCAGAATGGTTCATCGATCAATCAATGGACCATAGTCCACTTCGTTGAGGTGTGGCTATTGACGGACCCCATTGACGGTCCGTCGATTGACAACGGTCCATAGACGGGGTCTCGTACTGTCGGTCAGAGACAGATTTTGTTCTACACCCTTTGTACCCCACACATACACAAATTCAAGCATATCAATTAACAATATGTTCTATATCTAAAAACCAATAATTCCGTCATTCCTAGGGCTTTGATTATTCTGATTTCGATCCTGGATTCTAAGATACTCTCAATCGCTAAGTCAGAAACAACAAATCAACAATATGTAGAGTTCATATAGCCAGTTAGCACCCCCAACCCATTCACTTTCCATCATCCTAAGGGATAAGAAACTCCAATTTAACAAGTTAATCAAGCAAAACTTGTCCCTAAATCAAGACCCACATATTATCAATTTCGGTTCCAAGCAAACGACATGAAATCAGTAAGCAAATGAGAAGGACATACATGAATACTGTAGTGGAGTGAGTGAAATGGCGACAACAACCGACAAGCCTATGAACACCGAACGGAAAAAGCTTGGAATGAATGGGGAATTGGGGAATTAGGGTTCTGGGTACGTGGAGAAGATGAGAGAATCCGAATTTGAGAGAAATGAGAGTGTAAGAATGTGAGAGTTAGTGGGGGAGTTAAGGGGAAATGGGGAGGGAAACGGTTGGGGGAAAGGATTTTAAAAGGGGGGAGTAACTTGAAGGGTTAAATTAATTATATAGTCGGCCGGGTTGGGTCTGGTCATGGGTTCTAGGGAACTTACAATTCCCCGTCGATGGACCATAAGTCAATCGACGGTCTATCGACTACTCCGTCGATTGTTCCTTAACTTAGACAATATTGAAAAACAAACTTGGGATCCACGGACCCCATCAATGGTCCGTCGATGAGACGATGACCCGTCGATTGGTCCATCGATCAATGCACCAGACTAATTTCTGGAGATTTGTAGTGATTTGGTCCCTGCACATTGAGCACCCAATAAGCCATTATTTTTGTGTTTTCTGAACACTTTTTAGACACGGACCCTAAACTACTCTCTAGCCAATAGACTTAAAAGAAATAAAAGAAAATTTACACAGGACAGTAAGTAAAAATTGAAATAATACGACTATTTCTACTAAGACAAGAAAAAATTAGTGTTGGCTAGAGGATACATATTGGTTTGCCTCCCAATCAACGCTTGATTTAACATCGCGGCACGACTCAAGAATCTTGATTACTCAGACTTCATCAAGATGGTATGACTAAACTACTTCATTCACACTCTCATCATGCCCAAGTTAGATTTTGATTCTTTGCCCATTGACCTTGAACCATGCACCCTACTTGTTCTCCAACTCAACCGCACCATGAGGGAACACTTGAGTGTTTATGAATGGACAAAACCATTTGTACTTGAGTTTGCCAGGAAACAAGCGCAACCTAGAGTTGAACAAAAGCACCAAATTCCCAACCGCAAATTTGCATTTTTGAATCTTTTGGTCATGGTACTTCTTCATCTTTTCTTTGTAGAGGGATGAACTTTCATACGCCTTAAAGAGAAACTCATCAAGCTCATTCAACCCATTTAATCTGTGTTCCGCAACTTCATTCCAATCAATCTTTAGTTTCTTCATCGCCCACACGTCGTTGTGCTCTAACTTAACCGGTAAGTGACAACCTTTCCCATATACAAGTTGATAAGGATACATACCTATGGGAGTCTTGTATGCTGTCCGGTAGGCCCAAAGAGCATCATCAAGCCTCCTTTACCAATCTGTTCTACTAGCATTCACCGTTTTTGCAAGAATTTGCTTGATTTCTATGTTTGACCCCTCGACTTGCCCACTAGTCTGTGGATGATAGGGAGTGGCCACATTGTGGCGAACCCCATCCAATAAATTTTTGAATAAGTTGTTGCAAAAGTGGGGTCCCCATCACTAATAATGGCCTTTAGGGTGCAAAATATGGAAAATATGTTCTTTTTTAAGAACGTGGTGACACTCTTCCCTTCATTGTTTGCAAGTGTTATGGCTTCCACCCACTTTGACACATAATCAACCGCCACAAGAATGTACTTCATCCCATCAGAACTCATAAAAGGGCCATAAAGTCAATGCCCCACACATCAAACAACTCAATTACAAGAATGGGATTTAAAGGGAGCTCTTGCCTTCTAGAAATACCTCCATCTCTTTGGTACCTATCACATGCCTTGACGAACTGATGAGCATCTTGGTGGATGGTTGGCTAATAGTAGCCACATTGCAATATATTATGGGCAGTCCGGACACCACTATACTGCCCACCCACAGGTGAGGAATGGCATGCCTCCAAAACACTAAGCATCTCAACTTCCGGTACACAACGGCGAATAAGCCTGTCGGCACAACTCCTATATAAATATGGCTCATCCCAAAAGAACTTTTTCACATCATGCATGAACTTTTTTCTTTGATGAAAAGACAAGTCCGATGGGACGATATCACTAGCCAAGAAATTCGCAAAATTGGCGAACCATGGAATCAAGTCATGAGAAGCATCCAATAAATGCTCATCAGGGAAAGTATCATCAATTTCAGCCTTTTCACCCAATTCTCGCATAGCTTCATCCTCTAATCTGGACATGTGATCGGCAACTTGATTTTTGGTCCCTTTTCTATCTTTCACTTCAAAGTCAAACACTTGCAACAATAATACCCATCTAATCAACATCGGTTTCGCATCCTTCTTTGCTATCAAATATCTCAAGGCAGATGTAACAACCCTAAAAATAGATATGATAAGTAATGTTTAATGTGTCAAGAATGCCTACGATTAGACCAGGGTTCACATGGATTGATGCGCGTAGAACCAGACCTCAGAACCCTTGCTAAAGCCAAGCCAACTAACTTGGGGAGTTATTTGAGCTTGGAAAGGTTGGTTCCAACCATGTAGGTCTCTCGAATACGAAGATTTCCTCAAAGGAGTCTTTACCGGACTTAAAAAGGGGAAATCTTAGGTTTGGAGGGTCTAGGGGTAAAATGGTCTTTTTCCTGGCTAAGGGTAGTATCGTAATTACCCTAAATATATAATTAGTTATTTAATTAATAAGGTGGAGGGTAAATTTGGGGAGAGAGGGCCGAAAATTGGCTCTTGAAGTGAAGTTTTGCTCCACCCGGGTTCGAACCTAGGTGGAAGCAATGAATTCATGTTATTTTTATTTAAGTTATTAAATTAATATAAATAATTTATATTTATTATTTATTAGCTGATTTAAAATAAAAGAAAATCAGATTTTTAATAATTAATTGAACCTTGTTTGACTAAGTCCTAAACTAGACTACTAAGCCTAATATAACTCCCACTCTCTCACGTTAATCTCTCAACTCTCACGCTCAATCTCTCTTATTCTTTCTAACGTGTTATCTCTGCCAAAATAACATACAAGAACATAAAAATAAACCAAGTTCTTCACACTTGATGAACTCACACGAAATCACAAGAAAACAAACGTTAATCACACGTTAGGCAAAGAGAAGTTTGTCCGTCGAGTTGGTGTTGACTTTGAGGGGATTTAGACGTGATCTTTGGAGAAGATTTTGGGCAGAAAGTTGAAGTTTGAACGTCATAAAAGGTATGGGTTTCTTACTCTTGGTCCCTTTCCCAAGATACCCCTAGGATTCAGTCGATTCTAATCCGAAAACTAGGGTTGTTCCCCGTTGCATGTCCCTGTCACTAGCTCCCAATGATTCGTAGGTTGGGTATGATTGCTGGTCGATTTAGGTGTATGTTGTGTTTTCGTGATGAATATGTTTATGTTTGTGTATTTGAAATCGTATGAATGACAACCTATGTGTTCTCAAACTATGTGCATGTGTGTGCAAAAATGTGGCAGTGACTGTGTTCTCGGATTAAGGCTCAAAAATTGTGATGTTATGGTTGTTATCTTCCGTGCATACATTTATGTAAATCGTGATGTTCATATGAGTTGAAATGTGGCTCATTTGAGTGATAATCTCTTGGCTAAACGAATCCATGAAAAATGCACCTAAGAACGTATTGAATGATCTACAAATTACCCTATGAATTCAAGTGTAAATGTTGAAGAAAGTTAGCTGAAAAATTTGACAAAATTTCCAGCAAATTATAAGTTTGTTTTCGGCTAAACATAGATGAATAAATATGGAAATATAAATGGGTATAAGTTAGGTGAGGTCATTACGAATCGAACTCGCGACCTCACCCTTGAAAGGCACTAAAATGTGAATAAAGAAAATGGGGCTGAGGAGGTTCGAACTTGGGTACTCCTTGCTGGAAATTAATATATGAAATTAAGAATTCAGAGGAGTGGGATTCGAACCCACAACCTCACAGTCAAAACTTAAGGAAAAATGAAAAGAAAGAAAATGTGAGGCGTGGGAATCGAACCCACGACCTCTTAGGCAGATTAAGGAGGAGAATAAAAGAAAAGAATTGTGAGGCGTGGGAATCGAACCCACGACCTTTTAGGCAGATTAAGGAGGAGAATAAAAGAAACAATAAAGGGGGAGGCGTGTGGGAATCGAACCCACGACCTCTTAGGCAGATTAAGGAGGAGAATAAAAGAAAAAATAAAGGGGGAGACATGTGGGAATCAAACCCACGATCTCTTAGGCAGATTAAAGGAGGAGAATAAAAGAAAAATAAAGAGAGGATGTGGGGTTTTTATCCCACAACCTCATGGTCAACTCGAAATAGACAAGGAGAATTAAATAAAAAAAATAAAAGGGGCTGTGGGAGTTCGATCCAACAACCCCTCGGCCAAGCAAGAGAAAAAGCAAAGGAGAGAAACAAAAAGGAAAAGTTGATGTTGGGCTCGATCTAGGGCTCCAATATTGTGTGGACCAAAGATAAAATAGATGAAAAATGTAAGTGTTGTACAAGGGATTCGAAACCAGGTTCCCTTGCCAGAATTCCGTATTAATACATAAGTCATACGTGAATTAAATAATCAAGAATAATGCCACCTACCTAGATCAAAATCGAGATCTTGGCATACATACAAGATGCATAAGTCTTGTACTACATAATCTTAGGAATATATGAGTCACTTAACGAACTATGAATGAAGCCTCACGGCTTGTATGTATAGACCTATAAGTCTAGCATACGTTTAAAAATAAGTGAACCAAAGATGTATGTAATGAAATGATGTAACCCAAGAAGGGTTAAGTAAGAGTGTGAAATACACTAAATGGCCAAGAGCATTGGCATACGATGAAATGATTATTATGTAATGAAACGATGAAACCCTAGAAGGGTTAAGTAAGAGTGTGAAACACACAAATGGCCAAGTGCATTGGCATATGATGAAATGAACATTCACGTAAAATAGGGTGAGTAATTATGAAGAGCAAATGAGCTAATGTTAATGAATGTGCCGACAACATGATATGAGGCTAATGTAAAGGATGAGAACAATCTCAAATAAGCCTAAGTAAATGTTACCAAAACGTACTCACCTATGAGAGTGTAAAGTTAATGAAGAGACCAGTCTCTATGAACACTCTAATGGAAGTATTGAGATTAAAACACTTTATACTAATGATGAGTTGAGAAATCATCTAATGATCTATTATTTCCTCATACTAGAAGCCAGCTTCCATGACGTATGAGTTGAATGTAATGGAACTTTATACTGAGCACCGATAGACTAGCTATGAGCGGTGATGCCTTCTTTCGGGAAGGGTGGAGGTTTACGTAACTCTCATGAGATGAGACTATCCAGCATGCCGGGTATGTGTCTCCTTATATATCCTAGTCTTCGAACATATACTGCCAATATAGGGATCTGGCGAGGTTAAATTTCTATGTACGCTAGCATGTTTTGGGTCACTTTGGTCGGTGATTCCACGTCTTTTCGGTGTGGGGGAGGCACTGGATTTCATGATGCTCACATGATCTATGTCGGTTAAAGTTAAAGTTCCCAATGAATGAATGAGGCCAGCCTCAAATGATGCACATAATGAAATGAACGATACCAAAGGTGTTAGGATAGGATAATCAAGAGGTGAGCTAGACTCAAGTAATGACACTAGGTTATTCTTGATCATTGCACAGCAAACCCGATGAAAGTCTTAAACTACATCCTAGGTATACCTGGTGTTCGCACTAGCCTATGAACGAAATGAAATGAATTACGTATGAATGAATGAAACAGACTCTGTGTTTGCCAATGAAGACTCCCTAGTTGAGGTCCCATATGTTGAGCCCTCATTTTGGGAAGTCTTAATGTTTAGTCCATGATTCCAAGGTCTAATGGCATATGAATGAATGATATGAAAGTTGTTATGTGCTATATGCAATATGATATGTGCTATGTGTAAGATGTTATGTGCTGTGTGCAATATGATAAGTATGATGATGCATGTTAGTCTCATGCCATGACTTTCCTAATCAAAATTTGGAAATCTCACTGACTTTCCTAATCAAAATTTGGAAAGCTCACTAACTTTCCTAATCCCAATTTGACAAGTCCACTGACTTGACTTTCCATAATCATGTTGTTAGGAAAGAGCTATTCTTACACATGCACGTCCTTGGTGTGTGCTTGCATATACCCATACTTAGTACAAGTGTGTACTAATCCCATACAACTCCATATTTTAGGTGTAGGTGCAGGTGGACGCTAGAGCTTACAGGTTGACGTTGCAGCTATCCGGACGTGGAGCTTTCATCCGGACTTGGTAGGCCCTCATGCTTTCGAGGATGTCTACCGTTACTATCTAGATTAGATGTAGGCTTTAGCTAGTGGAGTATGTTCCACTAGTGTTTCTTTCCGTTTTTATTTCAGACATTGTATTGGTGCCATTTTGGCAATTATACATTAAATGCCGTATTGAACTATTTCTTTCAGTTGATAATCTTAATGTTAGATGTTTGATGGTGAACATTATGAATGTAAGTAGAATGACCTTTATGCATGTTAAGAAACAAAAAGTTCAAATTTTCCGCTAAAATTAACCTAGATGAAGTAAGAATAACGTATGTAGGCTTGTCTGTGACCTCTGAGAGGTCAACGATGCCAGTCTCGTCTGGGGTCTAGATTCTAGTCGTGACAGCAGAATGATCAGTATGCACTATAACTCTCGTGCTAAGCAAATAGGAACGAAGTTTTCCAAAAGTAAACACTACTGCAAGAAGCTCTTGTTCAATCACAGTATAATTCTTTTGAGATTCATTAAGGGCCTTACTGGCATAATAAATCGAGTGAAGGATTTTATCCCTTCTTTGTCCCAATACTACACCAAGAGCAACCCCACTAGCATCACACATCACCTCAAATGGTTTGCTCCAATCCGGAAAAATTATAATGGGCGCAGACACCAACTTCTCCTTCAACTATCCAAATGCCTTCAGACATGATTCATCAAAATAAACTTTACACTCTTTCTCAAGTAACTTGCACAGAGGATGTGCAATTTTTGAAAAATCCTTGATGAACCTCCGATAGAAGCCCGCATGCCCAAGAAAACTCCTCACACTTTTTACAAATATGGGTGGAGTAAGTCTCTCTATCACCTCAACTTTGGCTCGATCAACCTCTATGCCCTTCTCTGAGATGCGGTGGCCCAATACAATACCCTCTTTCACCATGAAGTGACATTTTTCCCAATTTAGCACAAGGTTGCAATCTTCAAATCTTTTGAGAACTTCGGCCAAGTGACTCAAACAATGATCAAACAAGTCATCAACAATAGAAAAATCATCCATAAACACCTCAATGGTGTCCTCTACCATATCGGAGAAAATAGACATCATACATCTCTAAAAAGTAGTCTGTGTATTACATAACCCGAAGGCCGTGCTCTTGAACGCAAAAGTTCCATAAGGACAAGTAAAGGTGATTTTCTCTTGATCTTAAGGTGCAATCGAGATTTGGTTGTAACTCGAATAACCATCAAGAAAACAATACCACCCTTTTTCTGCAAGACTATCCAACATCTGATCCATGAAGGGCATAGGAAAATGGTCCTTCTCAGTCCATGCATTCAATTTCCGGTAATCCATACACACTCGCCATCCGGTCACCGGCCTCATTGGAATAAGCTCATTTTTCTAATTAGGGACCAAAATCATTCCCCCTTTCTTAGGAACACACTGAACATGGCATACCCAACTACTATCGGCGATTGGATATATGACTCCTTCATAAAACCACTTAAGAATCTGCTTCTTGACTACCTCTTGCATAGGTGGATTTAAACATCTCTGATGCTCTATACTTGGCTTATGACCGGGCATGAGTTGGATTTTGTGTGAACAAATACTGGGTGGAATCCCAATAATGTCTGCAATAGTCCAACTAATGGCTCGTTTGAACCTCTTCAACACCTCTACAAGACACTCCACTTGCTCCATATTCAAATCCAATGCATTGATTACCGGCAAAGTGTCACTTTTTCCCCAAGAAAACATACCTCAGATGAGATGGTAGAGCCTTAAACTCCAAATTTGGGGCCTCCTCAATAGATGGTTACGCGGGTGGAGACTTGCGATGCTTCATATCTAACTCCAATATCTTTGGTTTAAACCGAATATCACCTCGATCAAGTACCGTAACCAATAACCCATACTCTTCAATACTATCACTCTCAAAATTCATAATCACTGCCACTAGTGCCTCAACACGAAGACGCTCTTCTGTTTGTACCTCCGACGAACTCTTAACTCTGTATGATATCGCAGATACCGACTTGAGCTCACCACTGTACCTTATGGACCTACAAATGTTGAAAGTTGCTTCTTCATTGTTCAACCGAAACTTCATCTGCCTTTGTCCATGTCAACCAAGGCGCGATCGGTAGCAAGGAATGGCCTACCAAGAATAATAGGCACCTCAAAATACAACTCACAGTCAAGAATCACAAAATCGGACGGAAATATGAATGACTCCACCTTCACTTAGCACATCGTGGAGTATCCCAATAGGCCTCTTCACTGTTCGATCGGTCATCAGTAACCGCATCGCAGTCAGCTTTGGCTCACCCAAACCCAACTTCTTGTAAATGGAGAGAGGCATGAGATTTATGCTTGCCCCAAGATCACATAATGGTTTCGTAAAGTGTAATAACCCGATTGTACATGAAATAGTGAAAGCACCCGGATCTTCTTTTTTTTTTTGCACAAGAGACCTTGTAGCAATAACACTACAATGTTGCATCCGATCATCATCCTCAAAACTAACCGATCTCTTCTTAGTGACCATATCTTTCATGAACTTGGCATAACCGGGCATTTGTTCAAGAGCTTCTATCAAAGGAACATTGATGGAAAGCTGTTTCAACATATTAATAAAACACCGATATTTACCAACTTCGGTCTTTTTCACTAACCTTTGCGGGAATAGTAGTGGTCGTCTTTGAATAGGAGTCACATTTTGGGGCATCTCTACTTCTTTCACCGCTTCATTTACCAACTCACCACTAGCTTTTACTACCCCATCTTCTCTTCTCATCTCATCTTCTACACCAGACGGCATAGGTGGATTAATGGTTTGCTTACTACCTCGAGTAGTGACTTCCAGACAATGTCCATCATTTTTCGGATTTTGAACAGTATTTCTAGGAAGAGTACCCGGTTGACGTGGGTTCATAGTAGAAGACAATTGAGACATTTGCAACTCAAGATGCTTGATTGAGATTGCATGTGCATCCACCTTTTGCCCAATATATGCTAAATCACCTCTGAACTCTTTGGCGTGCTCATCACTAGCATCAACCTCCTCATCATCTTCTGCAACATATCCTCAACTCGCGCCATACTACCTCCACCATCCCTAGGAGCAACTTCCCGATTTTGAGGTCAAACATAGGGCCCACTCCGATCATTAATGTTACCATAATTACCCCAGTTGAAGTTGTTGTCGCGGTTGAAGTTTCCATCTCGAACATAATTACCCTGTTGATTGTAATTACCATAGTTCCGAACTTGATTTCCTTGACCTTGGCGCCAATTCTCTTGATTGGAGCCTTGGGCGTTCAGTCGGAACCCCCCCATCTGCTCATTCACTTTGTAAGATTCTTCCTTATAGTAAGATTCATCTACCGGCAGTGGTGTCTTATCCAAATAAATCACCGCATTCACTTTCTCTGCACCCCAGTGACATGTTTCAATAACAACCCAAGCTTAGTTCTCATTTGAGCCAGCTCTTCATGAATCTCATCTGCGGCTGGGTTGTGTGTAGCTTGCACTGCAAAGGTGTTTCTCCTAGTGTTCGAATTCCTAGTGCTCCAAGCGTTGTTGTTTCGGGAAATTTTCTCCTACTTTTCAGCGATCTCTGCATAAGTACACTCCCCATAGGAACCACCCACAATCGTATCAAGAACTGCTTTATTATTATCATCTTGCCCCCGATAGAAGTATTCTTTCAATGACTAATCATCAATGCGGTGGTTTGGGACACTTCTCAAGAATGAGGTCTATCCCAAGAACTACTTACCGACTCCCCAGGCAATGCCACAAAATTGTCCACCCTATCTTTGTGGTTAAGCTCTTTAGAAACCGGGTAATAGCTTACTAGGAACACATCCCTCAATTGGTTCCAAGTATAGATCGAGTTATAGGGAAGGTTAGTAAACCATATAGCAGCCTCTCCCGACAGTGAGAGAGGGAACACTCTTAATCCAATGACGTTGATGTCCAAGTCAGGCCTCCCTACATAACTCTTACACACCGACCTTAGTTTTGCGATGTGAGCATGTGGATCCTCAGATGGTAGCCCCGAAAACAAACCTCTAGCGGTGAGCATCTGCATCAAGCACCTAGTTATAACGAAAGTATAACCATGTGGTAGAGGAGGTAGGAAAAGTAGCCCGTTAGAGTCAATGATGTTAACATTGCCCCTATAGTACTCTTGAGGACGTGGGGCGGGAGGTTGCCTCCTCTGATCACCTTCACCAGGGTTCTTTACTAACACTTGATTATGAGCATCAACCGGCTGAGGAAGTTGATGGTTGATCCCATCACCAAGATTAGCAGGATTTTGTGGATAGTTCATTCTGCGGAGTGTACAATTTAGTTCTGTATCAAGTGGAAGTATTGGCTCTCCTTGACTCCGTGTACTTGGCATACACTAGAGCTAGGCCTGAGATAGACAAAAACAAAAAGAAAAAGTAAAATTAGGAAATTGTTGACTAAAATTCGGTAATGTGCTTAAAGTTAATCTAAAAGCCACTTTCCCCGGCAGCGGCGGCAAAATTTGATACGCTCAACTTATACTTCCCTAAAGAAATATAAGTAGTCGTAACAAGTAAAGAACCAAATTGATTGGTTGGGGTCGATACCACGAGGAAAATGGTTTAGACTTAACTTTAATATACGATTACGTCTATTTAGTCAAGTCCTTTCCGAAAACAGTTAAATAAAAAGGGGTTTTTTGTGTAACAAAAATGTTCAATTATTTCTCAGTAAACAAATAACAAGATTAAAACTTTGATCTTTATCAATTGATGAGAAAAACTAGGGTGTAAGTGTTCCTCATAGGTTCATAACGCAATAATCCTAGCTCTAACAACTCTTTCCTAGTGTCTTGCATAAAAAGTGGTAAGTTATGTATCGCTAATTCCTTGGTCCGGAAACTAGAGAATTTCACCCGTACCTTGGTTCGGCTACGTGTGTAAAATTACAAACCCTTACCTTTACCTGATATTAAACATCATATTCAATCTATGGTTAAGTTACTACTTCGCAACAATTGAGACTAGCCTATTAGATAGTGTATACTAAATCTATGTTGATTATTCTTTTCCTATTAACTACCTCCTTGGTCCGGCAAGTAGAAATAAGGCAAGTTCTAACGCGTGACACTCGTTAAAAAGAATTCTAAATGAAAGAATTATCAATACATGCAAGAACCTATTCTAGAATTGTTGTTTAGCTAGTTTTATCTTGTTAATTACACGTGGTTCCCACAACCCTAGTTGTGGATTTAGTTACCCATGTTTAGAAATACACAATTCATGATTGTTTGATAAGAATGCATGTACTTACTTTGATAAGTTTGAAGAAAATCCAGAAATATCAATTGAATTAACGAAAATATTGTATGAATCGATTTCGAAAACTTAAAGTAATTCCCAAAATCCAAAAATTCAACTTCCAATAACAAGAGTATGAAAAATATTTAAAAGGCTAACCCGAAAAATGAGGTTTTTAACCATATTTATAATAATAATGTCCTAAATTAAAAGGAGTTCTAAATAAGGAAAATTTGTCCCAAAATGCGTCTTCAGTCAATGACCTAACTGACGGTTCGTCGATGGAACGATGGACCGTCGACTGCCTCCGTCGGTCCACACTTTAACTTTTTCTTCAGCCTTCACTTTTGCATCCTTTCTGTTACAATCGACGTACCATCAGCACGGTCCGTCGTCTCACTTATCGTCCGTCGATGACTCCGTCCTTCCATACTTAGTAATTTCTTCAAGTCGGGTACTGGGACTACTTTCTGTTAAAAACGACGATTTGCCCACACTTGGTCAGATTTCCCCGAGTTGCTTCCAAATGATAGAAACTCCAGCCGACGATCACCACCTACGGACTGTCGATGGGTTGACAGACCGTCGATGGCTTCATAGGTCATCACTTCTGCACTGATTTCAGTACAGTCTTCTGCATTTCCATTTTGGATAGCCTTCGTGCAAACACAGATAAAAATATATTAAAATTACTACAAAAAGTCCTTAGACACACACTAAACTTAAGGAAAAAGCATTGAAAGTACCGTGAAACTACAGTACATCATAGGGTTTAATTGAGAGTTTATTGACTTATATACTCTTAAAACACTCATAAACACTCAAAACAACCGTCCAAAGACTTATAGGGGCGTGGGGTGAATTTACAACATCACCCCTCAACTTAATAGAAAACTGACAGGTAACACACAACGTCATCGACGTTACCATCAACGGTCCGTGGTCTCACCCACGCCCCGTCGATGGGGCCTCATTGGTTGCACCCTTAAACTCCCAAGTTATGGACTTCTTGCCTCCATCGATGCCCCACAACGATGGTCCGTCAGTCAGACCACGTCCCATCGATGGAGTCTCGTGGTTCACTTCAGAGACTTCCCAACCTGCAGGACACATGTCCCCATCGATGAGACCCATCAACGGTCCTTCCCCTAGTCGATAAGCCATCGTTTTGGCTATCGTTTGGACACTGCCTGGCAGTGTTGAGCTCTAGGCTAGGGTCCTCTTCTTGGGCCGCTTGCGGGTCCTACATGGAGTCGTACTCAGAAATGTCCAACCCAATCATGCACGTATACGAGTTTAGGACCTACCACACAAGTTTCATCCAAAAAAAACACGTAAAACTCGATGAAACATGCTTAGATACACAAGGTCATTTCAAGGCACAACTTTTGAACGTCATGGTCGTTCTTGAATGTTTGACCTCCTAACTTCACGAAACTTGATACACTGACTATAAATATCGTATAAACTCATTTAAGAACTATATAAGGTCATACATCACACATAATCACATAGAACAACAAACGAGGAATTTAGGTGACTTAGTCGTCGAACGTCTTGGTCGTCTCTTGATGTTTGACTTCCAATGCACCTAAACTCTTATCTACTGCCTCTATACTACATTATAGACCAATTTAGGACCTTGGACCACCATGAAAACCACGTTATGCTCTAGCTTCACCTAAGTCATTTTTGGGGTCTTACACACACACTTAAGTGAATGTATGAAGCTAAGTTGAGTAAAAAGGGGAGTCTTGGGGTGGACACTCTTCGGGAGTTGAGATGAAGTGTCTAGTAGCAACCTTACTATTCCTAATGAGCTTTCCAAGATAGGTCGGAGGATGAATGCCCTTCGTGAGTTGAGATGTGGTATTCACTAGTTATCCTTAACCTATAATTTATAATGTTGAGAATCCCTGGGGAGTTATTGCTAGCACCGAGAGGATATGAAGAAGAGGTGGGATACACTTCGTGAGTTGAGATGTTGTATTCCAATGTACCTCTTGAGATGAGTACTCCTCGTAGTAGAGAATGAGTTACTTAGTAGCAAACTCCTTGTCCCTTAACTATGTGCCCACATAGATGTAGCTATTGGGAAAGCCATGTAAAAGCTAAAAAGTATGACCTTACTCTAGGCAAGTGAGGATCCCTCATCCGATAAGGGTTAATATAGGGATTCCATGTGTAGGTCTCATTGTCTTTGTCGGTTAAGCTAACCCCCCACAAATGTAATGAAAGTACTAGGTCTTCTAAAACAATGTGATACCTATGTGAATTGAATGAACTATGTCTTCGAAAAGAACGTGCTACTTAGGGTAGGTGGTGGTATGGGACGCTCTCTATCCATTGCACTATGTAGGACCTTCCGAAAGGGAAGACTTGGTGCAAAACCTTCTAAAAGAATGTACTACTTAGGGTAGGTGGTGGTATGGGACGCTAACTATTCATTGCACGAAGTAGGCATTCCAAAAGGGAAGTCTTTGGTGTTTTGTTGGGTGTTCTCATAATGTCTTATGAATGAGTGGTGACTTGTTCTCCCGAGGTGAGTAAGCCGAATGGGGTAGTCTTAAGGATCGCTTAGGTGTGCATTGAAGGAAGTGTTTAGATGTTTTCTTCATGTCTTACCGTGGAGAGTCTTAGGATTATCCTTAGGTAGGGAAACGCCTACGAAAATGAGTTCACTTCCTCATTGTCAATATCTTGGGAGTTCACCATTGTTGGAGTCTTTAGTTCACTGTTTTGTCCTTATTAGTTCACTGTAATGTTAAGATGAGTTTACTGTAAAATTGGGAAAGTTCACTGTAAGTGTATTCTTTTGGTTAAATTGTTGTAACGTGCTCAATTCATGGGAATCCATTAGGAGCGCTAAGTGGGAGTAGTAGTATGGGATGCTACCATCACGTTGCACTTAGTGTGACCTAAGAGTCCTATTGGAGAAGAGTACCTTTGTGAGGTCCATATGAAAAGTTAGGTTTACTGTAATGTTTGGTATGTTCACTGTAAAGTGTGTTTTGAGATAGAGTTATGGAAATTCTTCTTTATGTGTTAAATGATGTTTCTTATTTTTTTTCCTTCTAAATTCATAAATGTTATAATTATTTGGCATGAAAACTTATTTTAGTAAAATTTCCCTTTTTACATGTTTTTGCATATGCCATACTTAGTATATTTTTGGTACTAACCTCATATTTTTCTATACCTTATAAGCATAGGTTGGAAGATTTTGAAGGTTGAAGTTGAAGCTTGGGAAATCTACTCTCTGAAGACTTGGTATGTCCTCATATATTCGAGGACATAGTCTATGTTTCCTTGTTTTATTATTTAGACTTATTATGTATATTCTTTTAATGTAAAGTGCCGTGTCCCTAACATTCTATGTCGTGTCTTTAAGTTGGCTTGTGATGATGAGATTCTCTAAATATTTATGAAAGACTTCTTTTATTTAATTATTCGTGAAAAGTTTTAAATTTCACACTACTTTTCATATTTTATGTAATGAACGATAGTTAAAAGGCTTGTATGAGGCCCCAAAGGGTCAAGTATGCCCGGTCACGGTCCAAGGGTTATCCCTAGCTTCTAGGGGGTACTTTTGGGTCGTCACATTATCAATTGAATGAAAGAAAAAAAAAGAGAAAAGAAAGAAAAAGAAAGAAAAAGAGTTGAACAAAAAGAAGTAAGAGTCTCTTCCGCATAGAACAAAGGGGGAAGCAAGGTAAAGATGCAAAGATTAGAAAAGTAGGGCATAAAAGATAATGAAAGAGGTAGGACACTTAGCCGTAATGTGAATGAGGGAAAAAAGTCACTAAAATGTACCGATATGTACCATACCTGACCCCTAGCCTATGTTACAAGCCATGAAAGTCCTATCGTGATCCTAGAGTCTAATGTGGTGAACTTAAGCAGTGGAAATAAGGGCAAGCCTATGGAGACAATTACTAGATATGTTTGAACTTGTTTGAGTGTGCGTGTTCAATACAGATCCTTGTACCCAAAGTTAAAATCACTGTACGAAAAAGGAGGATTTCTTTTGATGTGAGGGCACTAGTTGCAATATCGGAAAGTTTGTGCCTTGGTGAGAGGCATAAGAGTAAAGGTGTATGTGCATGGTGAGTTTATGTCATGGTCTGATCTACATGAGTTAGATTATCGAACCTAAGAGTAGAAACATGCACGAAAGCGAAGAAAAAGATGGGATTGATAGACATGTGATTACGGAAGCTTAAAAGATATACTTTTGTACAAAGTGTTTTGTTGAGTCATAGTGTATCGCTTGAGGACAAACAAAGAATTTAAGTTGAAAGTGTTGATGTACCGTGGTTTCGCGGTACTTTCAATGCTTTTTCCTTAAGATTTGTGTGTGTCTAGAGCCTTTTCGTAGTAGTTTTAGCATGTTTTTATCTTTGTTTTGTAGGAAAGATGTCCAAAATCAAATTGCAGAAAGAAACTGAGATTTAGTGCAGAGGTGACGCACAAAGGCCATCGATGGTCCGTCGTTCTATCTATGGACCGTATATGGAGACCGTCGACTGATAGTTCAGGCATATGGAGAAACTCAGGGAAATTTGACTCAAGTGTGGGGCTACAAAGGATCGATGGTCCGTCGATTGATGGACTAAATCCAGCCAAGTAAATCATGTATACCAACATACTTGGACATAGAGTCAAGACAACTCTATCATCAAGTTATAACCTCAACAAGCATGAATAAGATTTTATTACAACATAACCAAAGAAGGACAACTACTCATGACCCCTCATTAAGTCCACTAGTGCAATGACTAAGTAAATACCCATAACCTTACTCAATCAAGTAAACCTAACAAGAACCAGCACCAATGTCCAACATCACTTATCATATCATAAATAGTACATAACATCATACTTTAGCAATATAGACTAAACGTATATTCATAAGTGTATCCCATATATAATCATCATCATCATAGCCCAATAAGAATTGCATTAGTATTTTCCTTTCATTACATTTCATACATGTGAGGTTAACACATCCCCATAATCATTTATCATATGACACATTTGTAATTTATCACCATACTTAGAACAATTACATCTTAGCCACCACCTCACAATCTATAGTCAGGACATTTCAATTTAATATCATACCAACACGATCAATCTTAATATAAGGTACTTCAATAAAACATCATCACTTAATCACAATTAACCATAATTGAAGTAAAGAGTTGAGATCACAAGACTTACCAAGTCACCTTCATAAGCCAACATCAAGTTCTTACCATCAACCCTCAAACTCAACCCAACAATGGGTGTAATATCATCACACAATAATAACCAACAATATAATGAAGTCAATTGAAGCACTATACAACCATACATCACTAGTTCATAGCTGAAGATTAGATACTTAGGTCAAATTCATAATTTACTTCACAACCTAGATCAATTACTCAAGAACTAGCATGATAGGATTAAAACTAATCTCAATATATTCATAAATTGACATAATATCAATATAGGATAGTAATTCACACAATAACCAAGCTAATTGTATCAATACTACACAATTCATTTCAAGACAACAACCTAGAGTTAAGGGGAATAGGTCATCTTCTACAATTTAGACCAATGCATCAAGAAGTAGTATAATTAAATCATAATTCATGTTAATCTACTCATAACATCCAAATAAATCATAAACAAAGCAATTTACAAGATCAGTTTCGAGATTGGAACAGACCCACATGAAAACCCATCTTTTTGAAATCAATTTGAAGGAACCCTTTGGGGAAACAGATCCCAAAGGTGAAAGAAATCCCATAACTTGTAGATTGATAAAGTTTGATGGAGAAAATTTGATCTTTATCAGACCTAAAATTCCTTGACATTGACTTCTATGGTTCTGTTTAAATTGGGAGAGAGAAAGAAGACAGAAGGAAGAGAATTTGTGATTTGGGATTTATGAGGGTTAGGTTAACTTAATTAGGTTAGGGTCTTTATATAGGTTGTTAACTAACTTAATTATACCTCCCTTAGCCATTAACTAATTAACTAAACACCTAATTAATTAACTTAACCAATCCAAAAACGACCAGCAAAACCAGTGGTCCCAGAGACGAGACCACGTCGACACCACATTTGTCAATCGGCGACCACAGGACCCTCCGTCCTGTTGGTCCGCCGTTTTGGTCAGAGACTGTTTAAAATCCAGTATTTTCCAAATATTCTAAGTGTCCATTGACGGAGTCATTCGACGCCACGTCGATTGGACCACGATCCATTGATGGCAATCGTTTGTGCACACTGACTTGGGCAACTTTTGCCCCAAGTTTCTAGGGTCGTCCTCAAGGGCCTTTGGTTGGTCCTTGGGTAGTCGTACCCGGACGTTTATACTTTTAACTAACGCTAATATGTGTTAGACACCTTTCCACCAAATTTCATTATTTTCTGACTCTTAAAACTTAATCAAATAGGCTAAGGCACACTAGCATCTCATTGAACAAGTTTCCGGACGTCATGGAAGTTCTTTGACATTTTGATTCCAAACTACCTAAATGACTTATATTCATTATTTATGACCTTAAAACAGTTTCAAAACCTTTTGACACCTATGTTAGGCTCTAGAAAACGTCTTAGACTTTCAGAGTGTTACATTATCCCCCCTTAGGAACAATCGTCTCCGAATGACACTAAAATCTTTTGAAAGGAAGTAATAGACTCAAGACTATCAACCCAACCAACAACATAAGTTACAACATCAATAATGGAATTTTTACACAGCAATTAAAAACTTCAATTACCACACATAAGGCTCAAAATCACATTATGAGGAATTTTGTTATCACAACAACATATGCTCAACATACCATATATGAGTCAATTATGCAAACACTCAACTTACCAACATGCTCAACATACTTTCATAAAGACTCACCATATCAAATTGTACAACATAGCTCAAAACAAGAAGAATTGCAAATTTTCAAGTATATATGCACTACTTCACTGTAATTCACTATAACATGAGTATTTTTGCAAAACTTCACCAAAAATCAAAGCTACCTCAAATTTAGTCATTAATATCATTATTAGTAAGAAAAACTAACCTTCATTAGGAAAGAGATGAGGATAACGGGACTTCATGTCAGCATCGGCCTCCCATGTTTCTCCCTCAACGAGGTGGTTTCTCCATAACACTTTGATGGAGGCTACCTCTTTGTTCCTCAACCTCTACACTTGACGATCAAGGATTTCAATCGGAACCTCCTCATAGGAGAGGTTATCCTTCACAAGAAATCCCTCAATAGGAAGAATAGACTCGTTATCACCAATACACTTCTTAAGCATAGAAACATGGAAAATCGGATAACCGAAGATAGTTCACAAGGATTTTCAATTCACATGCAACCTTACCAACCCTTTGCAAGATTTCATAGGGACCCACATAACGAGGACTCGACTACCCTTTCTTGACAAATCTAACCACCCCTTTCATAGGCGGAATTGTCAAGTACACCTTATGACCTTCTTCAAACTCGAAATCTATTCTCATATGATCGACATAACACTTTTACCGACTATAGGATGTTTGCAACCGGTTCTTTATGAAATGAAATTTCTCCAAAGTCTTATAAACAAATCGGGACCAAGAAGCGATGACTCACCAACCTCAAACCACCTAATAGGAGATCTACACCTCCTACCATACAAGGCTTCGTAAGGAGCCATAGAGATAGATGAATGAAAACTATTGTTATACTAGATTTCCACACAAGGTAAATGCTCATCACAATTTCCTTTAAAGTCAATGATACAAGCTCTAAGCATATCTTCAAGAGATGGAATAGTCCGCTCCGCTTGACCATCCTTTTGAGGATGAAAAGTGGTGCTTAACTTCACTTGAGTACCTAAACCTCTTCTAAATGATCTCCCAAAACTATATGTAAATTAAGCACCTCTATCCGATATGATGGACAAAGGAACCCATGAAGACTCACTACCTTGTCAATATAGATGATTGAATAATATTCCGTCTTATAAGTTG
Source organism: Solanum sitiens (assembly GCA_016801875.1). Lineage (NCBI taxonomy): Eukaryota > Viridiplantae > Streptophyta > Magnoliopsida > Solanales > Solanaceae > Solanum > Solanum sitiens. The sequence continues at coordinate 4,781,198 of JABWTJ010000007.1, read as the reverse complement.
ACTTAACGGGAATAAAGTTAGAAGATTTGGTCAATCTATCCACTACTACCCATATAGAGTCATATTTCTTTAGAGTTTGAGGCAAACCTACTATGAAATCCATGTTAACATCTTCCCACTTCCAAATAAGAATTTGGATTTCTTGTATTAGACTACACAACTTTTGGTTCTCGGCCTTCACTTTTTAGCAATTGGGACACTTTGCAACAAACTCCACAATATGACTTTTTAGGCCATCCCACCAAAACACTTCTCTAAGGTCACGGTACATATTTGTAGAATCCGGATGAATAGAGTAACGGGCTCCATGAGCTTCCTCATGTGGTCGGATAATTCTTCTCATGAACATTGAGTTTCCTAGAAGCATTGACTATAACTTTGCCATGTTGCATAAGAACACACTCCAACTCGACTCGAGATGCATCACAATAAACAACAAAACCCTTAGTACCCTCCGGTAGGGTCAATACCTGAGCGGAAGTAAGCCTATCTTTCAACATTTTGAAGCTCTTTTCACATGCCTCCGATCACTCGAATTTTATATTCTTTTGGGTCAAGGTTGTCAAGGGAGAAGCAAGAGACGCAAAATCATGGACCAACATTCTATAAAAACCGGCTAGACCTAAGAAACTCCTAATATCCGTAGGAGCGAAATGCCTAGGCAAATTTTTCACCGCTTCGGTCTTCTTTGAATCCACGTCTACCTCTTCACTAGATATGATATTACCAAGCAACGCTACCGATGTCACATCCAGGGATCACCCCCTAGACGTAACCGATGTCATTGTCCTCGGAGAAGACTAAGACTAGGCTCTTAGTTTACATCATTACATTCATATGTTAATAATGCGGAAAATTTAAAATATTTCTATATCTATCTTGAGGTTTACATAGACCTCTCGCATACACATAATATATATTCATATCGAGTATACATATAGCCTTCGTATAAGAAGAATACATAGTCTTCTACTTTTATTGCACATAGATATATATGATACTTAACATAGTCTTAAAAGAGTGTCTCATCTCATAACCAACTAAAACAAGAGTATATCAATTGGGCATATCCCATCATCAATGTAATAAAGCCACATATAGTCTATATAATTCGTACTCAAATGAAAAGAAAGAACATAGGAGTCTTAAAACTAAAACAACATTCATAAGCTCGATATTGGCATTGCCCTCGAAAAGTGAGGACCTACCCAACTTGGATGATTGCTAAATTCCAAGTCTTCTTCAAAGTCGTCTCAAAAGCCTTTCATCGACCGGAACCTAAAATGTTGGGGAAAAGGGAGAAAATGGGGTTAGCACATCACATGTACTAAGTATGATACCATATGCACATGTAATGTCAAATCATGCAAAAAAGGGACATTTCATTAAACCATGCTATTTTACATTTGGAAAGCCTTATTCATATTCAAGAACCAATACAAGTAATTAATGCATATTTATCAAGTCAATACCTTGTACTATACAATAATAAACCACCTTAAGTCAAATCAAGTCACATTCAAATCAACATACTTCAACCCATACTCAAATACAACTCTATCATCAAGTCATAACATCACAAGCATGAATAAGAGTTCATCACATTATAACAAAGCAAGACTATTACCCATGACCCTCATTAAGTCCACTTGTACAATAACTAAACAAAGCCCCATAATCTTAATTAATTAAGTAAACCTAGCAAGAACCATAACCAATGTCCAACTCCACATAGCATATCATTAAGAGTACATAATATCATACGTTAGAAATAGATACCAAATATATGTTCATAAGAGTAACCAACATCACATAATGTCATTTACATGTAAGATCATCATATTATCATTATTTACATTTATAAGCATATACATACATAAGAACAACCTCCTAAGGCTTCCCTGGAGGCAAACTAGTGCAAGGCATAGGTAGAGTCTCACACCCCTACCTCGGCTAAGTCAAACCTCTTAAGTCACCCTAGTTGGTTTGTAGTTCATTAATTCATTTTAGTTTAGGGAACACTTGACTTAACCGACATAGACCACAAGAGCTAAGTGCGGAATTCGGTGTTGTAAAACCTTTCACCGATGGAAGGTGGTCTATCGGCCAAAGTAGAACCAAACATAAACATAGCTTTCTATGTGGATCCACTAGCTAGTCTTCCTATGGGGGCAACATAGTTTAAGGAAGTAAGAGATAGGTATTAACTCTCTGCATGCCACTTGGAAATTGGAGCCTCCTCTCATGAGAATCCATATGGTGAGCATCCCTAATAAGGGAGTCAACACCTAATGTGGAACTATAGGGTGAGTCTTCCTCTCGGTTCTAAGCTAACGTCCTTTTTGAAATGTCTTTAATGCCTTTAGTAATGATCATAGATTAATTTAGGTCACAGGGTCTGTCCCTTATATAATCATCATCATCATAGCTCAATAAGAATTGCATGAGTAATTTCCTTTCATTACAATTCATACATGTGAGGTTAGCACATTTACATAATCAATCATGAAAAAGGCATATTGGTTTGTCATCACTATCCTTATAACATTTACATCTTAGTAAACACCTAACAAGACCATAGTCAAGACATTTCAATTAGACATCATACCAACCCTATCAATCCTAATATAAGGCATACTTCAACACAACATCATCACTTAATAATAAGCAACCATACTTGAAGTAAAGAGTTGAGATCAGAAGACTTACCAAGTCATCCTTCATAAGCCAACATCAAGGTCTTACCATCAACCCTTAAACTCAACCCAAAAATGGGTGTAATATCATCACACAATGATAACCAACATAATAATGAAGTCAATTGAAACACTATACAACAATCCATCACTAGTTCATAACTTAAGATTAGAGACTTAGGTCAAATTCATAATGTACATCACAACCTTGATCAATTACTCTAGAACTAGAATGATAGAAGTACTATTCATCTCAATCTATTCATAAATTGATACAATAAATCAATAGGATAGTAAGTCGACCAATAACTAAGTCAATTGAACCAACACTACACAATTCAACTCAAGATCACTACCTAGGGTTAAGTGGAAAAGGTCATCTTCTAAAAACTAGACCAAACAACCAATAAGTATTGTAATATAGTCATAATTCATCATAATATATTCAATACAACAAAATAAATCATAAACAAATCCAATTGAAAGATAAATTTCGAGATTGAAAGAGACCCACATGAAAACTCATCTTTTGAAATCAATTTGATGGAACCCTTTGGAGAAAGATATCCCAAAGGTGAAAGTAATCCCATACTTTGTTGAAAGATGAAGACTGATGGAGAAACTTTGGTGATTGCAGCCCTAGCACCCACCTTGACCCTGACTTCTATGGTGTTCTTCAACTTGGGAGAGAGAAAGAAGAGAGAAGGAAGAGAGTTTGTGTATTGGGAATTATGAGAGTTAGGTTAGTCTAATTAGGTTTGGTTCTTTATATAGGTTATTAATTAACTTAATTAGACCTCCCTTAACCCCTAATAATTAACTAACCCCTAAATTAATTAACTCAAGTCACTTAAAATCGAGTAGCCAAAACAGACCCTCACAAACGAGTCCCCGACCACACCCCGTTTGTCAATCCACGGACCATAGGAGCAGCCGTCCTATTCGTCCGTCGTTGAGTTAAGAGACTTGTAAAATATCATCATTGGACAAATATTCTAAGTGTCCATCGGTGGAGGCAATCGACGGCCCATCGATTGGGACACGATCCATCGATGGAAAGTCATTGGCGCACACTGCCATGGGCAGCCATCGACACAAATGCAAGGGTCCTTCTCAAGGTTCCTTGGTTGGTCCTTGGAGATTCGTAGCCGGAAATTTTTACTATGAACTAGCTCTAACACGTGTTATAAACCCTACCACAAAAATTCATCAATTTCCTACTCTTAAAACCTAGTCAAATAGGCAAAGGCACACTAGAACCTCATTGAACTAGTTTACCGACGTCATGGACGTTCTTTGACGTTTTGATCTCCATACTTCCCAAAAGACTTATATTCATTAATTATGACCTTAAAATAGTGTCTAAACCTTGTTACACCTATGTTAGGCTCTAGAACACGTCTTAGAGTTTCAGAATGTTACATTATCCCCACCCCCTTAGGAACATTCGTCCAATAATGACACTAAAATCATTTGGAAGAAAGGAATAGACTCAAGACTAGCAGCCAACTAACAACAGTACATATAAACATGAGTTATAACATCAATCATGGCATTTTTTTACACATAGCAATTCAAAAACTTACAATTACCGCACATAAGGCTCAAAATCACATTATGAGGAATTTCCTTCTCACAACAACATGAGCTCAACATACCATATATGAGTCAATTATGCCAAAGCTCAACTCACCAACATGCTCAATATCTTTTCATAAAGACTCACCATATCAAAATGCACAACCTAACTCAAAACAGGAAGAATAGAAAATTTTCAAGTTAATATGCACAATTTTATTGTAACTTCACTGTAATGACACCAAAAATGCACATTTTTGCAAAACGTCACCAAAAATCATAGCAACTTAAAATTTAGTCATTATTTTCATTATAAGTAAGAAAAACTAACCTTCAATAGTAAATATATGAGGATAATGGGAATTCATGTCGGCTACGGCCTCCAATGTTGCTCCCCCAACTAGGTGGTTTATCTATAATATTTTTATGGAGGCCACCATTTGTTCCTCAACCCCTTCACTTGACTATCGAGGATTTCGACCGGAACCTCCTCATAGGAGAGGTTGTCTTGCACACCAAGACCCTCAATAGGAAGAATAGATTCGGGATCACCGATACACTTCTTAAGCATAGAAACATGGAAAACTGGATGAACCAAAGATAATTCATTGGGGAGTTTCAATTCATAAGAAACCTTACCAACCCTTTGCAAGATTTCATAGGGACCCACATAACGAGGACTCAACTTCCCTTTCTTGCCAAATCTAACCCTTTATCACCTTCTTTTAATTATAAATATCTTCTCCTATGATCGGCATAAGACTTTTGCTGACTATAGGATGTTTGCAACCGGTTACTTATGATATGAACTTTCTCCAAAGTCTTATAAATTAAATTGGGACCAACAAGCGCAGACTCGCAAACCTCAAACCACCAAATAGGAGACCTACACCTTCTACCATATAATGCTTCATGAGGAGCCATAGAGATGGATGAATGAAAGCTATTATTATATGAGAACTCCACCAAAGCCAAATGCTCATCCCAATTTCCCTTAAAATCAATTATACAAGCTCTACGCATATCTTCAAGAGTTTGAATAGTCCTCTCCGCTTGAAAATGTGTTTAGGTATGAAAAGCGGTGCTTAACTTCACTTGAGTACCCAAAACCTTTTGAAAAGATCTCCAAAATCTAGATGTAAATTGAGAACCTCTTTCAAAAATGATGAACAAAGTTGTCAATATAAATTCTTGCATAATCTTCCGCCGAATAAGTAGACTTAATAGGAATGAAGTGAGCGGATTTGGTCAATCTATCCACTACCACCCCTATAGAGTCATATTTCTTTCGAGTTCGAGGCAAACCTACTATGAAATCCATATTAACATCTTCCCACTTCCAAGTAGGAATTTGGATTTCTTGTAGTTTACCAATCGACTTTTGTAGTTCGGCCTTCACTTGTTGACAATTGAGATATTTTGCAACAAACTCCGCAATATGACTTTTTAGGCCATCCCCTCAAAACACTTCTCTAAGGTCACGCTATATCTTTGTAGAACCCGAATTAACAGAGTAAAGGGCTCCATGAGCTTCCTCAAGGATCCTACTCCTCAAATCATCCACATTAGGCATACACAATATTCGTTGATACCTAAAACACAATCCCCCCTTGGGATGACTCATTCATCTTACCAATAACCAATTCTTTCAACTCCCTCAATAATTGATCAAGATGTTGCTTAGACATCACCTCAACCACCAAAGATGACTCGTAGTTATGATGTACCACCATACTACCATTTGGAGAATCTTAAATTCGAACTCCTAAATGAGCCAACCTACGAAGTTCTTTCACTAGGTTTCTCTTGGATTCTTCCACATGGGACACAATTCCCATGGACAACTGACTTAAAGCATCCTCTACCATATTAGCCTTGCCGGGATGATAGATAACACTCATGTCATAGTCATTCAACAATTCTAACTATCTCCGTTTTCGGAGATTCATATCCTTTTGAGTGAATACATATTGAAGACTTTTATGGTACTTATACACATCAACATGAACCCCATAAAGATAATGCCTCAATATTTTCAACGGAAAATCACGGCCGCTAACTCAAGGTCATGAGTCGGATAATTCATCTCATGAACTTTGAGTTGACTAAAAGGTTAGGCTATAACATTGCCATGTTGCATAAAAACACACCCCAACCCGACTCGGGATGCGTCATAATAAACCACAAAACCCTTATTACCCTCCAGTAGGGTCTATACCGGTGCAGAAGTAAGCATATCTTTCAATATTTGGAAGCTTTTTTCACATGCCTCCGACCACTCAAATTTCCTGTCCTTTTGAGTCAAAGTTGTCACCGGAGAAGCAAGAGATGCAAATCTATTTACAAACCTTCTATAATAACCGCCTAGGCCTAAGAAACTCCTAATATTCGTAGGAGCCAAAGGCCTAGGCCAATTTTTCACCGCATTGGTCTTCCTTGGATCAACCTCTACACCTTCAGTAGAGATAATATGACCAAGAAATGCTACCGACCTTAACCAAAACTCACATTTTCTATACTTGGCAAACAATTTGTGTTCCTTGAGAACTTGCAACACCACTCTCAAATGATCCATGTGTTCACCCTCATTTTTTGAATATACCAACATGTCGTCAATGAAGACAATGACAAATGAGTATAGGTAACTTCAAAACACCCTATTCATTATGTCCATAAACACCGCCAGAGCATTGGTGAGACCAAAGGACATTACTAAGAACTCATTGTGACCATGTCTTGTTTAAAATGCCGTCTCGGGAATATCTTCACCTCTCACGCTAAGTTGGTGATATCCCGATCTCAAGTCAATCTTATTAAAGTAACTTGCACCCTAGAGTTGATCAAATAAATAATAAATCCGAGGGAGAGGATACTTGTTCTTGATTGTGACTTTGTTGAGTTGACGGTAATCGATACACATTCTAAGGGACCCATCTTTCTTCTTGACAAACAATACCAAAGCACCCCGTGGAGAAATACTAGGCCGAATTAAACCCTTGTCTAGTAAGTCTTTGAGTTGAGCCTTCAACTCTTTCAATTCATCCAAAGCAATCCTATAAGGATACATTAAAATGGGATTTGTATCCGGTAGCAAATTGATACAAAAACCAATTTCCCGTTCTAGAGGAATACCAGGAAGGTCATTAGGAAAGACCTCAAGAAATTCCATCACTACGGGGACCGACTCAATTGGAAAAATTTTGAAGTCTAAATCTTGGACTCTTACTATATGGTATAAACACCCTTTAGAGATCATCCTACAAGCTTTCAAACAAGAAATAATACGACCTCTAGGTATAGAATTTCCCCCCTTATACTCTAAAATGGGCTCATTTGGAAAGGTAAACTTCACCACCCTCGTTCTATAATCTATAAGGGCAAAGCAAGAATGCAACCAATCCATACCCAAAATGACATCAAAATCATACATATCAAGTTCTACATGAGTAACTCTATTGGGAAACATTATAGGACAATTTCTATACACTCTTTTTGCAATCACCAACTTACCAATCGGAGTAGACACCATAAAAGGTTCATTCAAGATATCGGAAAAATGTCAAACTTTTTAGCTACTAGAGGAGTAACAAATGACAAGGTAGCACCGGGATCAAATAAAGCATATACATCATTAGAAAATACTTTCAACATATTTTTCACCACATCGGGAGAAGTCTATCGCTCATCTCTAGAGCGGAGAGCATAAAAGTGGTTCTTATTAAGAGCATCAACATTTGAACTACTTGCTTGAGCTTGACTACCACCCTTGTCTTGCCCTTCAAATTTGGGAAATCTCTAACTTTGTGTCCACTTTTACTACAGTTAAAACAATTGCCCGTTCCAACTAAACATTCACCAAAGTGACCTTTTCCATACTTGGTACAAGTAGGCTTTTCATTGAAGAGTTTCCACTCTTTCCCTTTTGGGACCTATGTTTAGTCATCTTATCATCACGAGCCTTAGGGATTTTGGAAGGAACTTCATTAGAGAACCTCTTCTTGAAACTAGGCTCGTCTTGGATATCAAGACTACTCTTTGAAGAACCACCATCAAAAGACCTTGCCCTATGGGCATCTCTACTCTTCCTTTTAACCCTTGTCTCTTCTACTTGTTGAGCATGAACCATGAGACAAGAAATATTCATACTATAATTGTAATACCTTGACAATGACTTATGTGGACTAGAGCCTAACATCGTTGTAATGATTGTATAAGGTCCTAAAATGGATGATAAGGTGGTATTGAGGCAGTGTCTAAGATTTTAGGTGAATCAGAAGTCAAACGTCAAGGGACAACTAAGACGTTCGACGACTAAGTCATCTATGTTCCTCATATGTGTTTTATGTGTTTTTCTGTGATTAATGACATAATAAGGTCCTTAAATGATTTATTATAGTGTATATAGTCAGCGTGTCAAGTTTTGTGAAGTTTGGAAGTCAAACGTCCAAGAACGTCCATGACGTTCGAAAGGTTTGCCTTGTAACGACCTTGTGTGTCTAAGCATGTTTCGTTGAGTTTAACGTTTTTGTTTTGGATGAAACTCATGTGAGAGGTCCTAAAATAGTTTACAAACATATTTTGGTTGGAAACTTCCGCGTTAAAGTCACCAATGGTCTTTGAGAAAGGACCCTTTCCTTCAGTCAAGAATGCCCAAGACAGCCCCAAACGATGGAGGCAGTAGACGGATCGTTGGCCAGTAGATGCCACTTATATGGGGTTCGTAGTTTGAAACATTGTGTGGGAGGAGTCCCTGCCAAAGACAAGCCTCAGTCTCAAACCACGGACCAGCAGGACGGTCAATTGGTTGGGAAACGGGCCGTCGATGGCAGCCGTCTGTGAGGGCTGTCTCCTGCGCAGTTCACTGTAATGTCTAGGGGTGAATTGGTAAATTCACCCAACGTCCAAATAAGACTTTGGGCGGTTACTTAAGGGTATTTTGTATATTTTAAACATATATTTAATTCCTAAATACCTAGATAAATTCATTATTTAAAATCAAAACCTAAATTCCCTAAGAAATTCTCTAAACTCCATTGAAGCAAAAACTCAAGGAAGAGCTTGGATTGGAGATTTGAGTGGTGATTCTTCATCAATTTCGTGGATTAACATCATTTAGGTACGGTTTTTGATCCTTCAAACTCTCTTCATCAAGGAGTCCAAAATTCAAAGAGTTTTCTAATGTTTTCAAAGATGAACTTGTCCAATTTTATGATCTATCCATGGGTTCTTGCATTAACGGTTTTGAATCATTATATAGTAATTATATTGATGTCAATTAGATGTTTTTAACTTAATTAACCTATGAACCAATGTAATTCATGAACCCTAGTTTTTGACTACTTTATGGGTTACTTGATATTGACTTAATGCTTATGAATTCTAGTGTAGTTTTCTATGGGCTATTGAATGATGTAATAATTGCATTGAATTGATGTATAGGTTGTCATATATTGATAAATCTATATTGAATTGACGTAGTTTCATTGAGTATTATGGTTTTTTGTATTGAATTGATGATCATGGTCATGGGTAAGGGCCTATTGGTATTGAATTGGATGATTTAGCTAAGGATTGAAGTTGAGAGACTGGATTGGTGGTAAGCTACCCTAATTATCTTTATTTTGTTTAATGTAGATCTTGAATTATGTTGCGATTGGTATGGTACACTTGTGGTGGCGGTGTTATGTGAATGATGTGGCCTTGGCGGCGATACTTTATGTATTATGATGATCATGTCCTTGTCGGCACTACTTGAAGTATAATGATGATTTGTGTAGTTGATTATATGAAGTTTGATTACATGTTAAGTAATGTGAAAGTATGTGTTCTTCTATTGATATTAGGTGATCATTTTAGACTATGACTATGACCTTATGTGTGTAGTCTTAGAGTTGATGTATGATTATTCCTACTTGGTTATATGAGTCTATGATGGTTATATTTATGATGTTATAGTACTGTATAGGATGACTTAAAGATGATAATGGGTATTTCTATGTTCTTCTAGTATGATATGTTATATGTGATAAAGTGAAGTAATGACGTGTCTTGTTTAGGTAGACTTAAGTCCCTATTCTTGATACATGTATGAATTAAACATGAGATGTCTTGACTTAGGATGCTAAATCCTCTTAGTCTTGTATGTATGAATTATATGAGACCTTGAATGATTCTAAGAAGGTAATTTATGTGAATCTTTAAACCTAGTAGTAAGGTTATGAACCTTGAAGTAGAAAGTCGTAATGGTAACCTTGTTATAATGAATGGTGGAATTAAGGTTGGTTTACTGGAATAAAATCATATCATCATTAGGAAAGTCATTAAGTTATATTCGTTGAAGCACTAGGGGACCTTTTTGGTAGGGTGAATGTGATTAGGTTATCAACTAGATATGGAACCTCTTCATGGGATCCTTAATGTGAATTACTCTATGAGAACAAAAGCTAGCACCAAGTGATTATGGTAAGGGAAGTATCTCTAGTGAAGCACGAGACTAGGGTACAAATTACAGCCTTTATATTACTTAATCATGTGCCTACATAGGATGTGTCCATGTTCTACCATTGGTAAGTAGAACACCTTCCATCAGAGTAGGTTACAACTCCGGATTCCATACTTTGTGACCATGGTCTATGTCGGTTATTGACGATTCTCATCTTATAGGATACCTACTAGTATTTGAGAAGTCTATGAAGTTTAGGTGGTTGCATGGACGCTACATAGACATTGCACCTTTAGGTTTTGAAGATGTTAGTGAGAGTCCCTAGGTTTTCTCCAAGACCATTACTTGAATGTCCTTGTGTGATGAATGCCTCTAAAATGAACTAATGAATGTAATGACTTAAGCTAAGAAATCATGTTAAATGAATAAATATTTATGTATAGTAGTTAAGGGTTGTCTAGTTAAGGTGTGAAGGGGGCATAGGAATGGTCACTTCGTATCTTACCTAGATGAGTCTTAATAATGACTCTAGTTTAGGAAGTTGGTTGATTAAGTAGACATAATCCAAACTTAGGTAGTTTCAAGGATTAGTTAGGTAACCTTGATGAGGTCAATCATGGACATTCTCTTCTTGATTTACTTGAGGATGTATTTTGATAGCCTTGGTAAGGAGAACATCATATTATACATGTTATGTGTTTTGGTGTCTTGTAAATTTATGTGTCTCATTATAAGTAGTCTTGAGGATCATCTAGTCATGCTTAGAGAGTGTTTATGGGTGGTATCTCTTTGTATTACTTAAGTGAGTCTGAGGATAGCTTTTAGTGGGAGAATTATATGCTAGAAGGTGTCTAAGGTGAAATCAAGAAACTTCACTGTAACAGTGAAGGAGTTTACTGTACAGTGAAGGAGTTCTTTATAAGGTTGTTCCTAAAAATGTAATAAATGGTTTATGTGATTTCTTATGTATTTCTACGGAGTTAAATGTTGTTCTTATTATTATATGATGAAATTTAAATCAAAAGATGCATATTTCAAATAAATGTTTGTTATCATAATTTTTTATGCATTGTGCCATACTTAGTACATGTGTTTGTACTAATTCCATATATATTTCGATCTATATAGAGATTTGTAGGTGAAGAGAATTGGGAAGTAAGTGTTGGAGTATAGCATCATTTCAAGTGAAGTTGTAGTCTGTCCTCTCTTGATTCGAGGACATAGTTATCCTAGTTATCCCTTATATTGAAGTATTGTAATAGACTAAGTATTTCTATATTTTGATGTATGGTCCGTAGCCCAAGTATTGTCGTGTCTAAGCTTTGATGAGATCGAGACATTGTATTTCCAATGATTTCTAATGAAAGATGTTATTAAATATATAATAATGTTTTGTGAAAAGTTTTAATTACACACTACTTTTCATTATGTATATGCAATGAACAATATGAAAGGGCTTGTACAAGACCTCTGAAAGGTCATGATCTTGTTACACTATGACTATGTCCTTATGTGTGTAGTCTTAGAGTTTATGTATGATAATTCCTACTTGGCTATATGAGTATATGATGGTTATATTGATGATGTTATAGTAGTGTATAGGATGACTTAAAGATGATAATGGTTATTCCTATGTTCTTCTATTATGATATTGTATATGTGATAAAGTGAAGTAATGATGTGTCTTGTTTAGGTAGACTTAAGTCCCTTTTCTTGATACATGTATGAATGTGAACATGAGATGTCTTGACTTAGGACGCTAAAGCCTCTTTGTCTTGTATGTATGAATGATATGAGACCTTGAATGATTCTAAGAAGGTCCTTTATGTGAAACCTTGAACCTAGTAGTATGTTTATAAACCTTGAAGTAGAAAGTCGTAATGGTATCCTTCTTGTAATGAATGGTGGACTTACGGTTTGTTGGCTGGAACGACATTATATCATTCTTAGGAAAGTCATTAAGCTATCTTCATCTCCATTGTAAGGTAGCCCTACGGGTACCTCTTTGGTAGGGCGAATGTGATTGGTTATGAACTAGATATGAAACCTTTTCAAGTGATCCTTAATGTGAATTACTCTATGAGAAGAAAGGCTAGCACCGAGTGAGTATGTTAAGGGAAGTAGCTCTAGTGAAGCACGAGACTAGAGTACAAAGTTCGCCCTTCATAATCCTTAACCATGTGCCTACATGGGATGTGTCCATGTTCTACCATTGGCAAGTAGAACACCTTCCATCAGAAGAGGTTACAACTCCAGATTCCATGCTTTCCGACCATGGTCTATGTCGATTATTGTTGATTCTCATCTTATGGGATACCTACTAGCATTTGAGAAGTCTATGAAGTTTAGGTGATTGTATGGGACGCTACCTAGACATTGCACCTTTAGGCTTTGAAGATGTTAGTGAGAGTCCCTAGGTTTTCTCCAGGACCAATACTTGAATGTCCTTGTGTGATGAATGTCTTTTAAATGAACTAACTAATGTAATGACTTAAGCTAAGAAATCATGTTAAATGAATAAGTACTTATCTAGAGTAGTTAAGGGTTGTCTAGTTAAGGTGTAAAGGGGGCATAGGAATTGTCACTTCGTATCTTACCTAGATGAGTCTTAATAATGACTCTAGTTTAGGAAGTTGGTTGATTAAGTAGACATGATCCAAACTTAGGTAGTTTCAAGGATTACTTAATGAGGTCAATCATGGACATTCTCTTCTTGATTTACTTGAGTAGGTCTTTTGATAGCCTTGGTAAGGAGAACATCATATTATACATGTTATGTGTTTTGGTGTCTTGTAAATCTATGCGTCTCATTATAAGTAGTCTTGAGGATCATTTAGGCATGCTTAGAGAGGGTTCATGGGCAGTCTCTCGTTGTATTACTTAAGTGAGTCTGAGGATATCTTTTAGTGGGAGAATTATATGCTAGAAGGTGTCTAAGGTGAAATGAAGAAACTTCACTATAACAGTGAAGGAGTTCACTGTACAGTGAATTAATTCACTGTAAGGTTGTTCCTAAAAATATGATAAATGGTTCATGTTATTTCTTATGCATTTCTACGGTGTTAAATGTTGTTCTTATTATTATATGATGATATTTAAATCAAAAGATGCATATTTCAAATAAATGTCCGTTATCATGATTTTTTATGCATTGTGACATACTAAGTACATTTGTTTGTACTAATTCCATATATATTTCGATCTCTATAGAGGTTGGTAGGTGAAGAGCATTGGGAAGCAAGGCTTGCAGTATAACATCATTTCAAGTGAAGTTGTAGTATGTACTCTCTTGATTCGAAGACATAGTTATCCTAGTTATCCCTTATATTGAAGTATTGTAATAGACTAAGTACTTCTATATTTTGATGTATGGGCCGTGTCCCAAGTATTGTCGTGTCTAAGCTTTGATGAGATTGAGAGAATTGTATTTCCTATGATTTCTAATGAAAGATGTTATTAAATATATTATAATGTTTTGTGAAAAGTTTTAATTACACACTATTTTTCATTATGTATATGCAATGAAAGATATGAAAGGGCTTGTACAAGACCTCGAAAGGTCATGATCTTGTTAGACTATGACTATGTCCTTATGTGTGTAGTCTTAGAGTTATGTATGATAATCCTACTTTGCTATATGAGTCTATGATGGTTATATTGATGATGTTATAGTAGTGTATAGGATAACTTAAAGATGATAATGGTTATTCCTATGTTCTTCTAGTATGATATGTTATATGTGATAAAGTGAAGTAATGATGTGTCTTGTTTAGTTAGACTTAAGTCCCTCTTCTTGATACATGTATGAATGTGAACATGAGATGTCTTGACTTAGGACGCTAAAGCCTCTTAGTCTTGTATGTACGAATGATATGAGACCTTGAATGATTCTAAGAAGGTCCTTTATGTGAAACCTTGAAACTACTAGTAAGGTTATAAACCTTAAAGTAGAAAGTCGCAATGGTATCCTTCTTGTAATGAATGGTGGACTTAAGGTTTGTTGGCTGGAACGGCATCATATCATCCTTAGAAAGTCATAAGCTATCTTCGTCGCCATTGTAACGTAGACCTACAGGTACCTCTTTAGTAGGGTGAATGAGATTATGTTATGAACTAGATATGAAACCTCTTCATGTTATCCTTAATGTGAATTACTCTATGAGAAGAAAGGCTAACACAGAGTGAGTATGTTAAGGAAAGTAGATCTAGTGAAGCAAAAGACTAGAGTACAGAGTACGCCCTTCATATTCCTTAACCATGTGCCTACATGGGATGTGTCCATGTACTACCATTGGCAAGTAGAACACCTTCCATTGGAGTAGGTTACAACTCCGGATTCCATGATTTGCGACCATGGTCTATGTCGGTTATTGCCGATTCTCATCTTATGGGATACCTACTAGTATTTGAGAAGTCTATGAAGTTTAGGTGGTTGTATGGGATGCTACCTAGACATTGAACCTTTAGGCTTTGAAGATGTTAGTGAGAGTCCCTAGGTTTTCTCCAAGACCATTACTTGAATGTCCTTGTGTGATGAATGTCTCTTAAATGAACTAACGAATGTAATGAATTAAGCTAAGAAATTATGTTAAATGAATAAGTACTTATCTATAGTAGTTAAGGTTTTCTAGTTAAGGTGTGAAGGGGGCATAGGAATGGTCACTTCGATCTTACCTAGATGAGTCTTAATAATGACTCTAGTTTAGGAAGTTGGTTGATTAAGTAGATATGATCCAAACTGAGGTAGTTTTAAGGATTACTTAGGTAACCTTGTTGAGGTCAATCATGGACATTCTCTTCTTGATTTACTTGAGTAAGTCTTTGGATAGCCTTTGCAAGGAGAACATCATAATATACATGTTATGTGTTTTGGTGTCTTGTAAATGTATGTGTCTCATTATAAGTAGTCTTGAAGATCATTTAGGAATGCTTAGAGAGGGTTTGTGGGCGGTCTCTCTTTGTATTACTTAATTGAGTCTGAGGATAGCTTTTAGTGGGAGAATTATATGCTAGAAGGTGTCTAAGGTGAAATGAAGAAACTTCACTGTAACAGTGAAGGAGTTCACTATACAGTGAAGGTTGTTCCTAAAAATGTGATAAATGGTTTATGTGATTTCTGATGTATTTCTACGGTGTTAAATGTTGTTCTTATTATTATATGATGATATTTAAATCAAAAGATATATATTTCAAATAAATATCCGTGATCATGATTTTTATGCATCCATACTTAGTACATGTGTTTGTACTAATTCCATATATATTTCGATCTCTATAGAGGTTGGTAGGTGAAGAGCATTAAGAAGCAAGGCTTGGAGTATAGCATCATTTCAACTGAAGTTGTAGTATGTCCCCTCTTGATTCGAGGACATACTTATCCAAGTTATCCCTTATTTTGAAGTATTGTAATAGACTAAGTATTTCTATATTTTATGTATGGGCCGTGTCCCAAGTATTGTCGTGTCTAAGCTTTGATGAGATTGAGACATAGTATTTCCTATGATTTCTAATGAAAGATGTTATTAAATATATTATATTGTTTTGTGAATTTTTTTAATTACACACTACTTTTCATTATGTATATGCAATGAACGATATGAAAGGGCTTGTACAAGACCTCCGAAAGGTCATGATCTTGTTAGACTATGACTATGTCCTTATATGTATAGTCTTAGAGTTGAAGTATGATAATTCCTACTTGGCTATATGAGTCTATGATGGTTATATTGATGATGTTATAGTAGTGTATAGGATGACTTAAAGATGATAATGGTTATTCCTATGTTCTTCTAGTATGATATGCTATGTGTGATAAAGTGAAGTAATTATGTGTCTTATTTAGGTAGACTTAAGTCCCTCTTCTTGATACATGTATCAATGTGAACATGAGATGTCTGGACTTAGGACGCTAAAGCCTCTTAGTCTTGTATGTATGAATGATATGAGACCTTGAATGATTCTAAGAAGGTCCTTTATGTGAAACCTTGAACCTAGTAGTAAGGTTATAAACCTTGAAGTAGAAAGTCGTAATGGTATCCTTCTTGTAATGAATGGTGGACTTAAGGTTTGTTGGCTGTAACGGCATCATATCATCCTTAGGAAAGTCATTAAGCTATCTTCGTCGCCATTGTAAGGTAGCCCTACGGGTACCTCTTTGGTAGGGTGAATGTGATTAGGTTATGAACTAGATATGAAACCTCTTCATGTGATCCTTAATGTGAATTACTCTATGATAATAAAGGCTAGCACCGAGTAAGTATGTTAAGGCAAGTAGCTCTAGTGATGCACGAGACTATAGTACAATGTACGCCCTTCATATTCCTTAACCATGTGTCTACATGGGATGTGTCCAAGTTCTACCATTGGCAAGTACAACACCTACCATAGGAGTAGGTTACAACTCCGGATTCCATGCTTTGCTACCATGGTCTATGTCGGTTATTTCCTATTCTCATCTTATGGGATACCTACTAGTATTTGAGAGGTCTATGAAGTTTAGGTGGTGGTCTGGGATGCTACCTAGACATTGCACCGAAGTTAGTGACAGTCCCAAGGTCTTTTCCAAGACCATTACTTGAATGTCTTTGTGATATTAATGTCTCTTAAATGAACTAAGGAATGTAATAACTTAATCTAAGAAAGCATCATAAATGAATAAGTACTTAGCTAGAGTAGTTAAGGGTTGTCTAGTTATGGTGTGAAGGGGGCATAGGAATGGTCACTTCGTATCTTACCTAGATGAGTCTTAATAATAACTCTAGTAGGGGAAGTTGGGTTATTAAGTAGGCATGATCCAAACTTAGGTAGTCTCAAGGATTACTTAGGGAATATTGAAGAGGTCAATCATGGACATTCTTTTCTTGATTTACTTGAGTAAGTCTTTTGATAGCCTTGGTAAAGAGAATGTCATATTATACATGTTATTTGTTTTTGTGTCTTGCTAATGTATGTGTGTCATTATATGTAGTCTTGAGGATCATTTAAGCATGCTTATAGAGGGTTTATGGGCGGTCTCTCTTTTTATTACTTAAGTGAGTCTTAGGATAACTTTTAGTGGGAGAATTACATGCTAGAAGGTGTCTAAGGTGAAATTAAGAAACTTCACTGTAACAGTGAAGGAGTTCACTGTATAGTGAATTAGTTCACAGTAAGGTTGTTCCTAAAAATGTGATAAATGGTTTATGTGATTTCTTATGTATTTCTAAGGGGTTAAATGTTGTTATTATGATTATATTATGCTATTTAAATAAAAAGATGCATATTTCCAATAAATGTATGTTATCATGATTTCTTATGCATTATGCCATACTTAGTATATGTGTTTGTACTAATCCCATATATATTTCTATCTCTGTAGTGGTTGGTAGGTGGAGACATTGGGAAGCAAGGCTTGGAGTATAGCATCATTTCAAGTGAAGTTGAAGTATGTCCTCTCTTGATTCGAGGACATAGTTATCCTAGTTTTCCTTTAAATTGAAGTATTGTAATAGACTAAGTATTTCTATATTTTGATGTATGGGTCGTGTGCCAAGTATTCTCGTGTCTATGCTTTGATAAGATTGAGACTTAGTATTCTATGATTTTTAATGAAAGATGTTATTAAAGATATTATAATTTTTTGTGAAAAGTTTTAATTCCTCACTACTTTTCATTATGTTTATTCATTGAACTATATGAAAGAGCTTGTAAAAGACCTCCAAGAGGTCAAGTACGCCGGCTGCACTCCGAGAATACCATATCTTCTAGGATGTGGTCTCGGGATGTGACAATCATGTAGTATATCCAAACGATATTCTTCTTTCAAGTAATCCTACACTCCCGTCACAAAGCGACTCATTTCATATCTAGGATCGGAAACCAAAGAAGGAGCATACTTGGACGATTTAGTAAATTTAAAAGAGTAGTCAAGTACACTCATACCTCCTTGACGAAGGTTGATGAATTACTCCACTTTTGCTTCCCTTTTCTCTCTAGGAAAGAACCGAACAAGAAAATCTTTCTTGAAGATCTCTCATGTCACCGGTCCACCCCTTAAAGGGCTATTGTCTCTCCATTAGACATACCATGTTTGGGCCACATCTTTGAGTTTTTAAGTGGCTAACTCGGCATTCGCACTAGTAGTCAACCCCATAGCATAGACAATCTTGTACAATTCATCAATGAACTCTTGAAGGTCTTCCCCAATTTTGGACCCATAGAAAGTAGGGGGATTCATTCTAGTGAAATCTCTCAAACAGGAGGCCATGGTGCCAACATGTTGGTTTCCTCGGGGTAATACCTTCCGATTATCTTAGGCTGTCATAGATTGTGCTTGAGTAGTGACGGCTTGTGCTTCTATATTAATGGCTTGAGACATTTGGATAAAGGCAGCCCTTATGTCACCATCCTTCATAGGTGGAGGATTGCGGAGCTTGGTCATCATTAGCAACTTCTTCAAGAGGAGGGACTTGATTACCACGGGGAGGAGCTCCCGCATTGGAAATCGCTTCATCCAGTCTTCGAGCGACTGTTCTTCGAGTATTCATTGCCTATAATCACAATAAAAGGATTAGATGCTAAAGGCACATAGAACCAAGACTTTAGAGGCACTATATTAGATTTCCAAGAAAGTGACAGTTTCCTAAGCATCACATAGTTTCCTATTCAAAAGTGTGGCGCGCTTCACAATTATGAGTAAGAATCTAAATAGACGTGGTTGAGTGAGTCATCGACTCAAAGATATTGAACCTCATGCTCTGATACCAAGTTTGTCACATCCGGGAAGCACCCCCTAGATGTAACCGGCGTCGTCGTCCTCGGAGAGGACTAAAACTAGCTTCTTAGTATACATCATTACATTTATAGGTTAAAAATGCGGAAAATTTAAAATTTTTCTATATATATCGTGAGGTTTACATATACCTCTCACATACACGTAATATAATCAAATCGAGTATACATAGAACCTTCGTATAAGAAGATTACATAGTCTTCTACATAGATATATAAGATACTTAACATAGTCTTAAAAGAGTGTCTCATGTCATAACAATCTAAAACAAGAGTGTATCGATTGGGCATATCCCATACATCAATGTAATGAAGCCACATATAGGCTATACAATCTTTAGTACTCAAATAAAAGGAAAGAACATAGAAGTCTTAAAACTAGAACAACATTCAAAAACTTAATATTGGCATTGCCCTTGGAAAGTGAGGACATACCCAACTTGTATAAATGAGAATTCCAAGTCTTCTTCAAAGTCGTCTCAAAACCCCTTCAACGACCGGAACCTAAATTGTTAGGGGAAAATGGAGAAAATGAGGTTAGCACATCACATTTACGAAGTATGAGACCATATGCACACAAAATATCAAATCATGCTAAAAAGGGACATTTCATTTAAAGCATGCTATTTTACATTTTGAAAGCCTTATGCACATTCAATAATCAATACAAGTCATTAATGCATATTCATGAAGTCAAAAATATGTTCATCACAACACCAACCATACTAAATCTAGCCATGTCAATCATGCATACAAACCTACTTGGACATTTATCAAGACAACTCTATCATCAAGTTATAACCTCAACAAGCATGAATAAGAGTTCATTACAACATAACCAAAGCAAGACAACTACTCATGAACTCTCATTAAGTCCACTCGAGCAATGACTAAGCAAAGCCCCATATCCTTACTCAATCAAGTAAACCTAACAATAACCATCACCAATGTCCAACTTCACATATCATATCAGTAAGAGTACATAACATCATACTTTAGCAATATAGACTAAACATATATTCATAAGTGAATTCAACATCGCAAAGTACCATCAACATGTAAGATCATTATACACATATCATTTATATATATAAGCATATACATACATAAGATCATCCTCCTAAGATTGCCTTCAAGCTAACTAGTGCAATGTATAGGTAGAGTCCCATACCCCTACCTAGATTAACCTAAACCCCTTAGGTCATCCTAGTTAGAGTTCATTCATTACTTTATTTTTACCTTTTGGGAACATCTTACCTTAATAGACATAGACCACATGATCTAATATGAATCCGGTGTCATGGAACCCTACTGTCACGACCCTCAAGTACACCCTAGAAGTTAGGGAATTCTTGAGTTCATCACAGGGCAAATGAGACTTCAATAAGTCTCAATCAAGCCTCTCGTACCATTCATTCCATAATAACCATTCTAAAATGAGTAAGAATTTAAAACTTTCTTCACACACGAAGAACTCTTTCTATAAACAATAAGCATATGGAAGACTTTCATTAAAACATTAAACCTTTACAATATCCCTTTGAACCATCTAAACTTTGGAGAATACAACACTTGGGACTAAGCCCATACAAGGCATAAAATAAAGACTTAAGACATAAACGAACATGTGGATATTGCCCATGAATCAATGAGGACTCACCAATACTTCATCTTCAACCCTTATAAACCTTTCCATATTCCATGGCACGTCAAGACTTCCAATTCCCTACACTTTAGTCAAAAAGGGAAAAAAGGGGTTAGCACATTAGATGTACTAAATATTGAAGCCATGCAAAAACCATGAAAAGGGACATTTAGCCAATAGCATGATTCTCATGAATTGTTTATTAAAACATCATACTATAATCATAAGAACAACATATAACACTTTAGAAATACATAAGGAATTATCCAAGCAATTATTCACATTTTTGTACCCACTTTTCAGTGAACTACTTCAGTGTATAGTGTTGTACCTTCACTGTTATAGTGAAGTGCTTAGCCTTCACATTTGACATATTCTAGCATGTAGTCAACCAACTAAAAGTTATCCTAAGACTAGCTTATGTCATACAAAGAGAGATCGCCCACACTGTCACACCCGGGTCCTAGACCCTAGATGAGACCGGTGTCGTTAACCTCTCACAGGTCGCAGACAAGCCTCTTCTTGGCTTTCATTACAATCATACAGTTAACTTTAGTGGAAAATTTAAAACTTTTTAAATTTACTAAAGTGTACTTAGACTTCATATAATTGTTGCATAAGAGTGATATACTAATAGCTCAAAATAAACAACCATCTATTTACAGATTGAACAATTGAAATGAAGAATTCATAATATCATTAAAAGTTCCCAAACCGGCCTTAATACAAAAGCTTGAACAAATGTTTGAAAGAAAACGCTAGGAAAACATTCACTAGCTATGTCTAATCTACTAAAGCTAGAAAATAAAGTGTAGGCATCCTCGAACTCAAGAGGACCTACCAAAGTCTGAAGGTACTAGTCCAAACAGCTTCAACTGATTTTCAATCTTCTTCAAGGACCTGCACCTATAGAAATAGTGATTGTATATGTGTTAGTACACACTTGTACTAAGTATGGGTGTATGCACGTAAAGACATAAGGACTATGCATGATCAAGGAAAGCTCTTCCAATAGCAACAGCCATTTTTGGAAAGTGAAGTCACTTCACTTTCCTAATTCGTTATTTATGAATCATGCTATGAATATGACATATTTTCATGCATTTAAAGCACACAAATCATTTTCTATATGAACATAAGACCTTCGAATCATGAACATAATTTTAGAACAACTCAAGCAAAATTTCATATTTTTGTTTGGTAGTTCAATGATCTCCTTTGATCATATGTTTTACTTACGAGTGCAATGATTCATTGTAGTCCCATTGCTACAATGAATCAAGTAAGTAAT
This sequence comes from Solanum sitiens, assembly GCA_016801875.1. Classification (NCBI taxonomy): domain Eukaryota; kingdom Viridiplantae; phylum Streptophyta; class Magnoliopsida; order Solanales; family Solanaceae; genus Solanum; species Solanum sitiens. Next base: position 4,758,777 of record JABWTJ010000007.1, on the reverse strand, counting down.
CCAAAAGACTAAGGAAATGATTTGACTACCCTACTCACAAGTTGTTCTTTCCATTCTTGTTAAATTGGGCATGCAGTCTTTATAAGCCAATTTTATTGGCTATGCCCATTGTTTGATCATTTGAATAATATAAAGATGCTGGGGCATATATTCATACTCTAATTGATGAGTCATTACGTTTTGCTCCCTTTATTGGCATAAACCAATAACTATTAAAACTTCATTCTTATCAAACACTGATATTTGATATTATTATGCTTTTGCTTACTTAGTTCACTTTGAACTTACATTTCTTCTTCTTTGATGTCATGTTCACTTTGAACATGCTAGGTTGACTTAGGATATTCTTTTAGAGTTCCATTGGGATCTTTCTGTGCAATGACTAAGAATGACTTACATCATTACTTAGTCTAACCTCACCCTTTGGTCATCCTATCCGAACACCCCTCATCTTCCTAATTCTTTCTTTCTTTCATTCTTATTTTCTTAAAGAAATCTTTAGCATTTAACCAACATAGATCATGTGAGCTAACATAAAATCCAGTGTCTTCCACACACTGAAAAGAGGTGGTTTACCGGCCAAAGTGAAACCGAATACTTCCTAGCTTTCTTAGGTGGATCCACTATCTAGTAACCTATGCTTGCGACATAGTTCAAAGACTAGGAAAATTTGGAGACCCTTATTCACCTTTGTGGTAGTCTCATCTCATGAGGCTTACATGTGCTTGCACAAGCTCATTACTAGTCTATCGGTGCTTAGCTCAATTTATTATACTTTACAACATTTAGAGTTGACTCATACACTGTGGAAGCTTTCTTTTAGTATGAGGTATGCTTAGCTCAATGGATGACTTGTCATCCCTTTCTATACTTGATGAATGTGAACTTAAATCTTACATTATCATCATGGTCTTAATGAGACTTGTCTAACGATTTCTAACACCCTCTTATGTGAGTATTTTTAACATAATTTTAGGTGGAAGTGAGACTTGTCTCACTTCCTTTAACACCCCATTATAGGTCAATTTCATAACTCATAAGCTTTTAGTTATTTCATTACTCAGCTTTTCTTGTTCAGTGTTATTTGGTAGTCTTGTGCCATTCTTTATCAAAGTTATAAGGACTTATTTAATGTGCTACTATGTTCACAAGTTCATTTAGATAGGGTATGTTGTGACTTGTCCCAATCGTTGGCATACCCTAGGTTATGAGTTCATTGAGTGTACATCTTGTCAAGTCAATCTTTAACATTTTGGCCTTACAAGAAACATCATAATTTACATTGGCCATATAAGATTGGTATGACTTAGTCATTGGCCAATTCTATTACATATTTTGGAAATAATGTTGCTGGCCAATTTATTGGCATAAACCAAACTTTCACTAAACACTTGTCATGATATTATCACTAGACAAGTCAATTAACTTCATGTATATACTATAGTAATCTCATCATTTTAAGTAAGCAAACTTTTAACCTTTGATTAGCTTATAAGAACAATTTAGTGCTTAGTTTGGCCAAGTTATAAAGGTGATTTGGGATTGAAGATTCATTAACTAGCTTTGATTCTCATTCTTATTTCTTCTTGGAAACATTGCATTCCAAACACTTACGGACATATCTACTATAAACACTCACAGTAATCGAAACCTTCATTCCTTTCAACAGTAAACTGAATTTCATAAACGACTTATAACAATTTCATGTTCTCGAACACAATTGGGCATTACAACATTTCTTATCTCATTAAATGATACTCTAATCATACGGATCTAACCTATAGATCTCATTCGACAATATCAAATCACAGAAACCTACACATAATGATCAGTTAGCACCACATACCAACAACATGATCGATATTTGCATTATACATACTACTAGAATCGTAAATAGGAAGAACGAGGTAGATGAACATTCGACAATTTCATTGGGAACAACCCTAGTTTTTGTTTTCTTGAATTCGTTTGAAAAGCCTCCTGGGGAAAGGAATCGAAGAGAGAAACCCATACCTTACTGTAGAATTCTACGAAGATCACCCTGTACTTTGCATGAAAATCTTGACGAATTGCCTTGAATTTGCCTAAGGAGAACCGAGAGTATTTTTTTGTTTTTTGTGTTACGTTTGTTCACTATTTTTTGGTCGTGAGTTTCTACTGGATAAAAGTGAGTCTAAGTCTTAGGAACTGAATACTGACTAATTCAACTTAGGCTAATTAACTTAATTAAATAAATCAATTAGATAATTACCAAAACGCCCCTCCTAAATTGACTAAAAATAGGAGAGCATTTGACTTAGCCAAATTCTGAAAATTTGCTAAGCGTCTCGGGTTTGACCATGAATTTTAATTAATTAATTAAGTTGCTAATTTAATTAATTAAGTGACCTAGGATAATTACTAAAGTACCCCTAAGTCACTAGGACCATAACCAACCCCTCTGGACCATCCTAGGTTAGGTACTAGGATATTTATTTAATTAGCTACTCGGCTAGTGTCACCCGGTTAGGTCTTAGGATTTCGGCACACTAGTTAGTTCATTTTAGTTAGTCCTAGGTTAGTTAGCTCGTTAGGTAAGTTAGTTAAAGCCTAGGATTGGTTATGAAGCTTGGCCCCACACAGCTTGACCCGACGCGTGCTGGCGTTCTAACCGCCCTAACAGAATTGGTTGGGCTTGGTCGCTTGGTCTCTCAGCTGGTAGCACATGTGTTACCGTGCACTTTCCTAACTTTGCACTCTGTAGTTGCACTTTGAAAATTATCTTCTTGTCCCAAGAATCCTCACTATGTCCTTGGGCACTGCTTAATCTTCATGATCATTTTAAATGATCATGTGATATGGTACCTAGGCTTGACACTTGGATGCCTCGTACCTAATGTGTATAAGCGATGAAATTAAGAATTTTAGCTTAGGGTCTTCATTGCAGGTACAATTCCTAAAAAAGCTTGGATTGGAGCATTTGAACATCAAAGGGTATTTTAGGTTACTTGTTAATACATACAAATTGGCTAACACCCTTAATCCAATATTCTCTAACATGCCCAATATTACTCAATAATGGGCATTGGGATGCCTATGTACCCCAATACATATTCTTAAAACCTAATAGACTCTTCACTAGACAAGTACATTTTTTGGAATGTTACACATACACCCTCTCAAATCATGCCTAAACGATCCTTAAGACTACTTAGAATGCGACACATACACACTTACAATACATCAAGCACATGAATCATGAGATCCTCCTACCAAAGGTGATTCCAATGTTCAGTTCGGTGAGTTGTGAAGCGACCGCCCATACAATACCTTTCACACACACGGGATCCTATAGACTACCTAAGATAAAATCATTCTCACTTAATACCATGACATACATCAAACATGACATTCTCTCTTTCAAAGGCTATAAAAAGACCTACTCAAGTAACTCAAGATGAGAATGTCCATAATTGACCTCTTCAAGATTACCTAAGTAATCCTTAAGACATACCTAGGTTAGGATCATGTCTACATAATGTCACAACCCAAAATCATACCCTAGAAGTTAGGATACAATCTTGGATTTTAACCGGCGTCGTCGACCTCTTGGAGGTCTAAGACAAGCCTCTCATATCATTCATTGCATTGGCATAGTAAATTTAGCGGAAAATTTAAAACTTTTCATAGCACCTCATATGCTAGAAACATCACATCATATATATATAAAACATAAGTCATAATACATATTTAGACTCTAAGTCTTTTTGCCATTTTAGAATCAATAACTTTAGAATACATTAGGGACACGGCCCATACGACACCTTACATAACTATACAATATTTAAATACTTTACATTGAAGACATTAGTAGGACATCCTTGAACTTAAGGATTCTTTTCCTTGAGCTTGGGAAATCACCTATCAAGCTCCTCAATCATAGATCTCCTTAGCATTCCATAACCTACACTTTGTGTAAAAAGAAAAGAAGAATGGGATTAGCACAAGAATGTACTAAGTATGGCAACCATGCGAAAACATGCATTTGAAAGGGACATTTCCTTTGAAATCATACTTCATGCCATTTTGAGTAAATCATCATAAAACCTTTATCAATAGCATTTATATCATCCACATACTTCATAGCAATACAATCAAAGGCCAAACATCATAGAAAAGCACATATAGAATTTAAGTACAATTTGGAGTCACTTTACAGTGAACTCCATCACCTATACAGTGAACCCTTACTCTTAATTCATTAGCCTCCTAAGTAATCCTTTAGGGGTACTTGGTGCAATGTATCACCTTAGGAACACAAGAGAAAATCCATACATAGCATCTACACAAGACAACACAAGTCATCATAGAAGTATAGTACAATATAAACATAGTCAAACCAAGACTACAATATCATACATAAAGGACACATACATAATCATATGCATTAGGATACCTTCCTAAGACTTCCTAAGGAGTCACTTGTGCAATGTCTAGATGGGTTCATTACTTCCACCTATCCTAAGTAACTTACCTTAAGTCCTCCTAGTTAGGATCCTATTCAATTACTTCATTGTCCATTTTACCTGTAGGGAAACTATAGCCTTAACCGACATAGACCATGAGTGCTAATCATGGAATCCGATGTCATAAAACCTTACACCGATGGAAGGTGGATCTACCGTCCAAAGTAAAACCGAACATGACATAGCTATCTAGGTGGAAATCAACTAGCTAGTATCCTATGGTGGCAACATAGTTTATGGAAATTGGGGAATTCATGGAAATATCAACTCTACACCCTATGTTGGGTCATGAGGCTATCCACCCCGTGAGGACCGTAATGAACCCTACCTTTCTTATGTAAGAAACTGTCACCCCTCATATGAGGACAGTAGTGAACCCTACCTCTCCTATGTTGGAAAGTGTCACTCCCTCATCTACAAGTTCACTCGGTGCTAGGCTAAGTTCCCTTTATTGAAATTCCTTTATTACGTTTGTTTATAAAAACATAATCTTAGGATATTCATCATTCATATGCTTATAGCATATTCAAGCAACTATTTAGTTTGGAGTATTCTTGGGCACCCCTAGAAACACCCCTCTCACTAACTAGATCATCCATGTGTGTGAGTGTATACTTAGATGTGAGCAAACCTTTCACATAACACATAATGTCACACATATTCATATATCAATGCATAAGTCTATAGGCATAACTATATGAGCAATACTTTCATATAAACCTACTAAGACACTATACGTATTCATACTTCATTATATCAATGCATAAGAACCAAACCTAGGAACTATCCTATCAAGATACACATGTGCAATGCATAGACAAGGTCCTATACCCTTGCCCATACTAGTACACCTATCAAGTCATCCTAGTAAGGGAATACAAATCATACATTCATAAATATCACCTTAATATGCATAGTAGTAGACACTAGTGAATATGAGAACTACCTTTCATTTAGACACAATGACTTATACTACTTGTAAGATGCATGTAAGTGAGAGTGTGTGTACATTGACCAATATGATCACATAATGGCTATCAATAGCTTATTAAGTCAGCCACCCTATTAGACCACATTACACTTCAAGCACATAGCACACAACACATAATAGCATAGGAGACAAGACAATATACACAATGTAATCAAGACTCCCAACTTTAGCTATTTACACTTTCATATAAGGGTACATAGGTAAGGGGTTATTAACCATCTTAACACATCTATGGCAGCACCTATACTTTACCCTAACATGGTTATACACATGCTCATACAATAGCCACACAACCTAATTCACAACTAGAATAGGAAAATAGGCATAAGCTTCTCATAGTATCATCTTAAGCACATGTTCATAAGTTCATCAATTTGCCTTCAAGTCCATGGTCAACACATATATAATGACAACAAGATAAACACCGCCACCATAAGTGGACCATACCACACAATGCCATACAAGGCTTCATCAACATTTCTATAAAGAATAGAGAAGTAGAAAAGTAGAGGAATTAAGCATTCATACCAATTTCTCACCCTTTGATCATCATTGATCAATACACCTTATTCATCAATAAAACAAATATATGGCAATAGCTAAATGTACTTTAAACATATAAGAAACCATGTACAAATCACTACAAGATTATACCATAACATATACATCACATACTAGGAAAGTAGAAGAACATAGATCATTAACCAATTTCATTCATATGGATTATAGGTCATATTTCATAAATCATATCACCCTAAGGAAGTATCTAATGAAATCATAATCTAGATGAGACACTACTACAATTTGCCATTAAGGTCGATACAATCATGCTTCATATAGGGAGTTCATGGAAAGTAAGTTTACATAGGCTAATCATATTCAACCTATCATGAATTGACCCATATTGTATTAATTACATGTAATTCATCCTCGTATTTCATTATAGGCAGCAGCTATAGACATTAACCATAATCAATTCTTATAGCCACTAACCTAACGTCAAGATCACAAGTTACAACTTCATAGACAAGAAGAACCTAGATTAATTCAAACCAAGACTTCTCTAATTTGGTATACATGATTTATATCCACAATTCAACCATGGTATTTACCTAAAACAGTAGCTACAAGATCCACAACATAATCGAAATTCACTTAGATCATAAGAAAGCCAATGTTACAGTGAACTATAGAAACTAGGCTAAACATGCTCAAATCTTCATACATTGATCCTCATGGATCATTCAACATCAATTCAACATAAATTCATGTAAAAGTATATACAATCACTTCAACGTAAGGGAATCATAATTCAATCGATAACAAGTCAAGATCACAAAGCCCATGCAAGAGCTAAACCAATTTTGGAAGGAACATGGGTTCGTCATGCAATTGGAGTGAAATCACATTCAAATCACTGTATTAACTTCAATTCATCATGATTTAATCAATAAAAACGTTTTGAGAAAGAACCCACGGCTAGATTGGAGAAGAAGAACTTTGATCATAAACTTTCTTTGAAAACATTGAGAAGAACTCTCCAAGTGAAAGGTTACTTAGAGATGAAGGATCACCATACCTTAATCTTTATGAATACCTATAAAACTTGATGAAGAACCCATGAGAATCCAATCTACAAGCTGTTCTTGAGCTTCAAAAACCATGGAGGTTCTAGAGGGAATATTTTGGAGGGGAAAGACTTTAAACATGTGAGAGGATTTGTGAATAGGTTGATCACGTTTTTAAAGACTTATATACACCTAAAATTAACTAAATAAACCTATTATAGTCAGGTTAGGACGTGGGGTGAATTTACCATTCACCCCTTTAAGTGACAGCACGCAGGCTGCCAACCTGCAGGCACTCGTGACGTGGGCAGTGACGGGGCATCATGGATATGACGGGGCGTCATGCACATGACGGGGCGTCATGCACATGATGGGGCGTCATGCCCTCCGTCGTCCATGACTTAGCCAAATTCTTGGCTCAAGACTTGCCCAAGGCAATCCCCCTTCGACGAGACCTGCTTGACGGTCCGTTGGTGGCCCAACGATCCGTCATTGTGTCCGTCAAGGAACACTGTCCAGGCAGTGTCTAGGAAGCTTTGGGGTCCTTCTTTTGGGGCCTCTTGTGGGGCCCTTTATAAGTCGTACCTGGATGTTACCAACGCGATTATAAACCTTAGCATGTTATAGACCTTCCACATAAGTTTCATCCAAAACAAACACCTACAAGACGTCCAAACAGCCTTGACCCCAACATGACATACGATGAACGTCTTAGGGGCTATCTTTCGAACGCCTTGGACATTCTTTGGCGTTTGACCTCCAAACTTCACGAAACTTCATACAATAACATTAAACATCATTATAAACCATTTCAAGACTCATTAGACTCAGTTCATAAAATTTAGGCATGCATACACACATGAGGAACATAAGCGACTATTCATCGAACGTCTTGGACGTCCCTTGACGCCGACTTCCAAATAACTTCAAACTTTGCACACTGCCTATATATAACATAATAAGGCATTTTAGGACCTTATAACATTAAGACAAACATGTTAGGCTCTAGACACCTTATCTCATTTTTGAGGTCTTACAATATCCCCCACTTGGGAACATTTGTCCTCGAATGACACTTAGGACTCTTTAATCACCACAAGGACTTCAATGCACATAAGAGCAGTTCATCACATTTAAACTATCATCAAATCATTTTAGCACTCAATTCACACAAGCAAGCAAAACCATTACTCACTCATTCTCTAATGCATCGAACGCAAAGTACCCTTTTTCATGTTCATAGGGGAACATCCTTATCCTAATCATAACAAGATCATTATGCCTTAATTCATTACAAGAAAAACCTTGAAAAGCTACTCATCGGCAGATCATAACTCATACTCCAAGTTAATTAGGCACTCATACTTCAATGCATATAAGCTTGAGTTAGTTAAATCACAAAGATCTTCATTAGTTAGACCTAGTACCATGAAGGTCATACTCAATCATACCATGCTTAGTGGTGTACATGGAGGAATATCTTACTCCCCAACACATTACATGTATCATGAGTTCACACCTTAGCAAAGTACAAGATCAATTTCTTTAAAAATGAGAAATCTCAACTTTCAAGACAGGACATGCATATATTTTTTCTTCCTAGTGAAGTCTAAATGGTAAGTCACACCAAGTATATCACAACAAAATAGGAAGTCATTTCACAAATTTCTTTTCTTAACATAATACTCACCCTTATAATAAGCCTCGTTTTGGAAAAATAGCACAAATCATAGGCACATACATGTACACTTAGCTAAACATGCTTTCGCCTTTCAAAAATGAGCCTACAATTTTTGCATTACAAATCATCAAATCACTAAATTTTCAAGAGAGTCGACCTATTTCATTGTAAAAGAGACTCAATTCCCATTACAAGGCTAAACAATTTAACCTACAAGTGACTATCACCAAGTTCCTTGTCTTACCTCGTGAGTTCAACTTCACAATTAGCACATTAAAATGCAAGTCAACAAGAGAAAACATGGATTTTATCAATAATTTCTTTTCATGTTCTTTTGAAATTTCACCATGTCTTTAAGATGATGTCAATCAATTCGTACCAATCATATAAAATCATGCAATTCACACTTTATGCAAGACTATTTTCATGAACAAGCATACTAAGAATTCACATTTTCCAATTCCAGTAAGAATGGAAGGGCAATGTAGACAATTTCTACAATCTCACTACTCAAATATCATCCCCCACTTAGGGTAAACCCAAATTAAGAGCAACTTAACCCAACATATAGAGGATCTCAATTACTCAACCTTCATATTCATCACTTAAAGTGATTACTACTTTAGAGAGAATTTTCATTAATTCAATTTAACAACACTAAGGCATTCAAAACCTTATCATTTTAGGCAAATCATCCTCAACCATCAATTTTGATCATACCATTCAATTCACATAAGGTCTTCCTTACTTGCAATGGACACTAAGGTCATACATCATTTGAGAAATACAACAAGGAAGTTCTTAACACAAATAAGAAGTTTATAAATAATTCTACGACTCATCATGTAACAAGATTCTCATCCTTCAATTTAAATAGCAAAAATTCTTTTCCACATTCCTTATCATGTTCGTATTCATAAATTCTACACATATTTTACAACATTCAATTAAATAACAATTTAGTAGGTTCTCCAAACATGATACAATAAGTTGCCTAGTCTTTACAACGAGCATGCTTCTAAATACCCAAAAGTGCAACATTTAGACATTTGAGGGAACAAGTATGAAATTATAAGATACAAAGCTTTACCCACTCATCCTTTATAAGCATGCATACTATATTTACAACTCAAGTCTCCACAAAAGACTCCAATTTATACTAGCAACTCATCAAGTACCACTTATATACAAAGGAAAACAATGCACACTGCTAATCACATATACTCATAGGATAGCATACTTCCATAGGTAGTTATTAAACAATCCAAGATCAAATCCTAATATTTGGCTACCATCATACAACACCATATAGGAATACAACAATTTAATAGAATTCACTTTAACCACTATATCTTCTAGCATGCTTCAACTATATCATGACATACACCATTCGGCATCACTTACTATTTCACAAAGACTTCATATATTGCCATAATTGGCATCACATCATCAAATAAGAGATATTTCATACATAACAAGGTAAGATAACCAATCATAATCCTCTTAGAGTTAACATGTGCAATGATCAAGTAAAGCTCCATAGCTTCACTAAACCAAGTAACCCAACAAGAACTACAATTAGCACCATACTCCACTCATCTATAACCTTCACACATGGATAACTCCATATCTTTTAGCACACTAGGCTACTTACATGTTTACAAGCATAGAGATCACCTAATAAGGGAATTCACATTTATGATCATACACATACATAGTATTAACCTCCTATGGTCTCGATCAAGGCAAACTAGTGCAAGACATAGGTAGAGTTCCATACCCCTACCTAAGTCTAGTTAACCCTTCAAGTCGCCTTAGTTAGTATATAAATCATCAAATAAGGACAAGTGTCACCTTCACACATACTCATTCAAACCATAAAACAAAGATAATCATTTAAACTCACCTTTTCTCCCTCAAACATAGAGCAATCTCATCCAAGCAACCATATCTAAAAGACCACCGGACAAGAAAACATAAGAGAGAGATCTTATAGAATTAAGTTCTATGACACAATATGAGAATGATGAAGAAGGGAAACTCTATCGTCCTATAGCCTCTCGTACCATTTGATGTGTCGCGACTCACCACCAATGCTACGAGACTCTACTAGATGTGGCAATATGAGACTTTTAGAACCTAAAACCGCTACATAAACCTAATGCTCTGATACCAAGTTTGTCACAACCCAAAAGCATACCCTAGAAGTTAAGATACAATCTTGGATTGTAACCGGCATCGTCGACCTCTCGGAGTTCTAAGACAAGCCTCTCATATCATTCATTGCATTGGCATAGTAAATTTAGCGGAAAATTTAAAACTTTTCATAGCACCTCATATGCTAGAAACATCACATCATATATATATATAACATAAGTCATAATACATATTTAGACTCTAAGTCTCTTTGCCATCTTAGACTCAATAACTTTAGAATACATTAGGGACACGGACCATACGACACCTTACATAACTATACAATATTTAAAGACTTTACATTAAAGACATTAGTAGGACATCCTTGAACTTAAGGATTCCTTTCCTTGAGCTTGGGAAATCACCTATCAAACTCCTCAATCATAAATCTCCTTTAAGCATTCCATAACCTACACTTCGTGTAAAAAGTAAAGAAGAATGGCATTAGCACAAGAATGTACTAAGTATGGCAACAATGCGAAAACATGCATTTGAAAGGGACATTTCCTTTGAAATCATACTTCATGCCATTTTGAGTAAATCATCATAAAACCTTTATCAATAGCATTTATATCATCCACATACTTCATAGCAACACAATCAAAGGCCAAACATCATAGAAAAGCACATATAGAATATACTTACAATTTGGAGTCACTTTACAGTGAACTCCATCACCTATACAGTGAACCCTTACTCTTAATTCATTAGCCTCCTAAGTAATCCTTTAGGGGTACTTGGTGCAATGTATCACCTTAGGAACACAAGAGAAAATCCATACATAGCATCTACACAAGACAACACAAGTCATCATAGATGTATAGTACAATATAAAAATAGTCAAACCAAGACTACAATATCATACATAAATGACACATACATAATCATATGCATTAGGATACCTTCCTAAGACTTTTCTATTTAGTCACTTGTGCAATGTCTAGATGGGTTCATTACTTCCACCTATCCTAAGTAACTTACCTTAAGTCCTCCTAGTTAGGATCCTATTCAATTACTTCCATTGTCCATTTTACCTTTAGGGAAACTATAGCCTTAACCTACATAGACCATGAGTGCTAATCATGGAACCCGGTGTCATAAAACCTTACACCGATGGAAGGTAGATCTACCGGCCAAAGTAAAACCGAACATGACATAGCTATCTAGATGGAAATCCACTAGCTAGTATCCTATGGTGGCAACATAGTTTATGGAACTTGGGGAATTCATGGAAATATCAACTCTACACCCTATGTTGGGTCATGAGGCTATCCAGCCCGTGAGGACTGTAATGAACCCTACCTTTCTTATGTAAGAAAGTGTCACCCCTCACATGAGGACCGTAGTGAACCCTATCTCTCCTTTGTTGGAAAGTGTCACTCCCTCATCTACAAGTTCACTCGGTGCTAGGCTAAGTTCCCTTTATTGAAAAGCCTTTATTACGTTTGTTTATAAAAATATAAGCTTAGGATATTCATCATTCATATGCTTATAGCATATTCAATTACCTATTTAGTTTTGGAGTATTCTTGGGCACCCCTAGTAAGGCCCCTCTCACTAACTAGATCATTCATGTGTGTGAGTGTATACTTAGATGTGAGCAAACCTTTCACATAACACATAATGTCACACATATTCATATATCAATGCATAAGTCTATAGGCATAACTATATGAGCAATACTTTCATATAAACCTACTAAGACACTATACTCATTCATACTTCATTATATCAATGCATAAAAACCAAACCTAGGAACTATCTTATCAAGATACACATGTGCAATGCATAGACAAGGTCCCATACCCTTTCCCATACTAGTACACCTATCAAGTCATCCTAGTAAATGAATACAAATCATACATTCATAATCATCACCTTAATATGCATAGTAGTAGACACTAGTGAATATGAGAACTATCTTTCATTTAGACACAATGACTTATACTACTTGTAAGATGCATGTAAGTGAGAGTGTGTGTACATTGACCAACATGATCACATAATGGATATCAATAGCTTATTAACTCAGCCACCCTATTAGACCACATTACACTTCAAGCACATAGCACACAACACATAATAGCATAGGAGACAAGACAATATACACAATTTAATCAAGACTCCCAACTTTAGCTATTTACACTTTCATATAAGGGTACATAGGTAAGGGGTTATTAACCGTCTTAACACATCCATGGCAGAACCTATACTTTACCCTAACATGGTTATACACATGCTCATACAATAGCCACATAACCTAATTCACAACTAGAATACGAAAATAGGCATAAGCTTCTCATAGTATCATCTTAAGCACATGTTCATAAGTTCGTCAATTTGCCTTCAAGGCCATGGTCAACATATATATAATGACAATAAGATAAACACCGCCACCATAAGTGGACCATACCACACAATGCCATAGAAGGCTTCATCAACATTTCTATAAAGAATAGAGAAGTAGAAAAGTAGAGGAATTAAGCATTCTTACCAATTTCTCACCCTTTGATCATCATTGATCAATAAACCTTATTCATCAATAAAACAAATATATGGCAATAGCTAAATGTACTTTAAACATAGAAGAAACCATGTACAAATCACTACATGATTATACCATAACATATACATCACATACTAGGAAAGTAGAAGAACATAGATCATTAACCAATTTCATTCATATGGATTATAGGTCATATTTCATGAATCATATCACCCTAAGGCAGTAGCTAATGAAATCATAATCTAGATGAGACACTACTACAATTTGCCATTATGGTCGATACAAGCATGCTTCATATAGGGAGTTCATGGAAAGTAAGTTTACATAGGCTAATCATATTCAACCTAATATGAATTGACCCATATTGTATTAATTACATATAATTCATCCTCGTGTTTCATTATAGGCAGCAACTATAGACATTAACCATAATCAATTCTTATAGCGACTAACCTAAATTAATTCAAACCAAGCCTTCTCTAATTTGGTTATACATGATTTATATCCACAATTCAACCATGGTATTAACCTAAAACAGTAGCTACAAGAACCACAACATAATCGAAATTCACTTTAGATCATAAGAAAGCCAATGTTACAGTGAACTATAGAAACTAGGCTAAACATGCTCAAATCTTCATACATTGATCCTCATGGATCATTCAACATCAATTCAACATCAATTCATGTAAATAACAGTATATACAATCACTTCAACGTAAGGGAATCATAATTCAATCGATAACAAGTCAAGATCACAAAGCCCATGCAAGAGCTAAACCAATTTTGGAATGAACATGGGTTCATCATGCAATTGGAGTGAAGTCACATTTAAATAACTGTATTAACTTCAATTCATCATGATTTAATCATTAAAAACGTTTTGAGAAAGAACCCATGGCTAGATTGGAGAAGAAGAACTTTGATCATAAACTTTCTTTGAAAACATTGAGAAGAACTCTCCAAGTGAAAGGTTACTTAGAGATGAAGGATCACCATACCTTAATATTTATGAAGACCTATAAAACTTGATGAAGAACTCATGAGATCCAATCTACAAGCTGTTCTTGAGCTTCAAAAACCATGGAGGTTCTAGAGGGAATATTTTGGAGGGGAAAGACTTTAAACATGTGAGAGGATTTGTGAATAGGTTGATCACATTTTTAAAGACTTATATACACCTATAATTAACTAAATAAACCTACTATAGTCAAGTTAGGACGTGGGGTGAATTTCCCATTCACCCCTTTAAGTGACAGCACGCAGGCTGCCAACCTGCAGGCACTCGCGACGTGGGCAGTGACGGGGCGTCATGCCCTCCGTCGTCCATGATTTAGCCAAATTCTTGGTTCAAGACCTGCCCAAGTCAATCCCCCTTCGACGAGACCTGCTTGATGGTCCGTTGGTGGCCCAACGATCCGTCATTGGGTCCGTCAAGGGACACTGCCCAGGCAGTGTCTAGGCAGCTTTGGGGTCCTTCTTTTGGGGCCTCTTGTGGGGCCCTTTACAAGTCGTACCCGGACTTTCCCAACGCGATTACAAACCTTAGAATGTTATAGACCTTCCACATAAGTTTAATCCAAAACAAACACCTACAAGACGTCCAAACAGCCTTGACCCCAACATGACATACGACGAACGTCTTAGGGGCTATCTTTCGAACGTCTTGGACGTTCTTAGGCGTTTGACCTCCAAACTTCACGAAACTTCATACAATAACATTAAACATCATTATAAACCATTTCAAGACTCATTAGACTCAGTTCATACAATTTAGGAATGCATACGCACATGAGGAACATAAGCGACTATTCGTCGAACGTCTTGGACGTCCCTTGACGTCCGACTTCCAAATCACTTCAAACTTTGCACACTGCCTATATATAACAAAATAAGGTATTTTAGGACCTTATAACATTAAGACGAACATGTTAGGCTCTAGACACCTTATCTCATTTTTGAGGTCTTACACATAATCAATCACATTCATTAACTAGAATCATTATTAAGACTTATCTAAATAAGAGACGAAGTGACCATTACTATGCCCCTTTCATACCTTACTAGACAACCCTTAACTACTCTAGATAAGAACTTATTCATTTAACATGCTTTAACTTAATTCATTACATTTATTAGTTCATTTAAGAGATATTTATCTCATAAGGATATTCAAGTAATGGTCTTGAAGAATACATAGGGACTCTCACTAACATCTTCAAAGCCTATTGTGCAATGTCTAGATAGCGACACATACCACCACCTAAACTTCATAGAACTTCTGTAATGCTAATTGGTATCCCACATGATGAAAATAGGCAATAATCGACATAGACCATGGTAGCAAATCATTGAATCCGGTGTTCTATCCTACTCGGATAAGTTTGTTCTACTTGCCAATCCTAGAACTTTGACACATCCCATGTAGGCACATGGTTAAGGAATATGAAGGGCTTACTTTGTACTCTAGTCTCGTTCTTCACTAGAGCTATTTCCCTTACCACACTCACTCGGTGCTAGACTTCGTTCTCATCGATTAATTCACATTAATTTTCATACAAAGGGGTTCCATATAAAATTCATAACCCAAGTACATTTACCCTTCCAAATAGGTCCTCTAGGGCTACCTTCCAATGGAGACAGTAAGCTCATGATGACTTTCCTAAGCATTGATATGATGCCTTTCCAACCAATCAACCTTAAGTCCATCATTACATTACATGAGGGATACCATTACAGCTTTTGACTTCAAGTTTCATAACCTTACCGCTAGCTTCAAGGTTTCACATAAGGACCCTCTTATCATCATTCAAGGTCTCACATCATTCATACATACAATACTAAGAGTCTTTATCTTCCTAAGTCAAGACATCACATATTCACTATCATACATGCATCAAGTAAGGGACACAAGTCTACCTAAACAAGCCATAATATATTTCACTTTAGCATATATTACATGTCATTCTAGAAGCACTACAACATTTTATGCCTTCAGCCACACTAGAAAGGTGTGGCCTAAACTATCAAAAAATGTAGCATTTGTTCAAAGGCCACATTTTTCGACTTTAGGCTACACTTTTCTAGGGGTTTCCTAAATCCGTGTTACCTTAGACTTTAGGCCACGCTTTCCAAGTTTTGTCTTATCAGCTACACTTGAAAAGTGTGGCCTAAAATGTGAAAAGGCCACGCTTTGTATTACCTCTTATATCAAAATTTCTATCTCCTACAACTACACTTTAAATCGTAGCCTTTGCTTCCTTATAGGCTACACTTCTAAAGCGTGACATTTTCTAGCTTATCTACAACAACACTTTGAAGTGTAGTCTTTGCCAATATACATATGAAAATTTCCAATTAATAAGCAACAGAATTAGCGTCCCTTTGGCAACACCTTTGAAGAGTTGCATTGTTATTTCTATAAAGATATTTATATGCCAAAAATTTTTAATTGAAACATGAGAATATTGTTGCACATTAAATATGCATTAAATTAACTAATAAATAATTCAAATGTACATATTTGCAATAAACATTAAATAAAAAACAATTTGTCTTGTACAACACATACCTATAAAGCAATAATTTATGTACTACCAATAAATTTCACAAAACCGAACATAATATATTCAAACTTATATAATAGTTCAAAAAATCTTCATCATCTACCTCAATCGAATGAATTGTCATCACTTTCCTACACTTTCACAATAAAAGTAAAACTTTAGAAACAAACCATGATCAACAAATCAAACATTACAATGAAACCATGTTCATTGTTTTCATCTTCTGTATCGTCATTATAAAAATGACTCTGTTATAGAGGTTGATAAGTTAATCACTCACCCGCCTTTGAGTTCAGCCCTTATGCTCGAGAAGTAATTCTCATATGTTTTCTGAAGGAACAACTAACATAATCACAATCAGTTTATTATTTTCTTTCGCTAGTAAATCAAGTTTCAGTTAAAGAGAACATAAAGAGGGCAGAGCAAGCAACCAAGCAGACTTAATATAGAGTAAATTGGTTACCTGCTTATGGTAGCTGCAATATCTTCCACACGCAGCCTGCAAATGTTCTCAATCCATATGTTTTATAACGAGTAAAACAACAAAAATGAGTTTCCATAGCAAGGAGAAATGTGAAAGCATTTTCAGTATTTTTCTGACATGCGTACGGACAGTCTCTATATGTAAGATACCTGTGATAATGCCTGCAAAAAAACAAATATGATCACAAACCAATAAAGGATCATATATAGCAATTGCATACTGGCATTTTCATCCAAGTAATCTAGACCAAATGATTGTAAATACTACTAGATACACTATATGCAAATGGAAGTAAGGACTCCAACAATTCATATCAAATAATGTTCGCATCTTTTTTGGTGGAATCTTTCAAACACAGGACCTCACATTTCACCAATCAGTAAGTTACTAGTTAAAATCATAATCATACTAGCTCAAAGAGCCATTTCTGCTTGTAACGCACCAAGCTCATCTTCTTCACCTGTACGGTGAATGGGCCGAGTAGGTCGCTTCCCTGCAGGAATATGGACTGTAGCAGCAGGAACAGTAGTTGCTGATTGAAGCAGGTATACTTCTTATTCTTCAAGTTCTGCCTCCAATTCATCTTGCAACAACAACACGCAAAAACTGACATTCATTTTGATGGAGCATCACATTATTAATCGGTATGATGGTATAGTTGCTTCAGAACATCATCACCGGCAGCTTGAGAATTCACCTCTAGCATTTCTCCACCATTGTGATTCCTAAAATACCTTAAATCAGTAAAACCAGGTAGAGAAACTAGGGAAAATGTTAAAAGCGTTCCATGAGTACATCAGGTTGCAAGTTAAAGGGATGGGTCATTCGACATTTCTTAATAGAAGGGTGCAAATGAATCAGAGTGGCCTCAGTTTTGGATTTGAATGGACAACCTTTCATTTGTACTATGCTACACAGAAGAAAATATTTATCTGCATACATCAGGAATCACAAATTCACAAATTGGTGGTATAAAACTCAGATAACTATAAATTACTGTTGCAAAGAGCTTAGAAGTTAGAACCCATACTTATAGATACTGCAAATCCATCTCACCAAAGTGACAGTTTACGGTGAGCCAGGGAAAGATTTTGGTGTCAACTGCGAGCAGAGTTGAGAGGGTGCCATAGCCATAGAAACTCTCTGAACAGAGGCAAAATGCTTCATACATATTTGCGAGCCATAGCAGCAACATTTTCTCGATAGTTATTCTAAAAAAAAATGGAATACAATTGTCAAGACTAAACGATGGTTGTAATTGCTTCCTTCAACTTAACTAGTTTGTCGTGTCCCACTAGTTCTAGCTTCAAGAGTTAGAAGCTAAATCTGAAGTCTGAGCAGCACTAGGAGAATCCTGCATCATAAGTAGTAGCAGTACTACACTGTAAGAATAAAGAATGAAACTAATCCACATATCTATGACAGTATTCAAATGCCTGGTAACTTCTAAAACACAAAATTGCACCTTCAGATGCTAATATACTTTTCAAATCACCATAAATAATCTAAAATTATCAAAAAGATGAAAGGCAAAAAAATTTTGTGTCTTAAAAGCTTGAAGTTTCTCCTTCATCCAAAATTCATAACACATGAAGTTGTAAGATACAAAATAGGCATCACTTCACTGATTTAGGCTCCAGTGGAATGACAGAGAAACCTGATGGAAGCAATGGATAATCATCAAAGATTCATCAATATGTGCAAAAACAAGTTTAGCACAGGCACCTGTGGGATTCTCTTCAGTTTCACTGCAAAGCTGCATTATTATTGTAAGAGCATTAGAATCCAAAACCCCCAGAAAGAACAAAGTGAATCTGAAGCAAGGCAGAGCTATCAACCTCAAGAAACTGGGTACACAGTAAATTTTGTGATCACTTCTTACATTGATTGACAATCTCCTATCTCTAATTTTCAGAGTTTCAGAAGACCTTCAGCCACTGATGGAGACATCAAGTTTCTCAATTTTCTGCAACAAACTACTTCCAATGTTTCATGTTTTGATAAGTAGGCAGTTGGAAGTTTGTGAGAACATACAACACTTGTGATGTTAACGCTACTGATAGAAAGCGTGTCCTGGGTGGGACAAGAAACCTGCCAACATAGAAGTAAATAAAATGTTTAAAAGAAAGAAATAAGAATCGAGTTCTTTAATAATTAAGAATTGATCAGAAATATAGTTGTTTCAATCAAATAGTACAATTTCAAGACAACAGTTCAGTAAAGTGGATACGATCACAACATTCGATTTATAGGTCTACATACAAAAGATTGCATTTTTCAGCATTCTAAGTATATATAACATGAGGTGAATTTTTTGTTTGTATAACATACCTTTACTTGTTAATGCAATAAAATTACCTGAAAATTGAAGTTCTAAGTTGTTTGGCTAATGTTTATGTGAAGTTAATGTCAGAAACATTTGCTTATTCATAGACCAAATTGTAGAAATCTGAACAGTACATCTACAACAAAACCTGAGGTGATATATTAAAATAGAATTATAGAAGAGTAAATCAATTACTTTTCGAAAGAAGTTAAGCATACAAGTTCTTACCTGTTGTTATCTAAGTTTGTGCTTTTGATATAATTTCATCATAGAGTATGTTGTATGTTGAGTGATCACCACTACTGTCAGAGGTCAATGGTCGAATTTGCAGGCAAACACTTCTAGAAGTCGTCTTATTGAGTCGAGTTCTCTTGTGCGTCTCTGTAATAGTAATGTCTCTATTTGAGCTGGCAACATTTCTTTATATATTTTACACCGACTATATTTCAGTTCAGCGTTTGTATCGACAAACATGGACATTAGTTCTTTTGCTCAGAACGTGTCATCTGCATACATGCAACCAAGAAATTGCACACACAGACAAGGCATGTATGTATGAATGAGAATGCTCGACTGAAAAAAAAGTATAATCTAGTCTAATTCTATATATCATACATACATAATCTATACATAATTCAAAAGTCCATAACAATCTACACATGAATTCATTAATCTGATAGCATAATAAATTCACCCATATTTTAGTGAAATTAAGAGATTTGAAAAGATCAAGGTTTCATGGAGAATATCATTAGAAAACATCAATTATACATCAATAACATCATATCTTAATATTTGAAAACGTTTCATGCAAGAACCCAAGACTTAGAGTAGAAATTGGACTTTTTCATCTTTTTGAAATCTTTGAAAATCATCTTTGAAATTGGCTCTAAGATGATAGCAAGTCTTAGATGAAGAACTCACATACCTTATTAGTAGAACCCAGTGATAATTGAAGAATAAACTCCATTGAAGATCCATCTTCAAGCTCCATGTTCACTTTGAACTCTCATGGAGGTTTTTGGGGAAACTTTAGGAGGGAAAGGATTTTGATTTAGATGCTAGGGTTTAAATGAGAGTTAATCACTTAAATACTCTTAAAATACCCATACACATTTAAAACCACCGTCCTCCTATTTTTAAAAGGCTTGGGGTGAATTCCCAACTTCACCCCTAACATTACAGTGAAGCCTGCGCAGAGAACTACCTCAGAGACGGAGGGCAATCGACGGCCCGTCCTTTGACCAATGGACCGTCCTTTGGTCCGTGGTCTGGGACTGAGGCTTGTCTTTGGCTTCCTGTCCCCCAAGAATAAGTGTCAATAGACGATACCTCACCTACGGACCGTCGATTGACCCACTGGGCGTCGATTGTCATCCGTAGGTGGGCTGTCTTGGACAGTCTTGGCCACAAACTTTGGGTCCTTCCTCAAGGACTCTTGGATGGTCCTTGGGGATATTTTCCCGGATGTTTCCAAGACAAACATGTACGTATACAAGTTTAGGACATCCCACATCAGTTTCATCCAAAACTAACTCGTAAAACTCTACGAAACGTGCTTAGACACACAAGGTCATTTCACGGCGCAACTTTCGAACGTCATGGACGTTCTTGGACATTTTACATCCAAACTTCACGAAACTTGACACACTGACTATATACACCATAATTACTCACTTAAGGACAATATAATTTCATGCATCACACATAAATAGATAGAACCACACATAACCACATATGAGGCACTTAGGTGACTTAGTCGTCGAACGTCTTGGTCGTCCCTTGATATTTGATTTCCAATGCACCAAAATTGTTAGCTACTTCCTCTATACCACTTTATAGACAATTTTATGTCCTTATACGACCATGACAACCATGTTAGGCTCTAGCTTCACCTAAGTCATTTTCGGGATCTTACGTTCTCCCCCACTTCGACAACATTCGTCCTCTAATGACACTTGCCACTCTCCGAACACTTCCAAGAATAGAGATTAACTTAGCAACTCAGAACCATACCATATAGCACATAATCAAGGAGAAAACATAAATTTCACAAAATCATGAGATTCACAACACAATAAGAAACTAAAATAGATTCTATAACTCATAATGCTATAAATCTCATCTTCTTAAATTCCAAATAGCAAAAACTCATTTTATATTATTTATCATACTCATATACATCAGTTTTAACAACATTATAACAATTTTCAATCAAAGAATGAAATAGTAATTTTCAAAAGGATCTTACAGTGAATTGGCAGTGCATTATAGTGAATTGTGAAACTTTTTTAAAATGCAACTTTTAGGCAATTTCATGATAGAAACATGCTAATATGCAAGGTAACTTCATATAAATACCTTTTTCAACATAATCATAGACTCATAAGATACACAATGCAAGAAGTTAATTAAATTCAATTTCAACCAAGCATGCATATCATAAGAAGAATGTTTGGAACTCATTTTCCACAAAAGTCTTCTACACAAATCAAGTTACTAAGAACTCTTTGTTTTAGGCTTGAATAAACACATAACGAAAAGTTAGGGTACTTCACTCCCAACAACCATACTCTTCACCATACTCCCCCACTTAGGAGAAACCCATTCTAAGGTCAACATACCATCTACCTGAAGGAACTCCCTCAAGGCACCTTAAACCTTACTAAGTCTTCCTCACCCAAAGTCTAGCTCATGAAAACTAAAGATTCTCAAGGTTTAACCATCTAACCATAACATCCCCCTTACTAGGAGAAACTCACCATTACTCTTTCAAGTCTCTTCAACTTCCTTTTCTATGGTTCAGTCTTAAACAACTTCAAACCACCTCAACAACCACTCTTTTACATTTCTAACTCTATACTTTACCATTCTTTCAACTACACTACCCTTCAAAAGGTAACTAAACCAACATAAGGTCATTAAAATCATCTTTGACACCTCATCTAACAAGCCACATCTTATATTTTCTCTCCCTCAACCCAATCTTCATAAAGTCACACTCAAATGACCAAACACATAAGGGAGACAAGGGAAAGACACTATATACAAGGCTCTTAGGAATGATTAGATTAATGAAGAAGTGAAACTTTTCCAAGCACCCAATAGCCTCCTATTTATAATGTGGCGCGCTTCACATTATAAACAAGACTCTATTAGATGTGGTTCATGAGACAACTACGACACTCCCAAACCTTATGCTTTGATACCAAGCTTGTCCGACCCTCAAGTACACGCTAGAAGTTAGGGCATTCTTGAGTTCTTCACACCGCAAATGAGACTTTAAGAAGTCTCAATGTAGACTCTCGTACCATTCATTGCATAATAACCATTCTAAAATGAGTAAGAATTTAAATCTTTCTTCACACACGAAGAACTCTTTCTATAAACAATACGCAAACGGAAGACTTTCATTGAAATATTAAACATTTACAATATACCTTTGAACCATCTAAACTTTAAAGTATACAACACTTGGGACTAAGCCCATACAAAAAATAAAATAAAGAATTAAGTCATAAACGAACATGTGGATATTGCCCTCGAATCGATGAGGACTCACCAATACTTCATCTTCAACCCTTAGAAGCCTATCTATCTTCCATGGCACGTCAAGACTTCCAATTCCCTAAACATTAGTCAAAAAGGGAAAAGAAGGGGTTAGAACATTAGATGTACTAAATATGGAAGCCATGCAAAAACCATGAAAAAGGGACATTTAGTCAATAGCATGATTTTCATGAATTTTTTATTAAAACATCATACTATAATCATAATAACAACAGTTAACACTTTAGAAATACATAAGGAATCATTCAAGCAATTATTCACATTTTTGTACCCACTTTCCAGTGAACTACTTCACCGTACAGTGATGTACCTTCACTGTTACAGTGAAGTGCTTAGTCTTCACATTTGACATCTTCTAGCATGTAGTCAACCCACTAAAAGCTATCCTAAGATTCACTTAAGTTATACAAAGAGAGACCGCCCATACAGCCTCTCAAAGCATACCTAAACGATCCTTAAGAGTACTTAGAATGAGACACATACACACTTACAATACATCAAGCACATGAATCATGATATCCTCCTACCAAAGGTGATTCCAAGGTTCACTTGGGTGAGTTGTGAAGCGACTGCCCATACAATCCCTTTCACACATACAACGGATCCTATAGACTACCTATGATAGAATCATTCTCACTTAATACCATGACATACATCAAACATGACATTCTCCCTTTCAAAGGTTATCAAAAAATCTACTCAAGTAAATCAACAAGAGAATGTCCATAATTGACCTCTTCAAGATTACCTAAGTAATCCTTAAGACTTACCTAGTTTAGGATCATGTCTACATAATCAATCACATTCATTAACTAGAATCATTATTAAGACTTATCTAAGTAAGAGATGAAGTGACCATTCCTATGCCCCTTCATACCTTACTAGAAAACCCTTAACTACTCTAGATAAGAACTTATTCATTTAACATGCTTTCTCAACTTAAGTCATTACATTCCTTAGTTCATTTAAGAGACATTCATCACATAAGGACATTCAATTTATGGTCTTGAAGAAGACCTAGGGACTCTTACTAACATCTTCAAAGCCTATTGTGCAATGTCTAGATAGCGTCCCATACCACCACCTAAACTTTATCGAACTTCTCTAATGCTAATGGGTATCCCACATGATGAGAAGACCGACATAAACCATGGTAGCAAAGCATGGAATCCGGAGTTCTATCCTTCTCCGATGAGGTTGTACTACTTGCCAATGGTAGACACATATTATGTAGGCACATGGTTAAGGAATATGAAGGGATTACTTTGTACTCTAGTCTTGTTCTTCACTAGAGCTACTTCCCTTACCATACTCACTAGGTTCTAGCCTTCGTTCTCATAGATTAATTCACATTAAGGTTCATACAAAGGGTTTCCATATCAAGTTCATAACCCAATTACATTTACCCTACCAAAGAAGTCCTCTAGGGCTACCTTCCAATGACGAGAAGAAGATCATCATGACTTTCCTAACTATTGATATGATGTTGTTACAGACATCATTACATTACATGAAGGATCCCATTACGACTTTCTACTTCAAGTTTCATAACCTTACCGCTAGGTTCAAGGTTTCACATAAAGGACCCTCTTATCATCATTCAAGGTCTCACATCATTCATACATACAAGACTAAGGCGCTTTAGCTTCCTAAGTCAAGACATCACATATTCACTATCATACATGCATCAACACCCCTATTCACATGAGTTGTCATTGCTCGGGCTAAAGCAAGTAAAGCCTCTCTTATCTCCCCATTAGTCACGTATGTGGAAATTACCAAAACATCATTACCTTCTTCCACAATAGGAACTTGAGAATTTCTAGCACCTTGAGCTTTTTTGAGCACCTTGAACACCTTCAAGAACTTGCTCAAGTTGCTAAACTTGGGGAGGAATTTCCACATTCAACCTTCCTTCTTACAACCTTCTAGCGACAAACTATCTAGTAGTCATCTTCCTATAAACACAATGAAAAGCATTAAGAGGACACTCATAACTTTTAACTGTACGACAAGACACAAGACTAGAGAAAGAAGGGAAACTGTATCGTACTAAAGCCTCTCGCTCATGGATGTGTCGCAAC
Organism: Solanum sitiens; assembly: GCA_016801875.1. NCBI lineage: Eukaryota > Viridiplantae > Streptophyta > Magnoliopsida > Solanales > Solanaceae > Solanum > Solanum sitiens. Next base: position 4,733,300 of record JABWTJ010000007.1, on the reverse strand, counting down.
TCACACCGATGAACAAGACTATACTAGACGTGGCTTTATGAGACTTTTTGATTGCTAAGACGACTTTCATATCCTATGCTCTAATACAAACTTTGTCACATCCCGAGAGTACACCTTAGAAGATATGACACTCTCGGAGTGAGACATGGCATAATTGACCTCTCGGAGGTCTTGTACAAGCCCTTTGACATCGTTCATTGCACACATGTATAAAAAGTAGTGCGGAATTAAAACTTTTCACATGAAATATCTTAACACATTTTTCATATACAATCATAGGAAGATACTAATTCTCAACATATGCCATTCTTAGACTCAAGAATACTTGGGACTGGGCCCATACAATCAAAATATAGAAATCTAATATCTATTACAATACTTTGAATAAATGATGTATATAGATAAAAATGTTCTAGAATAGAGTGAGGAAATACCCTATTTTTGCTTGAACGGTTACTAGATTCCAAGCTTGCTTCAAGACACCTCTCATCTGCGAGCCACACCTTTAGAGATAGACAAAAAGTATGGAATTAGTACAATGCATGTACTAAGTATGACATAATACATAAAATCATGATAAACTAACATTCATAAGAAACATGCAAGTTATTTCAAATTAAAACTTCATAGTGTAAGCATAAAAATCATATTTAAACACCAAACATCACATTTACAACACATTCCAAGTAATATGCAATTTATTTCAAATTATAAGATCTTACAGTAAGCTCACAGTGACTTTAGTGTAACTTCACTGTAACTTGAAATGAAACTCACACATCACAATATAGCATCAAGAATATAAACACATAAACATGAGATCGTCCTACCAAAGGTGATTTTGAGGCTCACTTGAGTGAGTTATGAAGCGACCGCCCATACAATCCCTTCACACACTCCTAAGAGATCGTTTAGACTACCTAGGATAAGATCATTCTCACTTCACACAATAACATATCTACGATATGACATTCTCCTCCCAAAGGTTATCAAAAGACTTACTTAAGTAATTCAAGAAGAGACCGCCCATACACCCTCTCCAAGCTTACCTGAATAATCTTTAAAAATACCTAAGTTTAGATCATGTCTACTTTATCAATCTACTTTCCTATCTAGATTCATTCTTAAGACTTCCCTAGGTAAGACAAGAAGAGACCATTCCTATGCCCCCTTCACACCTTAACTGGGCAACCATTAAACTACTCTAGGTAAGTACTTATTCATTAACATGTTATTCAATATAAGTCATTATCTTCTTTAGTTCACTTAAGAGACATTCAACATATAAGGACATTTCAAGGTATGGTCTTGTAGAAGACCAAGGGACTCACTCACTAACATCTTCAAAGCCTATTCGTGCAATGACTAGATAGCGTCCCATACCCCCACCAAAACTGCATAAAACTTCTCCAACACTAGTAGGTATCCCATATGATGAGAATAAGCAATAATCGACATAGACCATACTAGCTATGCATGGAATCCGGAGTCATGCACCTACTCTAATGGAGGTTGTTCTACTTGCCTATAGTTTTAATAGGACACATCCCATATTGGCAAATGGTTAAGGAATATCAAGGGTTTCTTTGTTCTTTAAAGTCATCTTAGTTAGAGAAACTTCCCAAGCATACTCACTCGGTTCTAACCTTTTTTCTCATAGAGTATTTCAATAAAGGAGTACATGAAGAGGTTCCATATCTAGTTCACAACCCAATCACATTACACCTTACCAAAGAGGGTCCACTAAGGCTATCTACAATGGCTAAGAGGATAGCTCAATGATTTTCCTAAGGATGATTTCTTACTGTTCCAGCCAACTAACCCTAAGTCCACCATTCTAACAAGAAGGATATGATTACGACTTTCAACTTCAAGGATATCATAACCTTACATCTAGGATGAAGGTTCAACATAAAGGACCTTTTTAACTATGTTCAAGGTCATATGTCAGTCACACATACAAGACTAAGTAGCATTAACATACTAAGTCAAGAAATCATATTTACATTGTACATGTATCAAGTATGGGACACAAGTCTACCAAGACAAAAAACATACATCAAGTATGGGACACAAGTCTACCAAGACAAAAAACATACATACTCCACATATATCATATCTTTTAAGAAGCACATAGGTATAACAAATATCATCTATAGATCAGCCTATTCACTACAATAGTATCATGATACGCTCAAATTATACTTCTTTACAGAAGTATAAGCGGCCGTATCAAGTAAAGAACCCAAGAAGTAGTTTGGGGTTGATCCTACGAGGAAAATAGTTTAGACTTAACTTCAATGTACAATTACGTCTATTTAGTCAAGTCCTTTCTGGAAATAGGTAATTAAACGAGGGGGTGGGGGGTGGGTTGTTAAACAAAAGTGTTTAGTTTTTTCTAAGTAAAACAAGTAGCAAGAGTGAAACTTTGGTGTTTATCAAGTTGTGAGAGAAACTAGGGTATAAGTGTTCCCTATAGGTTTATAACGCGGTAATCCTAGCTATAATAATTCTTTCCTAGTGTCTTGCGTGCAAAGTGATAAGTTAGGTATCTCTAAATCCTTAGTAAGATATTTAGAGAATGTCACCCCGTACCTTGATCCAGCTACGTGTGTCTAAATTACAAAGCCTTACCTTTAATTCATATTAAGAATCATATTCGATGTATGGCTTAGTTATTACTTCACACCAATCGTAACTAGCCTATTAGATAGTGTCCCACTAAATCTATGTTGATAATTCTTTTCCTATTAACTACCCCCTTGGTCCGGCAGGTAGAAATAGGGTGAGTTCTAACGTGTGCACTTGTTAAAAAGACTTCTAAGCGAAAGAATTATCAATGCATGCAAGAACCTATTCGAGAATTGTTATTTAGCTAGTTTTACTTTGTTAATCACCCACGGTTCCCACAACCCTAGTTGTGGATTTAGTTACCCATTCCTATAAGAACACAATTCATAGTTAATAAACAATAATTCATAAACTTACTTTGACAAGTTTGAAGAAAATCCAGAAATTATACTTGAAAGAACAAAATTCACTTAAAAATCGATTCCGAAAACTTGAATTAATTGCCCAAGTTGAGAAGTTAAATCTCCAAGAACAAAAGTATGAAAATTAGTAAAGAATCCAACCCCAAAAACGAGGTTTTACACCCTATTTATAAAAACATTATCCTAAAATAAAAGCAAAACAAATAAGGAATGTTTGTCCAAAAAATGCGGCTTCAATCGACGACCCCACAGACGGTCCGTCGATGGAAGGAGGGACCGTCGACTGCCTCCGTCGGTCCAGACTTAGCTTTTTCTTCAGCCTTCACTTTTCCATCTTCTTTGATCCAATCGACAGACCAACATCACGGTCTGTTGATTCACTTATAGTCCGTCGATGCTTCTCGTCATTGCATACTTAACTTTTCTTCAACACCGGGTACTGGACATCTCTGTGATCAAATCGACATTTTTCGAGGATAGTTTGTCGATCAACCAATGAACCGTCAATCCTTCCGTAGCCCCATACTTAGTCAGAATTCCCCGAGTTGCTTCCAGATATTTGAACCTCCAATTGACGGTCAACACCTACAGTCTTTCGATGGGACGACGGGCCGTCGATGGCTTTGTAGGTCACTTCTGCACTGATTCTTCACAGCCTTCTGCATTTTAGTTTCGGAAAACTTTCCTACAAAACACAGATAAAAACACATTAAAATTACTATAAAAAGGCCCTAGACAAAAACTAAACTTAAGGAAAAGGCATTGAATGTACTGTGAAACCTCGGTACATCAACACCCTCAACTTAAATTCGTTGTTTCTCCTCAAGCGACGCACTATGACTCACCACAACACTTAAGTACAAAAGTATCCTCTTATAAGCTTTCACAATCACATGGCTATCAATCCTGACTTTTTTTATTGCTTTATTGCATGCTTTTTACTCTTAGGCTCACTAAGTTCATTCATGTGGATCAGACCATGACACAGACTCACCACGCACCGGCACCTCTACTCTTTTATCTCTCACCAAGGTAAAAACTTTACAATATGCAACTAGTTCCCTAACTTCAAAAGATATCCTCCTTTTTCGCATAGTGATTTCAACTTTGAGTATAAGGATCATTATTCAACACTGACGCTCAAAACAACTTCACACCGAGTTGGTACTTGTCGCCATAGGCTTGCCCTTATTTTCACTGCTTAAGTTCACCATATTAGACTCTTAGGATCAAGATAGGACTTTCTTGGCTTGTAACATAGGCTCAGGGTCAGGTATGGTACATATGGGTACATTTTAGTGACTTGTTTCCCTCCTTGACATTACGGCTAAGTGTCCTACCTTGTTCCTCGTCTATTATGCCCTTCTTTTTCTTTTCTTGTAATCTTAGCCTTGTTTTATCCTTTCTTTCCCTTTTCTGGAAGTGACTCTTACTTGTTTTTCTTCAACACACTTTTTTTATTTCTTTTACTTTTCTTTCTTTACTCAATTGATAATTGTTTTAACTGAGTCACTTCACTTGTTCACTGTTTTTTTTTTCCACAGTACTCTTTTCATCCCCACTTTTCGGGACATCACTCATAATAGCAACCCTCAACTTATGGCTTTGCCATGAGTCGAGGTACACAATACCCAAGGTTGGGTCAGGGCCAAGACAAGGTTAGTTTCTGCATTAGCCACCCTTAACGTATGCTTTTGGCCTAACTTGAGGTGCACATGTCCAAGGAGGTACCAGGGCCAACACATTATACCAAGGGAAGATGAGTTGGTGTAGAAAAGAAAGGTCTTTTGTAAGCTCAAAATATTTGGATCAAAAAGGGATCAATTTCATTTGGTTCTCGTTTATTTAGGCTAAAGATTGACTAATTTGAACAAGGGCCTATGATTATTTCCTAAATGTCTAACACAAAATCCTTTTTGCAGGACTAACCGGGCAAGTTCTAGCTAGGTACAAACAATGGAACAATCAAATTTACTCACACTCTCTTGATACTTCATTACCCTATCAGATTATCGGCCACCTAGTTCGAGTGTTAGATTGAGGGTCATGTAGTGGTGCATCTCTATGTCATGCTTAGAGCCAACACGTTCAACATTCATTATACCTAATCATGCAAGCATTCATTTTTATAGAACGGGATATCATTCTTATTTAGACATCATGCATCAGATTTCACATTCATATTTTGTATAAGATACTACACATGCCGGTTCAACAGTAAAGTAATCAGTCACTTTGGGCAAAAGAACACAGGCAAGAAAACCATCAAGAGAGGATCGTGAGATGGGCTACTTAGACTTTACCCTAGCACTCACTTTCAATTTACCCCACACCCAACAAAAAAATATGCAATTGTCCCCAATGCATAAGAAATATAAAGATAGGGTGGTAGGTGAAGCAAACTGAGGAGCATAGAGCCGAAGATCAACAAGAAGGCGGGTCCGGTTTCTCGGAACCCGCTCCCTAAGTAGTAGGGACACCATTAGTAGGTCCCACAACAATATATGCACCCTCAGTGGTGCTCCTCTCAACAACCTCTAATCTTGAGCTAGACGCCCCAGCAGCTAACTCTCGAACCCTCATCTACCAGGCCTCCTCATCAACCAATGAAGCTATCCTCGCTTCCTCCATATACGTCCGCTCCTTCTTCCTAGCCTGAGCATGATCACTCTCACTGGTGCAGCTAGAACGGTACCTCTTGGCATGCTCATGTGGTGGAGGCGGCGGTGTAGTGGTGGTAATGAACAGTGTAGCAAGCATTGTGTCCTCCTCAAGATCCACAGGTGCGGTCTCACGCTCGGGTCCCCTCATCTCAAGTATGGCATCAACATCGGCCCGCAGACTCACCACTGCCGCATGAAGAGTCGTCAAATCAATGGTGGGGGATGGGCGTGCTAGGAATCTCAACTCAAAAGCATACAGGCGCTGGTGGACCGCCTGAATCTATCTCTCCGTCTGGTGAGCTACCTTTTTCTCAATCTGTTCCTCAGACTCGGCAATGGACGTATGCATCCAAGGCTGGATATGGTGCAGCAAGGTGGTCATCTTGGACTCTAACTTCTGGACCCTAGCAATAAGAACAAGTGCTGCTGACGGAGGAGTAGACCGAGAGGAACTCAGTGCCCTACTAGTGCCTGGGGCAGATTCGACCGGGGTGGTATCAGTGGGCTCAGAAGCGGAATGATCAGCCCCTTGGGCTAACTCCCCTTTCTCCGACAAGTTCTTACTAAGCGACTGCAACTCAATTTGTGGCCCTCTGCGTGGTGCCGCCATATTGGCCTCATCCCTGATGAGACCAATATCTACTGTCCCGGTCGGTGTATGGAGAACATCACAATGCCAAATGGGCACGCAGGCATCCCTCCATAGCTAAAAGATCATACATGCAAACGGGTAAGTGGTAGAGTGCTTAAAAGCCCTCTCATGCATTACGGAGATCAACAATTTGGGAAAGTTGATCTCGAACCAGGCTACCAGAGCTGCTACCAAGACCGCTCTATCCCAATTAAGTATATTATCTGCAGCCGTGGGGGATAGGCAGTGGGGGACCAATAGCCAGAATAACTTGGTTGCAAAGGTGAGGTTGGCCTTCTTAATAAGGACTCTAGGGTTCAACACCCAGTATGCTCCCTCACCATCAATGGATATCTTCTCGGCAATCCACCTCTTGGTGGAATCTCTCAGATCTCTGTCCTGCTGAAAATTGCCATTCTTGACCACGTCCCACCAGTAGTCAAACTCTAGGGAAAGGGGAACCCTCCCGGTATCAGTGGACCCACCTTATAGGAAGCGGCAGATGGCAGGAGAAGAAATGTCCACCCGAAAGCCTCGAACTCGGACATCTGTGAGCGGTGCGTGTTTGGCGGGGTTCGACAGCCTCTTCAACAAACCTCGGAGAGCCGCTACGTAAGAGGCATAAAATTCTCGCACTATCTCCTCACTGTAAGACCTCACACTCCTAGACATCCACTCGAGCTGGTGGCGGGTAAATAAGTCATGCACCGTAGGGACTGTGTGTAGGCTCCCTGTAAGAACCCGTCATTCAACTATCAATGTCCGAGTCATTATTCCCTTATCGTTGAGCAATTTGGCATCCCGGTATATCTAGTACTTGCCATCTATGCACCACCGGTTGGGCTCATCAACAATAGGTTCAGGGTCCTCATGCCGGGGTGCCGGAGCAGACTCCGAACTATGGCCTCATCAGACGAGGAATGGTGGGCAGACACATCCGGGAGAGTGGCTTGCTGTGATCCGGAACCGTAGGCAGTGGACTCATTCGACCCTGTAGAGTGGGATAACTCAGAACTGGAAGCCTTTTCGGAGCCAAACGCTCCCTTAGAACCCAAGACAGACCCTGACGGTGTGCCGATCAGTGTACTATTCTCATCATATTGGGAGGCAGTGACTACGTGGGACGCCACCTTTTTGGGCGTGCCCAGAGTGGCTCTAGCAACTGGTGTTGGGGTCTGGGTTCCTGGGGTAGGTATTCTGGATCCCTCTCATCATCGGATGAGCCAATCATCCGCCGAGATGGTGCAACAGACTTGGACCTCCCCCTAGAATAGGCGATGTCGGGTTTTGGGGCCATAACTACCTGAAAAACACCTTGTTAGTCTCATTGTAATCAATCTAATATAAGCAAAATAAAATCTGGAAACACAGGACACAGTTTAGGGCAGAACTACAAAACTGGGAGACGGGCACTATCGACGGTCCGTCGATAGTGTCCGTCGGTGGACACTTAGTAAATTTTAGAAGTATTTTTTTCACAGAACTTTTAGTTAGAAACGACAGACGTGCATAACGTCCCATCTATCAATCAACGGACCATAGTCCACTTCCGTCGTCTGACACATAGAATAATTCAGAATTGTTTAGAGATCAAGGTTTTAGTTTGGAACGACGGACGTGTAGAATGTTCCGTCGATCAATCGACGAATCGTAGTCCACTTCCCTCTTTCCAAAGTTAAACAGATTTAACGGTTAGCAATTGACGGTTCGTCGATCAAACCGCGGTCCGTAGACGGGGTCTCGTTCTGTTGGTCAGAGACAAGTTTTTTTAGGACTTTGTTTTACCCCACAAATGGATAATTTCAAGCACAACACCAGATCACCCAACATGCACTAACAAGCATAAGCCCAATTCATCATTCCTAGGTCTTCGATTTTGCAAATTTCGACCATGGATTTGACTATACTAGCAAGCCCTATATCAGAAAATCAATAAGCAAATAGAATTTACACAAATTCCACCCCAACCCATTCACTTTCTATCATTCTAAGGGACATAGAACCCAATTTTTGACAAGTTTAATCATGCAAATTTGTCCCTATGTCAAGACCCACATACAATCTATTCGTTTCCATAAGCAAATGAACGAGAATTCATTGAGCAAAGGAAAATGAAATACCTGCAAATTGTAGTGGAGTGAATGAGTGGGTGATCTTGAAACACCAACCTACGTGCCCGCCTTCAAACACCGACCGAAGAAACAATGGAAATGGAGGAGAAACTGGGGAGGTTAGGGTTTTTGGAATTCTGGGAGTTTGGGGTTTGGAAATTGGAAGAAAAAGGGAGGAGTGATTGTGGGAGTTAATGGGTAATTAAGGGAATAAGGGGAGGGAAACGGTTGAGGGTAATTTGAAAAGATGTGAAGGGTAAATGAAAAGTTATTTTTTTTATATAGCCGGTCGGGTCGGGTTGGGTCCTTGGTTTTAGTGGACTGACGATTCCCCATCGACGGTCCGTTTATTGCTCTCTAACTTAGACAAAATTTTAAAACATATCGGGGATCTACGGACACCATCGACGGCCCGTCGGTTGGTTCGTAGATCTGTGCACCAGACCAATTTCTGCAAAATTCTTGTGGTTTGCTCCCTGCACATTGAACACCCATTAAGCCATTATTTTTGTGTTTTCTGGATACTTTTTAGATACGGACACTAAACTACTCTCTAGCCAACAGACTAAAAATAATAAAAGAAAATTGACACAGGACATTGAGTAAATCAAAACGAAATAAAAGAATGCAAAAGTTCCTACAAAGAAAAGAAAAACCTATTGTTGGCTAGAGGATACACATTGGGTTGCCTCCCAAGAAGCGCTTGATTTAACATCACGGCACGACGCAAGATTCCTGATTACTCAGACTTCATTAAGGTGATATGCCTCAACCACTTCATGGGCACTCTCCGCATGCCCTAGGTAGATCTTGATTGTTTGCCCATTTTCCGTGAACCTTGCACCCTCCTTGTTTTTCCAACTCAACCGCCCCATGTGGGAACACTTTAGTGATCAAGAAAGGACCAGTCTATTTGGACTTGAATTTGGCCGGAAACAAGCGCAGCCTAGAGTTAAACAAAAGCACCAAATCCCCAACTACAAATTCACGCTTGTCAATCTTTTGGTCATGGTACTTCTTCATCTTCTCTTTGTAGAGGGATGAATTTTCATACGCTTTTAGGCCACACTCATCAAGCTCATTCAATGCATTAAGTCTCTGTTCCACTGCTTCATTCCAATACAACTTTTAGTTTCTTCATCGCCCACATGGCCTTGTGCTCTAACTCAACCGGCAAGTGAAAGCCTTCCCATATACAAGTTGGTATGGAGACATACCTATGGGAGTCTTGTCTTCTGTCCGGTAAGCCGAAAGAGCAACACGAAGCCTCCTTGACCAATCCGTTCTATTAGCATACACCATTTTCAACAGGATCTACTTGATTTCTCTTTTGGACACCTCAACTTGCCCACTACTTTGTGGATAGTACGGGGTGGCTACATGTGGCGAACCCCATATTTATCCTATAACCCTTTGAACAACTTGTTGCAAAAGTGAAACCCCCCATCACTAATAATGGCCTTAGGTATGCCAAATCTCGAAAATATGTTTTTTTTTCAAGAACGCGGTTACACTCTTGGCTTCATTGTTGGTAAGTGCTATGTCCTCCATCCATTTTGACACATAATCCACCGCCACAAGAATATACTTCATCCCATGAGAACTCACAAACGGGACCATAAAATCAATGCCCCATACATCAGACAACTCAATTACTAGAATGGGATTCAAAGTGAGCTCTTGCCTCCTCGGAATACCTCCAGCTTTTGGCACCTATCACAAGACTTGACAAGATCATGTGCATCTTGGTGAATGGTTGGAAATAGTACCCACACTGCAAAATCTTATGGGAATTCCGAATACAACTATGATGCCCACCTAGAGGCGAAGAATGACATGACTACAAAACACATAGCATCTCAACTTCAGGCACACAACAGCGAATAATCTCATCAGCACAACTCCGGTATAAGTAAGGCTCATCCAAAAAGAACTTTTTCACATCATGCATGAACTTTTTCCTCTGAGGGAAGAACAAGTTCGATGGGACTATATCACTAGCCAGATAATTCGCAAAATTGTTGAACCACGAAATCAGGTTATGAGAAGATACCAGTACATGCTCATCAGGGAAGGTATCATCAATTTCAGCCTTTTCACCCAACTCTGGCATAGCTTCATCCTCTAATCTGGACAAATGATCGGCAACTTGGTTTTCGTTCCCTTTTCTATCTTTCACCTCAAAATCATACTCTTGCAATAGTAGCACCCACCTAATCAACCTTGGTTTCGCATCCTTCTTTGTCATCAAATATCTCAAAACAGAGTGATCATTATGCACTATGACTCTCGTGCCAAGCAAATAAGAGCAAAATTTATCGAAAGCAAAAACCACAGCAAGGAGCTCTTGTTTAGTCACAGTGTAGTTCTTCTGAGCTTCATTTAGGGCCTTAATTGCATAATAAATGGGGTGAAGGATTTTATCCCTTATTTGTTCCAATACCACACCAAGAGCAACCCCACTAGCATCACACATCACCTCAAATGGTTTGCTCCAATATGCGGAAATCATTATGGGCGCCGACACTAACTTCTCCTACAACTCTCCAAATGCCTTCAGACAAGATTCATCAAAATAAAATTTACATTTCTTCTCAAGTAATTTGCACAGAGGATGTGCAGTTTTTGAGAAATCATTAATAAACATCCGGTAGAAGCCCGCATTTCCTAGAAGACTTCTCACACCTTTGACAGAGATGGGTGGAGAAAGTCTCTCTATAACCTCAACTTTTGCTCAATCAACCTCTATCCCCTTCTCTGTGATGATATGGCCCAATATTATACCCTCTTTCACGATAAAATGACATTTTTCTTAGCTTAGCACAAGATTACAATCTTCACATCTTTTGAGAACTTCGGCCAAGTGACTCAAACACCGATCGAAGGAGTCACCAACAACTGCAAAATCATCCATGCACACCTCAATATTGTCCTCCACCATATCGGAGAACATGGACATCATACATCTTTGAAAAGTAGTCGGTGCATTACACAATCCAAAAGACATCCTCTTGAATGTGAACGTCCCATAAGGGCAAATAAGGGTGGTTTTCTCTTGATCCTCCAGTGCAATAGAAATCTGATTATAACCCGAATAGCCATCCAGAAAATAATACCATCCTTTTCCTGTGAGTCTATCTAACATTTGATCCATTAAAGGCATACGGAAATGGACATTCTCAGTCCATGCATTCAACTTCTGGCAATCCATACAAACTCTCTATCCGGTCACCGGCCTCATAGAACAAGCTCATTCTTCTCATTAGGAACTACTGTCATTCCCCCCCTTTTTGGGCACACACTGAACAGGGCATATCCAACTACTATCTGCAATGGGATATATGACTCTGGCATCCAACCACTTAATAATCTCCTTCTTCACTACCTCTTGCATAGGTGCATTCAAATGTCTCTGGTGCTCAATACTTGGCTTATGATTGGGCATAAGTTGGATTTTGTGTGAACAAATACTGGGAGGGATCCCAATAATGTCCGTGATATTCCACCCAATCTCTCGTTTGAACCTCTTTAACACCTATACCAGACGCTATACTCATTCCACATTCAAATCCGATGCAAGATTACCGGCAAAGTGTCATCTCTTTCCAAGAATACATACCTCAGATAAGGTGGTTGAGCCTTAAGCTCTAATTTTGGGAACTTCTCAATCGATGGTTTTTTGGGTGGAGAGTCGTGATGCTTCATATATAACTGCAATTTCTTTGGTTTGAACTAAAACTCACCTCGATCAAGTGCCTTAACCAACGACCCATACTCTTCAATACAATCACTCTCAAAATTTATGATCACTGCCGCTAGTGCCTCAACACCAAGGAGCTCTTCGATTGTACCTAAGACGTACCCTCAACCCTATAGTATATAGTAGATACTGTTTGGAGCTCACCACTCTGCTTCATGGACCTACAAATGTTGAAAATTTCTTCTTCATTGTTTAACCGAAACTTCATCTGCCTTTTTCCATGTCAACCAAGACTCGATCGGTAGCAAGAAACGACCTCCCAAGAATAATAGACACCTCAAAATCCACCTCACAATCAAGAATCACAAAATCGGCTGAAAATATAAATGACTCCACCTTCACTAACACATCATGGAGTATCCCAATATGCCTCTTCACCGTTCGATCGGCCATCAGTAACCGCATCGCAATGGGTTTTGGGTCACTCAAACCCAATTTCTTGTAAATAGAGAGAGGCATGAGATTTATGCTTGCACCTAGATCACATAGTGCTTTACCAAAGTGTAACAAATCGATGGTACATGGAATAGTAAAAGCGCCCGTATCTTCTTTCTTTTGCAAAAGAGACCTTGTAGCAATATCACTATAATGTTGCATTTGGTCATCATCCTCAAAACTTACCGATCTCTTCTTTGTAACAATATCTTTCATAAACTTGACATAACCGGGCATTTGGTCAAGAGCTTCTATCAAAAGGACATTGATGGAAAGCTGTTTCAACATAGTAATAAAACACTGATATTTACCATTCTCAATGTAAGACCTTGAAAATGAGATAAGGTGTGTAGAGCCTAACATGTCTGTTTTAATGTTACAAGGTCCTAAAATGCCTTATTATGTGGTATAAAGTCAGTGTGCAAAGTTTGAAGTTATTTGGAAGTCGAACGTCAAGGGACGTCCAAGACGTTCGACGAATAGTCGCTTATGTGCCTCATGTGGGTATGCATGCCTAAATTGTATGAAATCAGTCTAATGAGTAATGGTTTATAATGATGTTTGATGTTATTTTATGAAGTTTCGTGAGGTTTGGAGTTCAAACGCCCAAGAACGTCCAAGGCGTTCGAAAGATAGCCCCTAAGACGTTCATCGTATGTCATGTTGGGGTCAAGGCTGTTTGGACGTCTTGTAGATGTTTGTTTTGGATGAAACTTATGTGGAAGGTCTATAACATGTTAAGATTTGTAATCGCGTTGTAAACGTCTGGGTACGACTATTAAAGGGCCCCACAAGAGGCCCTAAAAGAAGGACCCCAAAGCTGCCTAGACACTGCCTGGGCAGTGTCCCTTGACGGACCCAATGACGGATCGTTGGGCCACCAACGGACTGTCAAGCAGGTCTCGTGGAAGGGGATTGCCCTGGTCTGGTCTTGAGCAAAGAATTTGGCTAAGTCATGGACGACGGAGGGCATGACGCCCCGTCACTGCCCTCATCGCGGGTGCCTGCAGATTGACTGCCTGCGTGCTGCCACTTAAAGGGGTGAATGGGAAATTCACCCCACTCCCTAACCTGACTATAATAGGTTTATTTAGTTAATTTTAGCTGTATATAAGTCTTTAAAAACTTGATCAACCCATTCCCAAAATCCTCTCACATGTTTAAAGCCTTTCCCCTCCAAAATATTCTCTCTAGAACCTCCATGGTTTTTGAAGCTCAAGAACAGCTTGTAGATTGGATTCTCATGGGTTCTTCATCAAGTTTTATATGTTGTCTTGAAGTTGATTGTGAGATCGGTTGTGTAGACTCTTGATTATGTATGAACTGTTGTAGCTACTATTTTAGGGTGATATAATGGATGAATTTTGTAGGTATGAATCCTTAATGATCAAATTAAGAAGGGCTTGCATGAATGGATATAGATTCCTTTAGGCTATGAAGTCAAGAGGCTAAGTGGGTGATGTATCTTGAATTGTGATTAGATGAAGCATGATTTATTCTTGATTTCTTATCTAATTATCTACTGCCTAATGAGTATATTATTGATGAAATATGAATGATGATCAAACCCTTAGATAGTTCATAGTATTGATAAAGTCTTCCATACTATAGCAAATCGATAAGCCTAAATGCCTATGTTGTAGCATAAATCTTGTGAGTATATAATCATGATTTAAATATGGTTAAATGTAGGTTTACCTACTGCCTTAGAATTATATGTGTATGAACTATGATCTAAAATCAATGTAAGGGAAGTTAGCTAAGGATCTATGTTCTTCTACTTTCCTAGTATGTTGATATGTTGTATTATGTTATGGTATAATCTCGTAGTGACTTGTACATGGTTTATTATATGTTTAAAGTACATATAGCTACTGCCATATATGTGTTTTATTGATGAATAAGGTGTATTGATCAATGATCATTAAAGGGTGAGGAATTGGTAAGAATGCTTATTTCCTCTACACTTCTACTTCTCTACTCCTTTATAGTTAAGTTGATGAAGCCTTGTATGGCATTGTGTGGTATGGTCCACTTATGGTGGCGGTGTTTACTTTATTGTCATTATATATGTGTTGACCATGGCTTTGAAGGTAAATTGATGAACTTATAAATATGTGGTTAAGATGATACTATGAGAAGCTTATGCTTACTTTCCTATTCTAGTTGTGAATTAGGTTGTGTGGCTATTGTATGAGCATGTGTATAACCATGTTAGGGTAAAGTAAATGTGCTGTCATGGATGTGTTAAGATGGTTAATAACCCCTTACCTATGTACCCTTATATAAAAGTGTAAATAGCTAATATTTGGAGTCTTGATATTAAGGTATATATTTTCTTGTCTCCTATGCTATTGTGTGTTGTGTGCTATGTGCTTGAGGTGTAATGTGGTCTAATAGGGTGGCTGACTTGATAAGTTATTGATAGCCATTATGTGATTATGTTGGTCAATGTACACACACTCTCACTTACATGCATGATACAAGTAGTATAAGTCATTGTGTCTAAATGAAAGGTAGTTCTCATATTCACTAGTGTCTACTACTATCCATGTTAAGGTGATGTTCATGAATGTATGATTTTTATTCCCTTACTAGGATGACTTGATAGGTGTACTAGTATGGGCAAGGGTATGGGACCTTGTCTATGCATTGCACATGTGTATCTTAATAGGATAGTTCCTAGGTTTGGTTCTTATGCATATGAAGGAGGATTATATAAACATGTTATGAATATGGTATAATGAAGTATGAATGCGTATAGTGTCTTAGTAGATTTATATGAAAGTATTGCTCATATAGTTATGCCTATAGACTTATGTATTGATATATGAACATGTTTGACCTTATGTGTTATGTGAAATGTTTGCTCACATCTAAGTATACACTCACACATATGGATGATCTAGTTAGTGTGAAGAGGCCTTGCTAGGGGTGCCCAAGAATATTCCAAAACTAGATAGGTGCTTGAATATGCTATAAGCATATGAATGATGAATATCCTAAACCTATGTTTTATAAATAAAGGTAATAAAGGGTTTTCAATAAAGGGAACTTAGCTTAGCACCGAGTGAACTTGACATTGAGAAGTGTTGACTTTCCTTGGAGGAATATTCACCATTTGTCCCTTATAGAGTGTTGACTTCCCTTAGATGAATACTCACCTATGGACCCACATGAAGTGTTTACTTTCCTTGAGGAATGTTCACTCATGGTTTGTCATGAGGTGAGGCCCCATTACCAAATGGTATATAGAGGGAATACCTATCTCTTAGGTCCATAAACTATGCTTGCCACATAGGATCTAGCAAATTGATTTCACTTAGGATGCTAGAATGTATTTTAATGTTCTACCTTGGCTAGGTAGGAACACCTTCCTTTGGTGTAAGGCTCTACAACACCAAATTCCATGTTTAGCACCCATGGTCTTAGTGTCGGTTAAGGCTATGGTTTCCCTAAAGATAAAATGGACAATAGAAGTAATTGAATAGCATCCTAACTAGGAGGACTTAAGGTAGGTTACATAGGATAGGTGGAAGTAATGAACCCATCTAGACATTGCACAAGTGACTCCTTAGGAAGTCTTAGGAAGGTATCCTAATGCATATTATGATGTATGTGTCCTTTATGTATGATATTGTAGACTTGGTTTGACTATGTTTATATTGTACTATAATTCTGTGATGAGTTGTGTTTCCTTGTGTAGATGCTATGTATGGCTTTTCTCTTGTGTTCCTAAGGTGATACATTGCAACCAAGTATCCCTAAAGGATTACTTAGGAGGCTAATGAATTAAGAGTAAGGGTTCACTGTAAAGGTGATGGAGTTCACTGTAAAGTGACTCCAAATTGTACTTAAATTCTATATGTGCTTTTCTATGATGTTTGGCCTTTGATTGTGTTTCTATGAAGTATGTGTATGATATAAATGCTATTGATAAAGGTTTTATGATGATTTATTCAAAATGGCATGAAGTATGATTTCAAAGGAAATGTCCCTTTCAAATGCATGTTTTCGCATGGTTGCCATACTTAGTACATTCTTGTGCTAATCCCATTCTTCTTTAATTTTCACACAAAATGTAGGTTATGGAATGCTTAAAGGAGATCTATGATTGAGGAGCTTGATAGGTGATTTACCAAGCTCAAGGAAAGGAATCCTTAAGTTCAAGGATGTCCTACTAATGTCTTTAATGTAAAGTCTTTAAATATTGTATAGTTATGTAAGGTGTCGTTGGGCCGTGTCCCTAATGTATTCTAAAGTTATTGAGTCTAAGATGGCAAAGAGACTTAGAGTCTAAATATGTATTATGACTTATGTTTTATATATATATGATGTGATGTTTCTAGCATATGATGTGCTATGAAAAGTTTTAAATTTTCCACTAAATTTACTATGTCAATGCAATGAATGATATGAGAGGCTTGTCTTAGACCTCCGAGAGGTTGACGACGCCGGTTACAATCCAAGATTGTACCCTATCTTCTAGGGTATTCTTTTGGGTTGTGACAAACTTGGTATCAGAGCATGAGGTTTATATAGCGGTTTTAGGTTCTAAAAGTCACATATTGCCACGTCTAGTAGAGTATCGTAGCATTGGTGGTGAGTCATGACACATCAAATGGTACGAGAGGCTATAGGACGATAGAGTTTACCTTCTTCATCAATCTCATATCGTGCCATAGAACTTAATTCTATAAGATATCTCTCCCTTATGTTTTCTTGTCTGGTGGTCTTTCAGATGTGATTGCTTGGATGAGATCGTTCTATGCTTGAGGGAGAAAAGGTGAGTTTAAATGCTTATCTTTGTTTTATGGGTTGAATGAGTATGTGTTAAGGTGACACTTGTCCTTATTTGATGATGCATATACTAACTAGGGCGACTTGAAAGGTTAACTAGACTTAGGTAGGGCTATGGGACTCTACCTACGTCTTGCACTAGTTTGCCTTGATGGAGACCTTAGGAGGTTAATACTATGTATGTGTATGAGGATAAATGTGAATGTTTTTATGAGATGATATCTATATTTGTAAACATGTAATTAGCCTAGTGTGCTAAAGATATGGAGTTATCCATGCATGAAGGTTATAGATGAATGGAGTATGGTGCTAATTGTAGTTCTTGTTGGGTTACTTGGTTTAGTGAAGTTATGGAGCTTTACTTGATCATAGCACATTTTAACTCTATGGGGATTACTATTTGTTATCTTACCTTACTATGTATGAAATATCTCCTACTTCATGATGTGATGCCAATTATGGCAATATATGAAGTCTTTGTGAGAAAGCAAGTTATGTCGAATGATGTATGCCATGATATAGTTGAAGCATGCTAGGAGTTATGGTGGTTAAAGTGGATTCTCTAAAATTGTGTATTCCTATATTGTTTTGTATGATAGGAGCCAAATATTAGGATTTTGAACTTGGATTGTTTAATAACTACCTATGGAGGTATGCTATCCTATGAGTGTATGTGATTAAAGCTGTGCATGTTTTCCTTTGTATATAAGTGGTACTTGATGAGTTGCTAGTATAAATTGGAATCTTTTGTAGAGACTTGAGTTGTAAATATAGTATGAATGCTTATGAAGAATGAGTTGGTAAAGCTTTGTATCTTATAATTCCATACTTGTTACATTAAATGTCTAATGTTCCATTTTTGGATATTTGGAAGCATGCTCACTATAAAGACTAGGCAACTTGTTGTAACATGATTGGAGAACCTACTAAATTGTCATTTGATTCGATGTTGTTGAAATATATGTAGAATTTATGAATATGAACATGACAAGGAATGTGGAAAAGAATTTTTTCTATTTAGATTGAAGGATGAGAATCTTATGACATGATGAGTCGTAGAGTTATTTCTAAACTTCCTTGTTGTTTTCCTCAAATTATGTATGACCTTAGTGTCTATTGCAAGTAGGAAGACCTTATGTGAATTGAATGGTATGATCAAAATTGATGGTTGAGGATGATTTGCCTAAAATGATATGGTTTAGAATGCCTTAGTGTTGTTAAATTGAATTAATGAAAATTCTCTCTAAAGTAGAAATCACTTTAAGTGATTAATATGAAGGTTGTGTAGTTAAGATCCTCTATATGTTGGGTTAAGTTGCTCTTAATTGGGTTTAGCCTAACTGGGGGATGGTGTTTGAGTAGTGAGATTGTAGAAATTGTCTACATTGTTCTTCTATTCTTACTTGAATTGGAAAAATATGAATTCTTGGTATGTTTGTTCATGAAGATAGTCTTGCATAAAGTGTGAATTGCATGATCTACATATGATTGGTATGAATTGATTGACATCATCTTAGAGACATGGTGAATTTCCCAAAGAGCATGAAAAGAAATTTTTGGATAAAATCCATGTTTTCTCTTGTTGACTTGCATTTTAATGTGCTAATTGTGGAGTTGACTTCATGAGGTAAGACAAGGAATTGGTAATAGTCACTTGTAGGGTAAATTGTTTAGCCTTGTAATGGGAGTTGAGTCTCTTTTACCATGAAATTTGTTGACTCTCTTGAAAATTTAGTGACTTGATGATTTGTAATGCAAATTGTAGGCTCATTCTTGAAAGGTGAAAGCATGTTTTGCTAAGAGTACATGTGTGTGCCTATGATTTGTGCTATTTTTCCAAAACGAGGCCTACTATAAGGGTGAGTATTATGTTAAGAAAAGAGATTTGTGGAATGACTTCCTATTTTGTTGTGATGTACTTGGTGTGATTTGCCATTTAGATTTCACTAGGAAGAAAAATGTATGCATGTCTTGGCTTGAAAGTTGAGATTTCTCATTTTTTTTTTAAAAATTGAACTTGTGCTTTGCTAAAGGGTGTAAAGTTGTGTTCCTTTTAAAGGTTGGTGGATGAACTCCTATATGATGATGTTATATCATAATTGAACTGCTCTATGATGCATTGAAGTCCTTGATGTGATTAAAGAGTCCTAAGTGTCATTCGAGGATGAATGTTCCCAAGTGTGGGATATTGTAAGACCTCGAAAATGAGATAATGTGTCTAGAGCCTAACAAGTCCGTTTTTAATGGTGAATTGATGATTATCAGTACATGATGATAATATATGAAGTTTTGAGCATTAATAGCCTATGTTTCTACATGTTGTCTTGAAGTCGATTGTGAGATCGGTTCTATAGACTCTTGATTATGTATGAACTGCTGTAGCTACTGTTTTAGGGTGATATAATAGATGAATTTTGTAGGTATGAATCCTTAATGATCAAATTAATAAGGGCTTGCATGAATGGATATAGATTCCTTTAGGCTATGAAGTCAAGAGGCTTAGTGGGTGATGTATCTTGAATTGTGATTAGATGAAGCATGATTTAGTCTTGATTTCTTATCTAATTAGCTACTGCCTAATGAGTATATTATTGATGAAATATGAATGATGATTAAACCCTTAGATAGTTCATAGTATTGATAAAGTCTTTCATACTCTAGCAAATCGATAAGCCTAAATTCCTTTGTTGTAACCTAAATCTTGAGAGTATATAATCATGATTTAAATATGGTTAAATGTAGGTTTAGCTACTGCCTTAGAATTATATGTGTATGAACTATGATCTAAAATCAATGTAAGGGAAGTTAGCTAAGGATCTATGTTCTTCTACTTTCCTAGTATGTTGATATGTTGTATTATGTTATGGTATAATCTCGTAGTGACTTGTACATGGTTTCTTATATGTTTAAAGTACATATAGGTACTACCATATATGTGTTTTATTGATGAATAAGGTGTATTGATCAGTGATGATCAAAGGGTGAGGAATTGGTAAGAATGTTTATTTCCTCTACTCTTCTTCTTCTCTACTACTTTATAGTTATGTTGATGAAGCCTTGTATGGCATTGTGTGGTATGGTCCACTTATGGTGGCGGTGTTTACTTTATTGTCATTATATATGTGTTGACCATGGCTTTGAAGGCAAATTGATGAACTTATGAATATGTGCTTAAGATGATAATATGAGAAGCTTATGCTTACTTTCCTATTCTAGTTGTGAATTAGGTTGTGTGGCTATTGTATGAGCATGTGTATAACCATGTTAAGGTAAAGTAAAGGTTCTGCCATGGATGTGTTAAGATGGTTAATAACCCCTTACCTATGTACCCTTATATGAAAGTGTAAATAGCTAAAGTTTGGAGTATTGATATTAAGGTATTTATTGTCTTGTCTCCT
Source organism: Solanum sitiens (assembly GCA_016801875.1). NCBI lineage: Eukaryota > Viridiplantae > Streptophyta > Magnoliopsida > Solanales > Solanaceae > Solanum > Solanum sitiens. The sequence goes on along the minus strand of JABWTJ010000007.1, from coordinate 4,712,509 downwards.
ATGCTATTATGTGTTGTGTGCTATGTGCTTGAGGTGTAATGTGGTCTAATAGGGTGGCTTACTTGATAAGTTATTGATAGCCATTATGTGATCATGTTGGTCAATGTACACACACTCTCACTTACATGGATGATACAAGTAGTGTAAGTTATTGTGTCTAAATGAAAGGTAGTTCTCATATTCACTAGTGTCTACTACTATGCATATTAAGGTGATGTTCATGAATGTATGATTTTTATTCCCTTACTAGGATGACTTGATAGGTGTACTAGTATGGGCAAGGGTATGGGACCTTGTCTATGCATTGCACATGTGTATCTTGATAGGATAGTTCCTAGGTTTGGTTCTTATGCATATGAAGGAGGATTATATAAACATGTTATGAATATGGTATAATGAAGTATGAATGCGTATAGTGTCTTAGTAGGTTTATATGAAAGTATTGCTCATATAGTTATGCCTATAGACTTATATATTGATATATGAACATGTGTGACCTTATGTGTTATGTGAAAGGTTTGCTCACATCTAAGTATACACTCACACATATGGATGATCTAGTTAGTGAGAAGAGGCCTTGCTAGGGGTGCCCAAGAATACTCCAAAACTAGATAGGTGCTTGAATATGCTATAAGCATATGAATGATGAATATCCTAAACCTATGTTTTATAAATAAAGGTAATAAAGGCTTTTCAATAAAGGGAACTTAGCTTAGCACCGAATGAACTTGACATTGAGAGGTGTTGACTTTCGTTGGAGGAATATTCACAATTTGTCCCTTATAGAGTGTTGACTTCCCTTAGAGGAATACTCACCTATGGACCCACATGAAGTGTTGACTTTCCTTGAGGAATGTTCACTCATGTTTTCTCATGAGGTGAGGCCCCATTACCAAATGGTATATAGAGGGAATATATATCTCTTAGTTCCATAAACTATGCTTGCCACATAGGATCTAGCAAAGTGATTTCATTAGGATGCTAGAATGTATGTTAATGTTCTACCTTAGCTAGGTTGGAACACCTTCCTTTGGTGTCAGGCTCTACAACACGAAATTCCATATTTAGCACCCATAGTCTTAGTGTCGGTTAAAGCTATGGTTTCCCTAAAGATAAAATGGACAATGGAAGTAATTGTACACCCTATTTATAAAAACATTGTTCTAAAATAAAAGGAAAACAAATAAGGAAAGTTTATCCAAAAACGTGGCTTCAATCGACGACTCCACAGACTATCTGTCGATGGAATGACGGACTGTCGACTGCCTCCATCGATCCAGACTTAGCTTTTTCTTCAGCCTTCACTATTGCATCTTCTCTGATCCAATCGACGGACCAATATCACGGTCCGTCGATTCACTTACGGTCCATCGATGCTTCTCGTTGTTCCATACTTAACTTTTCCTCAACACCGGGTACTGGGACATCTCTCTTATCAAATCGACGTTTTGCCAAGATGGTCCGTCAATCAACTGATGGACCGTCTATCCTTCTGTAGCCTCACACTTAGTCAGAATTCCCTGAGTTTCTTCCAGATGCGTGAACCTCCATTAGACGATCACCACCTACGGTTCTTCGATAGGACGACGGGCCGTCGATGGCTTTGTAGGTCACTTCTGCACTGATTCTTTACAGCATTCTGCATTTTAGTTTCGGACAACTTTCCTACAAAACACAAATAAAAACACATTAAAATTACATCTCTTTGGGATTCAAAGGGAGATCTTGCCTACTCCAAATACCCCATACATCAGACAACTCAATTACTAGAATGGGATTCAAAGGGAGCTCTTGCCTCCTCGGAATACCTCTAGCTCTTTGGCACCTATCACTAGACTTGACAAGATCATGAGCATCTTGGTGGATGGTTGGCCAATAGTACCCACAATGCAAAATCTTATGGGAATTCCGGATACAACTATGATGCCCACCCAGAGGCGAAGAATGACATGACTACAAAACACATAGCATCTCAACTTCAGGCACACAACAGCGAATAATCTCATCAGCACAACTCCGGTATAAGTAAGGCTCATCCAAAAAGAACTTTTTCACATCATGCATGAACTTTTTCCTCTGATGAAAGAACAAGTCCGATGGGACTATATCACTAGCCAGATAATTCGCAAAATTGGTGAACCACGGAATCAGGTCATGAAAAGAGACCAGTACATGCTCATCAGGGAAGGTATCATCAATTTCAGCCTTTTCACCCAACTCTGGCATAGCTTCATCCTTTAATCTGGACAAATGAATGGCAACTTGGTTTTCGTTCCCTTTTCTATCTTTCACCTCAAAATCATACTCTTGCAATAGTAGCACCCACCTAATCAACCTTGGTTTCGCATCCTTCTTTGCCATCAAATATCTCAAAACAGAGTGATCATTATGCACTATGACTCTCGTGCCAAGCAAATAAGAGCAAAATTTATCGAAAGCAAAAACCACAGCAAGGAGCTCTTGTTCAGTCACAATGTAGTTCTTCTGAGCTTCATTTAGGGCCTTACTTGCATAATAAATGGGGTGAAGGATTTTATCCCTTATTTGTTCCAATACCACACCAAGAGCAACCCCACTAGCATCACACATCACCACAAATGGTTTGCTCCAATATGCGGAAATCATTATGGGCGCCGACACTAACTTCTCCTACAACTCTCCAAATGCCTTCAGACAAGATTCATCATAATAAAATTTACATTTCTTCTCAAGTAATTTGCACAGAGGATGTGCAGTTTTTGAGAAATCCTTAATGAACACCCGGTAGAATCCCGCATGTCCAAGGAAACTTCTCACACCTTTGACAGAGATGGATGAAGGAAGTCTCTCTATAACCTCAACTTTTGCTCAATCAACCTCTATCCCATTTTCTGAGATGATATGGCCTAATACTATACCCTCTTTCACGATAAAATGACATTTTTCTTAGTTTAGCACAAGATTACAATCTTCACATCTTTTGAGAACTTCGGCCAAGTGACTCAAACACCGATTAAAGGAGTCACCAACAACTGCAAAATCATTCATGCACACCTCAATAGTGTCCTCCACCATATTGGAGAATATGGACATCATATATCTCTTAAAAGTAGCCGGTGCATTACATAAGCCAAAAGGCATCCTCTTGAATGCGAACGTCCCACAAGGGCAAATAAAGGTGGTTTTCTCTTGATCCTTCGGTGCAATAGAAATCTGATTAAAACCCGAATAGCCATCCAGAAAACAATACCATCATTTTCCTGCGAGTCTATCTAGCACCTGATCCATGAAAGGCATAGGGAAATGGTCCTTCTCAGTCCGTGAATTCAACTTCCGGTAATCCATAAAAACTCTCCATCCGGTCACTGGCCTCATTGGAACAAACTCATTCTTCTCATTAGAAACTACTGTCATTCCCACCTTTTTGGGTACACACTGAACAGGGCATACCCAACTACTATCTGCAATAGGATATATGACTCCGGCATCCAACCATTTAATACTCTCCTTCTTCACTCCCTCTTGCATAGGTGGATTCAAATGTCTCTGGTGCTCAATACTTGGCTTATGATCGAGCATGAGTTGGATTTTATGTGAACAAATATCGAGAAGGATCCCAATAATGTCCATGATAGTCCACCTAATGGATCGTTTTAACCTTTTTAACACCTCTACCACACACTCAACTTGTTCCACATTCAAATCCAATGCAAGATTACCGGCAAAAGTGTCATCTCTTCTCAAGAATACATACCTCAGATGAGGTGGTAGAGCCTTAAGCTCTAACTTTGGGGCCTTCTCAATAGATGGTTTTGCGGGTGGAGACTCGTGATGCTTCATATATACCTCCAATTTCTTTGGTTTGAACCAAAATTCACCTCGATCAAGTGCCGCCACCAACCACTCATACTCTTCTATACAATCACTCTCAAAATTCATGATCACTGCCGCTAGTGCCTCAACACCAAGGAGCTCTTCAATTTGTACCTCAGACGTACCCTCAACCCTGTAGGATATAACAAATATTGTTTGGATCTCACCACTCTGCTTCATGGACCTACAAATGTTGAAAATTGCTTCTTCATTATTTAACCGAAACTTCATCTGCCCTTTTTCCATGTCAACCAAGGCTCGACTAGTAGCAAGGAATGACCTTCCAAGAATAATAGGCACCTCAAAATCCACCTCACAATAAAGAATCACAAAATTGGCCGGAAATATAAATGACTCCACCTTCACTAACACATCATGGAGTATTCCAGTTGGACTATTCACCATTCGATCGACCATTAATAACTGCATTGCAATGGTCTTTGGGTCACCCAAACCCAATTTCTTGTAAAAAGAGAGAGGCATGAGATTTATGCTTGCACCTAGATCACTTAGTGCTTTACCAAAGTGTAACAAACCGATGGTACATGGAATAGTAAAAGCGCCCGGATCTTCTTTCTTTTGCAAAAGAGACCTTGTAGCAATAGCACTACAATGTTGCATTCGGTCATCATCCTCAAAACTTACCGATCCCTTCTTTGTAACCATATCTTTTCAGAAACTTGGCATAACCGGGCATTTGTTCAAGAGCTTCTATCAAAGGGACATTGATGGTAAATTGTTTCCACATAGTAATAAAACATCGATATTTACCATCCTCAGTCTTCTTCACCAATCTTTGCGGGAATGGTGGTTGTTGTCTAGGAATGGGGATCACCTTTTGGGGTATCTCTGCTTCTTTCACCGCTTTTTCTACCAACTCACCACTAACTTCCACTACCTCATCACCTTTTCTCACCTCATCTTCTATGCCAGACGACATAGGTGGATCAATGGTTTGGTTACCCCCTCGAGTCGTGACTGCCATACAGTGTCCATCATTTTTTGGATTTTGGACGGTTTTGCTAGGAAGAGTACCCGGTTGACGAGGGTTCAAATTAGTAGACAATTGGTCCATTTGCAACTCAAGATGCTTGATTGAGACTGCATGTGCATCAACCTTTTGCCAAATATTAGTCAAATCACCTCTCAACTCCTTGGCATGCTCATCACTAGCATCAAACCTCCTCATCATCTTTTGAAATATATCTTTAACTCGCGCCATACTACCTCCACCATCCCTAGGAGCAACTTCCCGATTTTGAGGTGGAACGTAGGGCCCACTTCGATAATATTTGTTACCATAGTTACCCTTGTTGATGTTGTTGTCGCGGTTGTAGTTTCCATCTCGAACATAATGGCCTTCTCTGTTGTAATTCCCATAGTTCCGACCTTGATTTCCTTGACCTTGGCGCTAATTCTCCTGATTAGAGCCTTGGGCGTTCGATCGGAAACCACCCGCTCTGCTCATTCACTACAGAAGAATCCTCTTCATAGTAGTAGTCATCCGCTGGCGGTGGTGGTTTAGTCAAATAATTCACCGCATTTACTTTCTCTCCACCCCTAGTGACATATTTCAATACCAACCCGAGCTCAGTTCTCATTTGAGCCATCTCTTCAAGAATATCATATGCGGCCGGGTTGTGTGTAGCTTGCACTGCAAAGGTGTTTTTCCGAGTGTACGACTTCCTAGTGCTCCAAGACTTATTGTTGCAAGAGATTTTCTCCAACTTCTCAGCGATCTCTGCATATGTGCACTCACCATAAGAACCACCCGCAATAGTATCAAGCACAACCTTATTATTATCATCTTTCCCCCGATAAAAGTACTCTTTCAATGACTCACCATCAATGCGGTGGTTAGGGACACTTCTTACGAATGAGGTGAATCTATTCCAAGAGCTACTCACCGACTCCCCATGTAATGCCACAAAGTTGTTCACTCTATCTTTGTGGTTGAGCTTTTTAGACACCAGGTAGTAACGTTCTAGGAAAACATCCCTCAACTGGTCCAGAGTATAGATCGAATTATAGGGCAACTCTGTAAACCATGCCGCTGCCTCTTCCGTCATTGAGAGAGGTAACAACCTTAACCCGATGATGTCCATGTCCAAGTCTGGCCTCCCTACAAAATTCTCTTACACACCGACCTCAGTTGGCGATGTGAGCATGTGGATCCTCAGATGATAGCCCCGAAAACAAACCTCTAGCGGTGAGCATCTGCATCAAGCTATTAGTTACCACGAATGTGTGACCCTGTGGTAGAGGAGGTAGGAGAAGAGGCCCATCAGAGTCAATGATGTTAATGTTGCCCCTATAGAACTCTTGAGGGCGTGGGATGGGACGTTGCCTCCTCAAAGCACCATCACCAGGGTTCTCCACAATCACTTGGTTGTGAGCATCAACCGACGGAGGAAGTTGACAGTTCATCCTATCACCAAGATTTGTTGGATTCTTTTGATCATTCATTCTGTAGAGTGTCCGGTTGAGTTCAGGATCAGATGGTAAGATTGGTTCTCCTCGGCTACGTGTACTTGGCATACACTAAAGCTAGACCTGAGAGAGACAAAAACAAAAAGAAAAGTAAAATTAGGAAATTGTTGACTAAAATTCTGTAATGTTATTAAAGTTAATCTAAAATCCACTTTCCCCGGTAGGGCGCCAAAATTTGATACGCTCAAATTATACTTCTTTACAGAAGTATAAGCGGTCGTATCAAGTAAAGAACCGAACAAGTAGGTTAGGGTCGACCCCACGAGGAAAAATAGTTTAGACTTAACTTCAATGTACAATTACGTCTATTTAATCAAGTCCTTTTCGAAAACAAGTAATTAAAGGGTGGGGGGGTTGTGAAACAAAAGTGTTTAGTTATTTCTAAGTAAAACAAGTAGCAAGAGTGAAACTTTGGTGTTTATCAAGTTGTGAGAGAAACTAGGGTGTAAGTGTTCCCCATAGGTTCATAACGCGGTAATCCTAGCTATAATAATTCTTTCCTAGTATCTTTCATGCAAAATGATAAGTTAGGTATCTCTAAATCCTTAGTCCGGCATTTAGAGAATGTCACCCCGTACCTTGGTCCGGCTACATGTGTCTAAATTACTAACCCTTACCGTTACTTCATATTAAGCATCATATTCGATTTATGGTTTAGTTATTACTTCGCACCAATCGAAACTATCCTATTAGATAGTGTCCCACTAAATCTATGTTGTTAATTCTAACGTGTGCACTCGTTAAAAAGACTTTTAAGCAAAAGAATTATCAATGCATTCAAGAACCTATTCGAGAATTGTTATTTAGCTAGTTTTACTATGTTATATACCCATGGTTCCCACAACCCTAGTTGTGGATTTAGTTACCCATGCCTAGAGTAACACAATTCATAGTTAATAAAAAATAATTCATGAACTGACTTTGACAAGTTTGAAGAAAATCCAGAAATTATACTTGAAACAACAAAATTCACTTGAAAATCGATTCCGAAAAATTGAATTAATTGCCCAAGTTGCAAAGTCAAATATCCAAGAACAAAAGTATAAAAAATAGTAAATAATCCAACCCCAAAAATGAGGTTTTACACTCTATTTATAAAAACATTGTTATAAAATAAAAGGAAAACAAATAAGGAAAGTTTGTCCAAAAAATGCGGCTTCAATCGACGACCCCACAGACGATCCATCGATGGAACAACAGACTGTCGACTGCCTCTGTTGGTCCAGACTTAGCTTTTTCTTCAGCCTTAACTTTTGCATCTTCTCTGATCCAATCGACGGACCAACATCACGGTTCGTCGATGCTTCTCGTCGTTCCATACTTAACTTTTTTTCAACAGAAGGTACTGGACATCTCTCTGATTAAATTGACGTTTTGCCAGGATGGTCCGTCGATCAATCGATGAACCGTAGATCCTTCTGTAGCCCCACACTTAGTCAAAATTCCCTGAGTTGCTTCGAGATGCCTGAACCTCCAATCGATGGTCACCACCTACGGTCCGTCAATGGGATGACGGTCCGTCGATGGATTCGTAGGTCACTTCTGCACTGATTCTTTACAGCCTTCTGCATTTTAGTTTCGGACAACTTTCCTGCAAAACTCAGATAAAAACACATTAAAATTACTACAAAAGGCCGTAGACACACACTAAACTTAAGGAAAAAGCATTGAAAGTACCATGAAACCACGATACATCATATCATCAATCTAAGTATCAAAAGTATTATATAATCTATCAAGAAACAACATACTTCAACATCAAGTAATCCATATAATGACTACACTATAGTCTACTAGAGACACATATCATTAACTAGAAGAACTCATGCTTTAACTCTACATAAACACATAAGTCATCAAGACCTTCACAATGATCACATAGCCAATTAATAATAACATAGTTCATAAAGTAATGCCGACGAGGCCACATTGATTCACAATTCATAAAGTAATGCCAACAAGGACACATTATGCACAAGTATAGCCCATAAACACCGCCAAAGTGGACCATACCAAACACCATTACTATCAAAGACCTATACTACACAATATAGAGAAAGTTAGGTCAACATACCATTAATCCAACCTAACAACTTCAATCCATAGCCAATTTACCCAACAGAATATACCAAGGCTCTTACCAATAGCCATTGTTTACAATTCAATCCAACAGTCACAATATACAATGAATCAAAGATAATACCACATGAATTTATAGATTTAGGGCAGCCTACTAAAAATTCTAGCATCATTCATTCATAATTCAATAGCCCTAATCAAACTACACAAGAATTCAATAGCATAATGACATAATTAAGTCACCCACAAGATAGTGAAAATTAAGGTTTCAATGAATTACATGGGTTCATAGAGTAATTAGGTTAAAACCATCAAATTAACATCAAATCCCTTAATATATAATTATTAAAATCTATTTATGCAATAACCCATGTATAGATATCAAAATAGTACAATTTCATCTTTGAAAGACTTTGGAAATCACTTTGAAGTTTGGCTCCTTGAAAAAAGAGATTCAAGGATGAAGATCATATCTCAATTTATGATAGACCGCGAATTTGATGAATATTTGATGGATAAATCACCAAGAATCTTCAATCCAAGCTCTATCTTGAGTTTTGGCTTCAATGGAGTTATAGAGAGTTTTTTTAGAGGTTTTGGGTTTTGATTTGGAATAATATATGAATCTAGATGTTTTAGACTTATAAACCCACTTCAATTACCAAAATAACCGATAGGAAACCTCTCATTTATTTATTTGGATGTAGGGGTGAATTTCCCAATTCACCCCTACACTTAACAGTGATCCTGCGCGAAATGCAGACGCAATCGACTATTGCCTATCGACGGGACGTAGGTCAATGGACGGTCAGTCCTGGCAAGCTGCTGATGGATTTAATGAATTGCCCTTGGGAGTTTAAGCTCCCTAGGCTAAGTCATCACCTACGCCTCCCACCTACATGGCGTCAATCAACCTACTAGGCGTTGATGCCATTCGTATGTGAGGCTGGTTTGGACAGCCTTGGGTCACAAATTGGGTCCTTCATCAAGGACCATTGGTTAGTCCTTGGGGAGTTTATCCCAGACGTTCCCAAGTCAAATAAGGCCATATACATGTCAAGTAAATCTCACATCTATTTCATCCAAAACAAACACGTAAAACTTCAAGAAATCACTAAGACATACAAGGACATTTCAAGGAAAACCTTTTGAACGTCATGGACGTTCTTGGATGTTCTTGGATGTTTGACCTCCAAACTTCACGAAACTTTAACCACTGCTTCCTAACCTCATTTTAACCCATTTTAGGACTTTGAAACATCAAGACGCAAGTGTTATTCTCTAGTTTAACCTATGTCGTTTTAAAAGTGTTACAAAGACAAGACAGTGCCTCCACTTGAGCAAGGGCCTATGGATGATCAAGTTCTGATTGTTCCTCCACCTATGACAGATGGAGATATAAGGGTGGATTTTCTCTATTTGGCCCAAGACGTGACCTCTTAAAGTAATGTCTTCACTTCTCAAGTCCAATTTATAACGACTCAGGTGAATAGAGAGGTTGGACCCCAAGTGCCTCATCATGCTAACAATAAGGATTATCCTTTGAGAGACTTTACTAGAATGAACCCACCCATGTTCGTTGGTTTGAAATTGGATGAAGACACTCGAGATTTCATCGACGAGGTCTATGAGATTCTCTATGATATGGGTGTAACCTCAATCAAGAAGGCCGAGTTGGCATCCTATCAAATCAAACATGTGGACCAAACTTGGCACATACAATGAAGGGATAATAGGGCACTAAGAGGTTGTCCGGTGATTTGGCAGATCTTCAATGTAACACTCCAAAAGTCTAAAACCTAATCTAGAATCTCACATGAGTATATAAGGTTTGGAGCACTATTTTAAGTAAAAAATAATGTATATAAGTCATATAGGAAGATTCAAAATATCAAGGAACGTCCATGGCGTTCGGAGACTAGTGCAAAAGGTGCTAGTGTGCCTTAAACTATTTCACAGAGTTTTAAGAGACATAAATTGATGAAATTTGGTGGAAAGGTGTCTAACACATGTTAGAGTAGGTTTAGGGTCGAAACGTTCGGGTACGATTCCCTAAGAACCACCCTAAGGATCCTTTAGGAGGGGCCTTTCATTTTTACCCAAAGGTGCCAAATGAGGAAGTGTAGATAGTGTCTACCTACGAGCTCAAGGCGATGAGGCATAGGCCAATCGACGGGGCATCGATGCCTCCATCGATGGACACTTAGACATTTTACAAAAATTGACAAAATTCATAGCCTCAGTCGCAAACGATGGACCTGCAGGACGGTTGGTCCATGGCCCCGTCCGCTGACCTACGAATTGAGGTCGGGGAATCGTAGGTCAACCTGCAACTTTCCTTTTAAGTTCTTGTTGGGTCATTTAATTATGTTAGTTAGTTAGGGTTTAATCAATGATTAGGGGTTGGTTAATTATGTTAGTTAATAAGCTATATAATCTACCATAAGCCTAAACTCAACTAAACACACCACAATTTCCCAAACCCAAATTGCTCTTCCTTCTTTCTACTTTCTCTCTCCCAAGGAAACTCTATAGATGACCAAAGTCTAAGGGTTCTAAGTCATCATGAAGGGTGATTTTGACCATAAATCTTCAAAAAATATCAAGGTATGGGAACTCTTCACCTTTGTGATTCCTTTTCCAAAGGGTTCTTCCACAATTGGTTTTCAAAAAGACGATTTCATATGGGTTTCTTCCTAATACGAATTTGATCTTCTAAATTGTATTGAATATGGTTTATTTTGATTATTAGACTTATATTATGATGTATTATGATTCAATAATCTAGTTCTTGATGAGTTAATCTAGTATGTGGAATAGATCATGAAATTTACCCAATTCCCTAACCCTCGGTTATGAACTTGTGTTGAATTGCGATATAGTGATGCAATTGACTTAATAATTGTGTTAATTACTATTTTTTGGTGATGTTATGCCCATCGTTGGGTGGAAATGATGGTCGATTGTAAAACCTTAGATGATGGCTTGTGAAGGATATTAGGTAAGTCTTTGTGATCTTAAACCTTTACTTCAATTATGGTGGCTTGCACTTGGGGATGATGTTTATGTGAATATACCTTATGAGTAAATTGAGTAAGTGTTTGTATGATGATGCAATTGAAATTTCTTTATTATGTATATTGTGAGATTATGTTAAGATGTAATGAAGTACCTATGTGCCTTACTATAATATGATGATGTTAAAGTGTTAATCTCTCATGTGAGGGTTGTATTGAAAGGATGTTCTTATGAAATTCCTATTGAGGTAAAGACTATGACTATACAAGGAGTAGTCTCCTATGACCTAAACTATGTTATGATTGTTAAAGAAAGACATTTCAAAGGACTCTATCTTAACACCGAGTGAACTAGTAGTGAGGAGTGCCCCTTCCCAAATAGGGAAGGTAGGTTCACTATTGTATTCATGAGATTGGAGAATATAATTCATGGAGAACAAAGAGGGTACCAAACACATCTCCTAGTTCTTGAACTATGTTGCCCCGTAGGAATAATAGCTAGTGGATCCACATAGATGCTATGTTCATGTTTTGGTACTACATTGGTAAGTAGCCACCTTCTTTCGGTGTAGGGTTCCATGACACCGGATTCCACATTAGCTTGTGTGGTCTATGTGGGTTAAGGCAAGATGTTCCCAAAAATAAAATGAAGTAATAAAGTGAACTCTAACTAAGAGGACTTGAGGGGATTGACTTAGTATAGGTAGGGGTATGGGACTCTACATATACATTGCACTAGCTGACCTTAATGGAAGTCGTAGAGTATGTTCTTGTGTTCTTATATTCTTACAAAGTGAATGATATGCATATTATGACTTTACATGTTAATGATCCTATATAGTGTTAGTTTCACTTATGAACATGTTGTTGGTCTATATTGTTAAATATGATGAAGGATATTTATGATGCTATGTCATGTGGAGTTAGTCGTTATTTATGATCGTTTGGTTGGTTTGCTAAGTTGAGTAGGGTTATGGGGCTTCACTTGAATATTGCATTAGTGAACTTGGTAAAGGATTATGAGTAAGGGTTTGGCTTGTATTGTTATAATGTGAACTCATGAGCATGCTTTGTTATTATAACATCATATTGGAGTTTCTTTCGTTATGAGTTCTAATATGCTATACATATGCATACTTAACTTGACTCGATGATGTTTGTCTTGTTTTGAATATGCTATTGGCTTAAGGTATACATAATTATTGTCTTATATGAGTTTCTTTATTATGCATAAAGCTTTTCAAAGTAACTTTGCATGGTTTTATCAACTGTCCCCTTTGGCATAATTTGTATGTTGTGTGTGCATATGTTCCAATAGTTAGTACAAATGATGTGCTAACCAATATTTCTCCATTTCCCCCAAATATTTTAGGTTCCGGTCATTGAAGGTTCGTGGCCAATTTGCAAGAAGGCTTGGATCATTTCTCCAAGTGTGGGTATGTCCTCAATCTCTAAGGATGATGCCTTTTCGTACTCCATGTATGTTACATTTTTATAGTCTAAAGACAATCATTTCACTCTTGTTGTTTCAAGACATTGTTATAAGCCCTAAGTGACATTTATACATTTGTGGAAGGGCTATGCCTATATTTTTCTATTTCTTTTAGATAATATTATATGAGACAAACATATTAAGACAATATTGTGTATGTTATATATGTTAAATAGAAGTAGAATACTAAGTAATCTTTTTATTGCGAGGAGTAAAAGTAAACTCCCTATGTATATATTATGTGTAAGCGAGGGGTCTTTGTAAATCTCATGAAGTAGATGTAGATAAAAAGTTTTAATTTTCCGCACTTTTTAACATAAGAATGTAATGATGAATGATAAGAGTATAGTCTTAGTCCTCTCCGAGGATGAAGATGCTGGTTACGTCTAGGGAGTCCCCTCCGGATGTGACAACGACTCCCGAAGGACCACCCAAAGGGTCCTTGAGGAGGACCCAAAGGCTTCCTAGACACTGCCTTGGCAGTTTCAATAGACGACCCTAAAACCATGCCCCATAGATAGGTTGACGTCCCGTCGATTGGGGGGGGGCATAGATCAAAACTTAGCCGTGTTAGCTTATTTCCCAAAGGTTCAGCTGCAGTCGCAAACGACAGAGCAACAGCAGGAGCCATCATCTAATTGATGCCCCGTCAACTATTGTCTGTCGATGCAGCCTGCAACCTTCATATAAATAGGTAATATGCATAGGATAACTATCCTTTCTTTAGTCATCATGAATCTACCATACTCATAGATATGCATGAAGTGTGCGTGTGTACATTGATCAACATGATCACATAATGGCTATCAACTAGTATTGAGGAAGCCACCCTCTAAAGATCGCAACACATGTACAACATTCTTCAAGTCTTGAGTCAAACACATCTATATTATTTAATACTATAGACTACACACACTCACAATACATCATAGGAGGCAAGAACATAGTCAACATTAGAATAGAAGACTCTTAACATACTTCGATGACATATTCATATAGGGTTCATATAGGAAGGGGTCATGCTACAAGTATATTCTTCATCACTAGTCATATAGGCCACCTAACCCTAACATGATAATCACACATATACATATAACATCATCCACACTAGATCATATAACTAGTGTTGTAGTCTATATATATACTTCACATTCATCAATTCACTTAGAACATGATATTAGAATCAAGGTTAAATGCTTTAACTTCCTAAACATGATATTCATCATATCAATTCATATTGCATCCAATGCTTTCAAGTCCATGATCATAACACATAGACATGTAAAACAATATAAACACCGCCACCATAAGTGGACCATACCAATCAACACAATTCAATGTACATTCTAATACAATAAGAGGAAAATAGGTCAACTTACCAAATCTCCAAGCCAATGATCATCTTGATCAATTCCCAATAATTCATAATGTATTTACATAAAGGAATATAGAACTAATCAATTCATGATAATCTTAACATAATCTAATCATCCTATCATCAACATCACAAAGACCCACATTATATGCCAATTTAAGAAATTAGGAGGATCATGGGTTCTTCATAAAATTGGATAGAAATTCATCATAAAATAAGTAAAGAAACATATATGCATCATTAGAATGCTTTTGAAATCAATTTAGAAAAAAACCATGGCTAGATTGAAAGATATGATTTTTAACTTAGAATCATGTTTGGAAAAGATTTGAAAGGACTCCATAGATGAATGGTTATCTATGGATGAAGGATTAAAATACATTCTTGTCCAAAGTTTGGGTTCTCCTTGGGAGCCTTAGGGTGGACACTCAAAGGTTGGACAAGAAGGCTGTCCAAGGCAGCGTGCAACAACAAGATTTGGGCAGCCTTCTAATGTAAAATGTATGGGAATCCTTAATCCATAGATAACCATTCATATATGTAGTCCTTTCAAAGATTTTCCAAACATGATTCAAAGTCAAAAATCCTATCTTTCAATCTAGCCATGGGTTCTTTCTCAAATTGATTTCAAAAGCATTTTAATGATGAATATATGTTTAGTTACTGATTTTATGATGAATTTCTATCCAATTTTATGAAGAACCCATGATCCTCCTAATTTCTCAAATTGGCCTATAATGTGGGTCTTATGATGTTGATGATACGATGATTAGATTATGTTTAGATTATCATGAATTGCTTAGTTCTATATTCATTTATGTAAATACGTTATGAATTATTGGGAATTGATAAATATGATCATTGGCTTGGAGATTTGGTAAGTTGACCTATTTTCCTCTTATTAGCTTAGAATGTAAATTGAATTGTGTTGATTGGTATGGTCCACTTATGGTGGCGGTGTTTACATTTTTTTTACATGTCTATATGTTATTATCATGGACTTGAAAGCATTGGATGTAATATGAATTCATATGATGAATATCATGTTTAGGAAGTTAAAGTATTTAGCCATGATTATAATATCATGTTCTAAGTGAATTGATGAATGTGAAGTATATGTATAGACTTCAACACTAGTTATATGATCTAGTTGTGGATGATGTTATATGTATATGTGTGATGATCATGTTAGGGTAAGGTGGCCTATATGACTAGTGATGAAGAATATCCTTGTAGCATGACCCCTACCTATATGAACCCTATATGAATTTGTGATCGAAGTATGCTAAGAGTCTTCTATTCTAATGTTTAATATGTTCTTGCCTCCGATGATGTATTTGGAGTGTGTGTAGTCTATAGTATTAAATAATATTGATGTGTTTGACTCAAGACTTGAAGAATGTTGTACATGTGTAGCGATCTTTATAGGGTGGCTTCCTCAATACTAGGTGATAGGCACTATGTGATCATGTTGATAAATGTACACACACACTTCATGAATATCTATGAGTAGGGCAGATTCATGATTACTAAGGAAATGGTAGTTCTCCTATGAATCATTAACTATTTCTATGCATGTAATGTATATGATTAATGAAGTTATGAACATGTGTGCCTAGAGGTATGTGTGAAGGTAGATCTCACATATATCTACACACACATGCATGTATGAATGAATAAAGTATGTTAAAGGTAGACAATTGAATAAGTTAGACTCTTGAAAGGTATTTCTCAATTTTACTCTAAACTAGAATATAGTATGAATATGATACGATTATGTGAAAGTACATTCCCACATAATGTAGGGTCTATGATGGAAGGACATTCTCATCTCAGAATCCTTTGAACTACATGAAGTATGAATGGAAGTGTAATGACTTGTTGAGTATGTTATGCCTAATTTAGGGTGACTTCTTAGGTACACTTGGTGGAAGTAGTATTATGGGATGCTAGCTACACATTGCACTAGTGTGACTTAAGAGTTTTCTTAGGTTATGTTCCTTATGTGAAGTTGATGTGTAAGAGGTTGTTCAAACTTATGAAGGTATGTGTTTGCATTATGAATCATATCATAAAAGTATATTGTAAGGTGACCTCAAGGTGATACATTGTACTAATTACACTTGAGGGTAACATAAGGAATGAAATAAGATAAAAGAGAGGTAATGCATTGTATGTATTGAATGTGCCTCAAAGTATGATAAATGAATTTATGTGCTATTGTGAGTAGTATCCATGTATATATGATGTATGTGAACTATATTGAACTTACATGTGCCTATGTTCATGAAGTTCACTAAAAAGACATGTTGCATGATTTCAAATGAAATGTCCTCTTTAAATGCACGTTTTTTATGGTAGCCATACTTAGTGCATTCTTGTACTAATACCATTCTTCTTCATCCTTTTTACACAAAGTGTAGGTGGTGATGGCTAGAGTATGTCTGCTAATTGAAGAGCTTTGATAGATCTCCCAAGTTCAAGTAAAGGAGGCCTTATGATTCAAGGTTTGAGTATGTCAAGATGTTTCTTCAAGTTGATGTCATATATTAGAATTATATTTTATGATGTTAAGGGACATGTCCGCATTATATTCTATTGATTTGTGTCTTAAGATATTAAAGAGACTTAGAGTCTACTTATGTACTTATGATTTTATATATATAAATGAAGTATTGTTCTAGCATATGATGTGCTATGAAAAGTTTTAAAGTTTTTCTATTTTTACAATTTTGCAATGAAAGATGTCTAAGGGATTGTCTTAGACCTCCGAGAGGTCGACGACACCGTGTGACGATTTGAGGATACCATTACTTCTAGGGTATACCCTCGGGCTGTAACAAATTTTGTATCAGAGCATAAGGTTTTGTGTTTTTTCCTTCGGCTTCAAAGTCCCATATTGCCACGTCTAGTAGAGTCTCGTTCATTGGTGGTGAGTCGCGACACATCTATGAGCTAGAGGCTATAGGATTATAGAGTTTTCCTTCTTCACTATTCTCATGTCGTGCCATAAAACTTAACTCTATATGATCTCTATCTTATGGCTCCTTGTCCGGATGTCATCATATCATATGCTTAACATCATATCATATAAGTCATATTCATAACATGTTCATGCATTCTTATTCATGTACTTAAATCACAAACCACGACTATCCTATCAAGGCATACATGTGCAATGCATAGACAAGGTCCCATACCCTTGTCCATACTAGTACACCTATCAAATCATCCTAGTTAAGGGATACATAACATACTTCATAGACATAAGCTTTACATGCATAGTAGTAGACATGAGTGCATATGAGAATAAACTTTCATTGGACACCATGAACCTATACTTATTTCTAATCATACATGAAGTGTGAGTGTCTGTAGATTGGTCAACATGATAAATAATGTCTATCAACAACACATTGAGGCAGCCACCCTCTAAGGACCACAATGCACATTCAAGCATAGACCACATATCACAAGTTAGCATAGGAGACATGATGACTTCCACACTTTCATTCAAGACTCCTTACCATAGCTAATCACACATTCATATAGCGGTACATAGGTAAGGCGTAATTAATTTTTTTTAGCTTCAATGGAATCACCTAAACCAAACCTAACATAGGCATTAACATCATTGTAACCTTAGCAACACAACCTAGATCATAGACTAGAATAGAAACTAGGCATAAGCTCCACATATTGTGATCATCATTACCACACATTCATATACATCAAGTTTCCATCAAGGCCATAATCAAGACTTATATAGCTTGAAAAGAAAGTAAACACCACCACAATAAGTGGACGATACCACACAATGCCATACTAGGCCAATTCTACTAACCATACTATAAGCAAGTAAAGAAGATAGGCAATCTTACAGATTTCTCAACCTTTGATCATCATTGATTAATACTCATCTTTCATCAACAATTCAAATATAGGGAAGTAGCTAAATGTACATTAACATGGACGAAACCATGAATAAAACATATAAAGATCATGATAATAACATGTACGCTGCATCACCAATTCGATAGAGAGTATAGAGGTATAGATCACTTACAATATCCCATTCCTGATCATCAATGATCAATACACACAATTCATCAATAATATCAATATAAGGTTGTAGCTAAAGAGGTCATAACCTAATAAAATCCTACTTCAATTAGCCATAGAATCGATATCACATTGAAACTACATTAGAAATCTATAGAAGATAGAAGAACATAACTCAATACTACCTAATATTCAAGCCTAGATCCATATTGGATCCATTACATCTAATTAATAATCAATATACAATGTAGGAAGTAGCTAATAATCAATTTAACATAATTGAATCACAATATACTTCTCCTAACATCAAGATCATAGTAACCAACACATAGGCTAAGTCGAGTGTTTGAAGGATCATCGTTTCAACATGGAATTTGATTTAAAATCACATTCAAATCAGTATTAAATCATCAATCCATATTCATCATGCTTTTGAAATCATTTTTAGAAAGAACTTATGGCTAGATTGAAATATATAGAGTTTGATCATGAATTCTCTTTGAAAATTTTGAAAGGAACTCTCTTGATGAAATGTTATATAGAGATGAAGCATAACCATACCTTTATTAGATGAAGGAACCACTAAAACATGGTGAAAAACCCATGGAAATCCAATCTACAAGCTGACCTTGAGCTTCATCTCCCATAGAGGTTTCTAGAGAGGATATTTTGGGAGAGGGAAGTCTAATTTTAAATAATGGATTGGGAATTGGATTTTCATGTTTTTAACTAACTTAATATACATAAAAATAGTTCTATAGTAATTTAGGTATGTGGGGTGAATTTCCGATTCAACACTTAATGAGACAGCACGCAGGCTGCAGATTGGAGGCTCAATGACGGGCAGCCATCGACGCTGAGTAGGTCCAAGGATGGACCGTAATATTGGCCGCCATTTGGGTCTAAGGATTTTCCACTGGTTTGAACCTTCACCAGGCTAAGTCTTGGACGAAGCCTCCCCATCGAGATGGCGTAAGTCGGCCTACTGACCATCGTTTGCAGCCGTAGGTAGACACTGCCAACGTAGTGTCTAGGCAGAGTTTGGATCCTCCTTGAGGGACTTTTGCGGGGACCTTGGGGAGTAGTGTATCACGACCGAAATCTAGAACCCAGACGAGACCGGTGTTGTTGACCTCTCAGAGGTCGCAGACAAGCCTACATACGTCGTCGTTACTTCATCTAGGTTAATTTTAGCGGAAAATTTGAAATTTTGTTTACTTAAACTTTTTATTGGAAAACATTGATCTCGCATAATACTATCTACGTAAACTCATAAGCGTTCACAACAACAATCTAAATCAAGATAATCAAATGAAAGATATAGCTATAAATATAGAGTTGCCAAATGGCACCAATACAACGTCTGAAAGTAAATGCGAAAGAAATGCTAGTGGAACATACTCCACTAGCTCATGCCTACGTCTACGCTAGAATAAATTAGTAAGCATCCTCGAAAGCATAAGGGCCTACCAAATCCGGATGAAAGATCCACGTCCGGATAACTTCTGCGTTGACTCGTAAGCTCTAACGTCCAGCTGCACCTGCACCTAAGAGTAGATAAATGTATGGAATTAGTACACACTTGTACTAAGTATGGGTATATGCAAGCGCACACCATGGACATGCATGATGTAGAATAGCTCTCTCCTAACGATATGAGTTATGGAAAGTCAAGTCAGTGGACTTGCCAAAATCGGATTAGGAAAGTCATGCCATGAGAGTAACATGCATCATCATGCGTATCATATTGCACACAGCACATAACATATTGCATATAGCACATAACATATTACATATAGCACATATCATATTTCTTTTCATTCGTTCATATGCCATGAGACCTTGGAATTATGGACTTAACATTAGGACTTCCCAAAATGAGGGCTCAACATATGGGACCTCAACTAGGGATCCTTCTTTAGCAAACACAGAATCTTCTTCATTCATTCATACGTACTTCATTTCATGTCATTCATAGGCTAGTGTAAACACCAGCTATACCTAGGATGTAGTTTAAGACTCTCATTGGGTTCACTGTGCAATGACTAACAATGACCTAATGTCATTACATAAGTCTAGTTCACCTCTTGATTATCCTACCCAAACACTTTTGGTATCGTTCATTTCATTGTGTGCATTACATGAGGCTGGCCTCATTCTTTTTTGGGGAACTTTAACTTTAACCGACATAGATCATGTAAGATCCATGAAATCCTGTGTCTACCCCACACCGAAAAGAGGTTGAATCACCGGTCAAAGTAAAACAAATACATGCTAGCGTATATAGGGAATTGAACCCTGCTAGATCCCTATGTTGGCTGCATAGGTTCAAAGACTAGGTGATAAAAGGAGACCCATACCCGTCTGGACGGACAGTCTCATCTCATGAGAGTTACACGAACCTCTGCCTTCCCGAAAGAAGGAATTGCCACTCATACCTAGCCTATATGTGCTCAGTATAAAGTTCCATTACATTCATCTAATACATCATAGAAGCTGGCTTCTAGCATGAGGACATCATAGCTCATTAGATTATTTTTCATCTCATCATTATTATTAAGTATATATTATCTTTAATACTTTCATTAGAGTGTTCATAGAGACTGGTCTCTTCATTAACTTTACACTCTCATAGGTGAGTACGTTTTGATAACATTTACTTAGGCTCATTTTATATTGCTCTCATATTTCACATTAGCCTCTTATCATGTTGTCAACACATTCGTTAGCCTTAGCACATTTTCCCTTCATAATTACTCACCCCTTTTTACGTGAATGTTCATTTCATCATATGCCAATGCACTTGGCCTTTTAGTGTGTTTCACACTCTTACTTAACCCTTCTGGGGTCACATCATTCATTACATAACACCTTAGGTTCACTTACTTTTAAACGTATGCTGGACTTATGGATCCATACATACAAGCCATGAGGCTTCATTCGTAATTCATCTAAGTGATTCATACTTACCCAAGGTTATGTGGTACAAGACTTATGCATCTTGTAAGTAAGCCAAAGTCTCACTTTCGATCCTTATAGGTAGCATTCATTTAATCATTTATTCACGTACGACTTATGTGTCAATACGAAATTGGGCAAGGGAACCCTATTTAAAATCCCTTGTATAACACTTAGTTAGTTTTCTTTATAATTTTTGTTGACACAAACTTTTTGGCTAGGGAACCTGAGATCCATCCCCCACACTTACACTTCTTTTCTTTCTTTTTCTTGATTTTTTGTCTTAAATATTTCGGCCTGGGGGACCCAAGATCGAATCCCCTCGCCCACATTTATTTCTTTTTCTTTCTTTACTTGATTCCTTGTTTAGACCAAGATGGTGTGGGATCGATTCCCCACAACCTCACCCTATTTTTATTTATATTTTCTCCTTACTTTGTCATTCGGCTGAGAGGTTGTGGGTTCGATCCCCACATACCTCATTTTATTATTTCTTTATTTCATTTTTCTCCTCTCTCCTTCACCCATCCAAAAGGTTGTGGGTTCGAACCCCACACGCCTCACTTTATTATCTTTCATTTTTCTCCTAACTTTTCACTTGAGCTTTACCCCATTTCGAATCCCCCTTACCTCTCTTTTAATTATTTAATTTTTTATAACTTGTATATGGTGAGGTCTTGGGTTCAATCCCCACTGACCTCATGCATTTTAAAAAAATTAAAAAACTAAAATTATTACAGTAAGCTGGCCGAAACCAAATTTCCAGCATTGTGGAAATTTGGTCACCTTTTTGGAGTCCATTTTGTCAACCTTTAAACGTTAGATTTAGGACAATTTTTGTGTAGCATCTAGTGCATCTTTAGGTGATTTTTCATGGTTACTTTCGGAAATTTGATCATCTTTTTACAGTCCATTTTCTCACCCTCTTTCACGTTAAATATTAAGACATTTCGAGTAGTTTTTAGGGAGATCTTTAGGTGCATTTTCAAGGTTTCTTTCAGTCAAGAATTATCATTCAATTCAGCAACTTTGAACTCATATGAACATCACGTTTTTAACATATTTGCACACACATAATTCATAACTTTTTAACATGTCAATATCAAGCTTCAAACCGTGGCTAATTCACAGCACACACATGCAGAAACAAGTTAATGAACTTCACATTTTCGGAACACCTCTTTCATTTCTACATAATTCTGAATACACATTCAAACACGTAATCACAACCAACCCTAAAATCATCTACCAGAGTTCATACCAATGCATACTTGAATCTTTCAAAGGATCTAATGACAGGTCCATGCAATGGGGACAACCTTAGTTTTCGATTGTGAATAGTCTGAACCTTAGGGGTCTCTTGGGAAAGGGAACAAGAGGGAAGAAAACCCATACCTGAAGTCGTTTAACACTTGTTTCAATGCTGCTAATTCTCATGAAACCAAGCCTTACCACAAAAAACTCAGCACAATCCCGTCGAGAAACCCCTTTTGCTTTACGTTTTCAGATTGTCTTTGCTTTTGAGTTTTAGCGTTCAAGTTCTTGATGAACTTTATATTTTTTTTGGTTTTGTTCTCTTCTTTTACTGAAGAGTGATCGTGTAAGTAAGGTGAGAGTAGATAGAGACGTGAGAACGAGTGGTAGCTTAGGATTAGGAGATTAGGTGTAGACTTAGTCAAATTAGGACTTCTCTTAATTGTTTAAAATTCTGATTTTTTTCAAAGGGTAAGCAAAATGACCACCAAGCCCCTACAAAAATCAGATTATAATCATCAATTTAATCAACCTAAATGTCGCTTCTACCAAGGCTCGAACTCGGGTGAAGCTGAACTTGCGAAAAAGGGTCAAATTTGGCCAATCCTACCCGAATTGCCCCTCCTCTTTAAATTAATTAATTAATTAATTAATTAAATACTTAGGGTAATTACCATACTACCCCTAGCTTGGAAAAGACCATTTTACCCCTACACCCTCCAAACCTAAGATTACCCCTTTCAAGTTCGGTAAAAATTCATCCGGGTGAATCTTCAATTCGGGTGCCCTACATGGTCTAGCTCAACTAACTCACCAAGTTGGTTGGCTTGGGTAGTGCACAGGTTCTGAGGTCTGGTTCTTCGCGCAACAAGCCGTGTGAACCCGGTCGAATCCAGGCATTCTAGGTACGTTTAAGCATTACTTAGCATAGTCATTTTCAGGTTGTTAAATTATCCCCCCATAGGAACATTCGTCCCCGAATGACACTTCTAGTTATCTCGTACAATGCCAGTCATATCATAACATAAGTACTTTACACAGTCAAGCAATATCATCAAGAATAGAGGAGAGAAGGAAACTTAGACTTAAGAGTAAGGAGTCTAACCTCAAGAGCTGAAAAGATGAGGATAGAGGGATCTCATATCGGCCTCGGCCTCCCACGTATTACCCTAAATAAGATAGTTCCTCCACAATACCTTCACTGTGGCAACCTCCTTGTTTCTTAGCCACTTTACCTGCCGGTCTAAAATCTCAACAAGAAGCTCCTCATAGGACAAGTCTTCATTAACCCCCAAACCTTCAACAGGCAGAATCGATGCCGCATCACCAAGACACTTTTTTAACATAGAGACATGAAAGACTTGATGAACAGAATCTAGATCCGCAGGCAACGCCAACTTATAGGCCACCTCACCCACACGCTGTAGAATCTCGTATGGCCCAACGTACCTCGGACTCAACTTCCCCTTCCTGCCAAACCTCATCACCCCCTTTATGGGTGATATCTTCAAGTATACTTGGTCACCAACATCAAACTCTAAGGGCCGCTTCCTGTTATCTTCATAAGACTTTTGCCGACTATAAGCAATAGCCAACCTGTCCCTAATCACTCTGACCTTCTCTAAGGCCTCATGAATGATCTCTGGACCCAAAATGGATGACTCTCCAACCTCGAATCACCCAACTGGAGAACTACACCTCCTACCATACAATGCCTCAAACGGTGCCATCCCAATACTGGAGTGATAGCTGTTATTATACGAGATCTCTATCAATGGCAGATGGTTGTCCCAACTACCTCTGAAGTCGATCACACACGCCTTCAACATGTCCTCCAATGTTTGAATGGTGTGCTCTGCCTGCCCATCTATCTGAGGATGGAAGGCAGTACTGAGCTTTACCTGCGTTCCTAAGCTCTTCTGGAAGGATCTCCAGAAATGCGAAGTGAACTGAGACCCTCTATTTGAAATGATAGACAAAGGAATCCCATGCCACCTCACAATCTCATCAATATAGAGTCTCGCATAATCCTCGGCCTTGTAAGGAGATTTCACAGGGATAAAGTAGGCAGACTTAGTCATCCTGTCCACAATAACCCATTTGGAGTCATGCTGTCTCCTAGTCCTCAGAAGAACAACCACGAAGTCCATGTTAATGGCCTCCCACTTCCAAGTCGGAACGTCAATCATCTGAGTGAGACCACCAGGCTTAAGGTGCTCTGCCTTAACCTGCTGACAATTAGGACACTTGGCCACATACTCAACAATGTCCTTCTTCATTCCATCCCACTAATAGATCTTCTTGAGGTCATGATACATCTTGGTGGAACCATGGGCCTCTGCAATAATCTTGGTCCGCAAATCATCCACGTCTGGTACACACAGTCTGTCCTGGTACCTAAGTATGTTGTCACCTCCCAAAGCAAAGAACTCATTCATCTTTATCAGCACCGAGTCCTTCAACTCCATCAAAACAGGATAAAGATGCTGACCCTTCTAGACTTCAACTACCAAGGATGATTCATAAATAGGATGAACTGAAACACCCCCGCTAGTAGAAGTTATCAACCGCACACCCAGTCTGGCCAATCTGTGTACATCCTTCACCAACTTCTTCTTCCCAGCGTGGGCTGTACTCCCCATTCTCAACCTACTCAAAGCATCAACTACAACATTTTATTTCTGTAGATGGTAGTGGACACTTATATCATAGTCCTTCAACAGCTCCAACCATATCCGTTGACGTAGATCCAACTCTCTCTGTGTGAACATGTAGTGAAGACTCTTGTGGTCTGTGAACACATCCAGGTGCACTCTGTACAAGCAATGCCTCCACATCTTCAATGCAAACACCACAGCTGCCAACTCTAGGTCATGAGTGGGATAATTTTTCTCATGAACCTTGAGCTGTCTGGACGCATAGGCTATCAACTTACCACCCTGTATAAGAACACACCCAAACCAACCCTAGATACATCACAATAAACAGTGTAATTCTCACCACATTTAGGTAACGTAAGCACTGGGCTGAAGTGATTCTGTCCTTGAGCTCCTGGAAACTCTTATCACAAGTCTCCGTCCATTCGAACTTGGCTTTCTTCTTAGTCAAAGTTGTCAGTGGGGCAGCAATGGAAGAAAAACCCTCCACGAACCTGCATTAGTAACCAGCCAATCCCATAAAGCTACGTATATCGGTGGGAGTAAGAGGTCTTGGTGTCACGACTGGAATCTAGACCCCAGACGACACCGGCGTCGTTGACCTCTCAAAGGTCGCAGACAAGCCTACTTATGTCATTCTTACTTTACATAGGTTAATTTTAGAGAAAAATTTGAAACTTTTTGTTTCTAAATATTGCTTACTAAATAATTCTAGTACATTCGTAATTTGTTCACCATCAACCATCTAACATTAAGAGATAATCAAATGAAAGGAATAGTTCAATATTTATAAAGTGTATAATTGCCAAAATGGCACCAACACATAGTCTGAATAAAAACAGGAAAGAAACACTAGTGGAACATGCTCCACTAGCTCAACTCTAAAACTAATCTAGAATATAAAATAGTAGCATCCTTGAAAGCATGAGGACCTACCAACTCCGGATGAATGCTGGACGTCCGTATAACTTCAACGATGATCCTGTAGCTCTATCGTCCACCTGTGCCTGCACCTAAAATAGTAGAGTTTGTATAGGGTTAGTACACACTTGTACTAAGTATGGGTATATCCAAGCACACACCAAGGACATGCATGAGAAAGAATAGCTCTTTCCTAACAAAATGATTTTTTTGGAAGTCAAGTCAGTGGACTTGCCAAATTGAGATTAGGAAAGTTTCCAAATTTTGATTAGGAAAGTAAATGAGCTTTCCAAATTTGGATTAGGAAAGTTATGCCATGAGAATAACATATGTCATCATACTTATCACATTTGCACACAACACATAACATTTACACATAGCACATATCATATAGCACATAACACCTTTTGTATGTAGCACATAACTTCTTTAATGTCATTCGTTCATAAGCCATGAGACCTTGGAATCATGGACTTAACATTAAGACATCCCAGAAATGAGGGCTCAACAGATGGGACCTCAACTAGAGAGTCTTCATTAGCAAACACAGAGTCTGCTTCGTTCATTCATACGTACTCCATTTCATTTCGTTCATAGGCCAGTGTAACCACCGGTTATACCTAGGATGTAGTTTAAGATTTTCATTAGGTTCGTTGTGCAATGACCAAGAATGACCTAATGTCATTACTTGAATCTAACTCACCTTTTGATTATCCTATCCTAACACCTTTGGTATTCATTCATTTCATTATGTGCATCATTTGAGGCTGGCCTCATTCATTTATTGGGAACTTTAACTTTAACCGACATAGATCATATGAGCATCATGAAATCCAGTGTCTCCCCCACATCGAAAAGAGGTGGAATCACCGGCCAAAGTGATCAAATAACATGCTAGCGTACATGGGAATTTAACCCCGCCAGATCCCTATATTGGCAGTATAGGTTCGAAGACTAGGAGATATAAGGAAACCCATACCCGGCATGCCGGACAGTCTCATCTCATGAGAGTTACGTGAACCTCCACCCTTCCCGAAAGAAGGCATCACCGCTCATAGCTAGTCTATCGGTGCTCAGTATAAAGTTCTGTTTCATTCATCTCATACGTCATGGAAGCTGACATCTAGTATGAGGACATCATAGCTCATTAGATGATTTCTCATCTCATCATTCGTATTAAGTGTGTTAAGCTCAATACTCTCATTAGAATGTTCATAGAGACTGGTCTCTTTATTATCTTACACTCTCATAGGTGAATACATATTGATAACATTTACTTAGGCTTATTTGAGATTGCTCTCATCATTTACATTAGCCTCGTATCATGTTGTCACCACGTTCGTCATTATTAGCACCTTGGCTTTTCATAGTTATTCACCTCTTATTACGTGAATGTTCATTTCGTCTTATGCCAATGCACTTGGCCATTTAGTGCATCTTACACTCATACTTAACCCCTCTAGGGTACATCATTTCATTTCATACATCTTAGGTTCACTTACTTTTGAACGTATGTTAGACTTATGTGTCTATACATACACGCCATGAGGCGTCATTCGTAGATCATTATGTGACTCATACATTCCTAAGATTTCATAGTACAAGACTTATGTATCTTGTATATATATACCAAGACTTTGATTTCGAGCTAAGTAGGTGGCATTAATCTTGGATAATTTGTTCACGTATGACTTATGTATCAAACGGAAATTTGGGCAAGGGACCCCAAGTCTTGAGTCAATTGGATATCGTTTATATTTTTAATTGATTTTATTCTAATATTCATAACATTATGATTCTAAGTTAAATCACAATATTAACATTGAAATATTAATCTTCTACTTAACCTTTCTCTTAAATTGGCCGATGGGTTGTGGGTTCGAGCCCCCACAACCCCATTTTCATTTTTCATTAACATATTACTCTTCCATGTCGCCTAAACCAAGAGGTTGTGGGATCAAACCCCCACAGCCTCTTTTATTTTGCTCTTTAATTCGCCCAAGTGGGGAGGTTATAGGTTCGAACCCCCACAACCTCCTTACTTTTAATTAATTTTTGCTAGGGGCTGTGAGGTGGTGGGTTCGAACCCCCACAGCCCCATATAAATATTTTTAATATTTTTCTCTAAGTTGAGAGCATGGACAGTGAGGTCGTGGGATCGAACCCCCACGGCCTCACTTATTTTACTTTTATTTTCGCCTCCTCTATTCCCAAATCTTAAGGTCGTGGGTTCGAATCCCACGCCTCACACCCCTTTTTTTTGATTTTATCTTCAGTTCTTCATGAGTTCTGACCGAGGGGTGATGGGTTCGAATCCCACTCCCCTCATTAATTTTACTCATTCATTCCTTTGCTCACACCCAAGATTGAACCCCCCAACCCTCACCCATTTACGTGGTTTATTTCGCCCAAGAATGAGGTCACGGGTTCAATTCCTAGTGGCCTCATTCTTTTATTTTGTATTAAATATCCAGATTCTTATGCATTAATATTTAGTCTAAACTAACTTGTACAATGCTGGAAATTTTAGTCACTTTCTAACTCATAACATTAATGCATTACTTAGCACAAGGTTACATTCATGGATCCGTTTTAACGTATTTTCAAGTGCATCATTCATAAAATCAATTGGCTATGAGATTCTTATTAAAATCATCCTCATTTCCTTTTTATGAACGTCATGATCTTCATAAATTTATGTACGTAAATAACAACCACAACATTTACAAATTAAAGCAACAAGGCCGAAACTCTTGCCATGGTCACACACTTGCACACAATTTTACATAATTCCGAACACATACATGGGTTGTCATTTTTCATAAATTAATGTACATCCAACACATTCATATCCAACACAAACATCACATAATCCTAAGTCTACCAGCATTCATACCAACCTACGAATTCGTTGGGAGCTAATGACAGGGATATGCAACGGGGAAAACAACCTTAGTTTTGAGCCGAATATTCTGAATCCTAGGGGTCTCTTGGGAAAGGGACCAAGAGTAAGAAGACCCATACCTTAATTTCCTTGTTCAAACACGAATTTGCTGCCCAAAATCCTCTCCACAAATCATTCCAAGCTTTCTCAATCGTCCACACTACTCGACAACCACTTCTCTTTGCTGTATCGTTTGGTTACTTTGTTTTTCTTAAAACTTTCGTGTGAGTTCTTCAAGTGTGAAGAACTTCAATATATTTTCTGATTTTGAACTTGTATTGGCAGAGATAAAACATGAGAATGAGTGGTTAAACGTGAGAGAGAGAGAGAGAGAGTGAGAGAGAGTGGCTTTAAGTTAGGAATTTTGGTTTGGGAATTAGTCAAACTAGGACTCCTTGCTAAAATATTAAATAAAAATCTGATTTTTCTTTTTCTTAAATCAGATTATATTTACTATTTAATTTAATTAATTTATCCAATAAAATAAAAGCAAGATAAATCCTTGCTTCTAGTGGGGCTCGAACCCGAGTGACTCCAATTTGCTAAAATGGGTCATTTCGGGTTGCCCCACCCGAATTGCTTTATTTAATTAAATTAATTTATTAAATAATTAATTCCTCTGGGTAATTTCAATATCACCTTTAGCCTAGTAAAAGACCATTTTACCCCTAGACCCTCAAAACTTCAAATTTTTTCTTTTTAAGTCCGGTAAAGACTTCTTCGATTAAATCTTTATTTTCGAGAGCCTTACTTGGTTGGTTCCAACCTTTCCAAGCTCAACTAACTCCCCAAGTTAGTTGGCTTGGTCGTAGTAAGGGATCTGAGGTCTGGTTCTACTTGTATCAGTCTGTGTGAACCTTGGTCTAATCGCAAGCATTCTTGACAACCTAAGTCTTGATCCTATTCATTTTTTTAGGGTTGTTACATTATCCCCCCCTTAGGAATATTCGTCCCCGAATGACACTACTCTTTACTAACAATAAGTATGTCATCTATAGAACGTACACATACGTAGGTACTTCAATACTTCGATGGGTGAATATTTGATTCACTTCTTAACATGATGGTACACATCTTTGAAACCTACTAGTAGCTTCACATTAATAGACTAAGAAATTCTTCCCTAAACTAGTCTCATCAAAGCATACAACATAAGTCAACATAAAAGTCATGTAAATCAGCAACCAACATGATGACTTCAAACATATTAACCTCGTACTAGGGCATAAACACCATACACAGTCAAATATATGAAAGGCTAATTAAGGATACGCACCCGAGGCTTCTTCAGAAGTGCCTTCCCCTTCACCCCTAGACTTGAGTGTGAAGAATCGTTGCTTCCTTGGAGCCTCTTCATTTTGGCCATTAGTCTGAACTCTCTCCTTCCCTTGTTCTTGACTTTTTCTATTCGGACAATCCTTCACCATGTGTCCCGGTTTTCCATAGCTGTAACAAGCATTAGAGCCCATCATACACTCTCCTCCATGCTGTCTGCCACACTTCCTGCAAGGTTGCCTTTCCTTAGGTGTATATACTTCATTGTTTCTCTTATCTCTGGACTCGGAATCCCTATCATAGAGACCACTGGATGAACTTGACTCCCTTTGGTGGGAGAGTCCCTTATTAAACCTTGGCTGCTCACGGATGCCAAAGTTGTTCCTGTGGCCTCCATGACTGGGTCCTGCCTGATCTTGAGGCCTAGGCCTCCTAGCATCACGAACCCCTCTCTTTCTGCGGCTGTCCTCTACCTGCTGGATATGCGCCATCAACCTGGAAAGATCCATATTATCATGGAGCATAGCAGATCGACACTCCTCCTCCTGGTCTCCATTGATTCCTGTGAGGAACCTGCTCATCTCATCCCTGCTGTTAGAAACAAGGGAAATAGCATACCTGGGTGATTTCAACCAAGTCAGTATTATCCTCATTCTTCCTATTAAATACTAGGGAAAACAACATACGTTGACAGCTTAACAAACTTTAGGGAATACTCCCTTACTGTCATAGAGCCTTGTTTAAGGTTGATGAACTCTTCAACCTTGGCTTCCCTCATCTCCCTGGGAAAGAATCTCTCCAGAAATGTTGTCTTGAACAACTCCCAAGTAACTGGCACTCCACCTAAGACACGGTTATCTTGCAAAATCTTGCACCAAGTCTGTGCAACATCCTTGAGCTGATAGGAAGCCAGCTCAGCCTTCTCAATATCAGTGGCCCCCATAGCCACCAGGATCTTATGAATCTCATCCACAAACTCCTAGGGATCCTCTGATGTCCTAGACCCGGTGAAAATAGGAGGATTCATCCTCGTGAAATCCCTCAGTCTGTCAGCCATGCTACGAACCGGTGGTTCTCCCTCTGAACATCCTGTCAGTTGACCTGGGCAGTCATAGCCTGGGCCTGCATAGTAATGACCTGTGCCATTTGGGCCAGAGATGCCCTCACCTCAGCATCAGTCAACCCAGCTGGGTTAACTGGCATGGCCACTCCTTCAGGTGGAGCCTGGGGTAGATCCTGATTACCCCTAGCAGCTGCTCCTCCTCTCCTCTGACCATTTCCTCTCCTAGTGTTCATTTTCTGGAAAAATAAAAAGGATTGATGTTAGACACGCTCATAACACTAAGAATTCAGACATTGAGAAAAGCATGATAAGATCAGAAAAAGGGAAATTTCCTACGCATCATGCAGTATCTAATTCAGGATAGTGGTGCACTTCACTACCATGACTTAGAAACTACTCAATGTGGTTGATGTGAACTTATTATTTTCGTAATTTAACCTAGTGCTCTGATACCAACTTTGTCACGACTGGAATCTAGACCCCAGACGAGACCGGCGTCGTTGACCTCTTAGAGGTCGCAGACAAGCCTACTTACGTCATTCTTACTTTACATAGGTTAATTTTAGCGGAAAATTTGAAACATTTTGTTTCTAAATATTGCTTACTGAATAATTCTAGTACATTCGTAATTTGTTCACCATCAACCATCTAACATTAAGAGTTAATCAAATGAAAGGAATAGTTCAATACTTATAAAGCGTATAATTGCCAAAATGGCACCAACACATAGTCTGAATAAAAACAGGAAAGAAACGCTAGTGGAACATGCTCCACTAGCTCAACTCTAAATCTAAGCTAGAATATAAAACAGTAGCATCCTCGAAAGCATGAGGACCTACCAACTCCGGATGAATGCTGGACGTCCGGATAACTGCAACGATGATCCTGTAGCTCTATCGTCCACCTATGCCTGCACCTAAAATAGTAGAGTTTGTATAGGGTTAGTACACACTTGTACTAAGTATGGGTATATGCAAGCACACACCAAGGACATGCATGAGAAAGAATAGCTCTTTCCTAACAACATGATTTTTTGGAAGTCAAGTCAGTGGACTTGCAAAATTGAGATTAGGAAAGTTTCCAAATTTGGATTGGGAAAGTAAATGAGCTTTCCAAATTTGGATTAGGAAAGTTATGCCATGAGAATAACATATGTCATCATACTTATCACATTTGCACACAACACATAACATTTACACATAGCACATATCATATAGCACATAGCACCTTTTGCATGTAGCACATAACTTCTTTAATGTCATTCATTCATATGCCATGAGACCTTGGAATCATGGACTAAACATTAAGATATCCCAGAAATGAGGGCTCAACAGATGGGACCTCAACTAGAGAGTCTTCATTAGCAAACATAGAGTCTGCTTCGTTCATTCATACGTACTCCATTTCATTTCGTTCATAGGCCAGTGTAACCACCGGTTATACCTAGGATGTAGTTTAAGACGTTCATTAGGTTCGTTGTGCAATGACCAAGAATGACCTAATGTCATTACTTGAATCTAACTCACCTTTTGATTATCCTATCCTAATACCTTTGGTATTCATTCATTTCATTATGTGCATCATTTGAGGCTGGCCTCATTCATTCATTGGGAATTTTAACTTTAACCGACATAGATCATGTGAGCATCATGAAATCCAGTGTCTCCCCCATACCGAAAAGAGGTGGAATCACCGGCCAAAGTGATCAAATAACATGCTAGCGTACATTGGAATTTAACCCCGCCAGATCCCTATATTGGCAGTATAGGTTCAAAGACTAGAAGATATAAGGAGACCCATACCCGGCATGCCGGACAGTCTCATCTCATGAGAATGACGTGAACCTCTGCCCTTCCCGAAAAAAGGCATCACCGCTCATAGCTAGTCTATCGGAGCTCAGTATAAAGTTTTGTTTCATTCATCTCATACGTCATGGAAGCTGACATCTAGTATGAGGACATCATAGCTCATTAGATGATTTCTCATCTCATCATTCGTATTAAGTGTGTTAAGCTCAATACTCTCATTAGAGTGTTCATAGAGACTGGTCTCTTCATTATCTTACACTCTCATAGGTGAATACATATTGGTAACATTTACTTAGGCTCATTTGAGATTGCTCTCATCATTTACATTAGCCTCGTATCATGTTCTCACCACGTTCGTCATTATTAGCACCTTGGCTTTTCATAGTTATTCACCTCTTATTACGTAAATGTTCATTTCGTCTTATACCAATACACTTGGCCATTTAGTGGATCTTACACTCATACTTAACCCCTCTAGGGTTCATCATTTCATTTCATACATCTTAGGTTCACTTACTTTTGAACGTATGTTAGACTTATGTGTCTATACATACAAGCCATGAGGCTTCATTCGTAGTTCATTATGTGACTCATACATTCCTAAGATTTCATAGTACAAGACTTATGTATCTTGTATATATATACCTTTGATTTCGATCTAAGTAGGTGGCATTAATCTTGGATAATTTGTTCACGTATGACTTATGTATCAAACGGAAATTTGGGCAAGGGACCCCATGTCTTGAGTCAATTGGATATCGTTTATAATTTTAATTGATTTTATTCTAATATTCATAACATTATGATTCTAAGTTAAATCACAATATTAACATTGAAATATTAATCTTCTACTTAACCTTTCTGTTAAATTGGCCGATGGGTTGTGGGTTCGAGCCCCCACAACCCCATTTTCATTTTTCATTAACATATTACTCTCCCATGTCGCCTAAACCAAGAGGTTGTGGGATCAAACCCCCACAGCCTCTTTTATTTTACTCTTTAATTCGCCCAAGTAGGGAGGTTGTGGGTTCGAACCCCCACAGCCTCCTTACTTTTAATTAATTTTCGCTAGGGGCTGTGAGGTGGTGGGTTCGAACCCCCACAGCCCCATAAAAATATTTTTAATATTTTTATCTAAGTTGAGAGCATGGACAGTGAGGTCGTGGGATCGAACCCCCACGGCTTCACTTATTTTACTTTTATTTTCGCCTCCTCTATTCCCAAATCTTGAGGTCGTGGGTTCGAATCCCACGCCTCACACCCCTTTTTTTTAATTTTATCTTCAGTTCTTCATGAGTTCTGACCGAGTGGTGATGGGTTCCAATCCCACTCCCCTCATTAATTTTACTCATTCATTCCCTTGCTCACACCCAAGATCGAACCCCCCAACCCTCACCAATTTCCGTGGTTTATTTCGCCCAAGGATGAGGTCACGGGTTCAATTCCTAGTGGCCTCATTCTTTTATTTTGTATTATATTTCCATATTCTTATGCATTAATATTTAGTCTAAACTAACTTGTACAATGCTGCAAATTTTAGTTACTTTCTAACTCATAACATTAATGCATTACTTAGCACAAGGTTACATTCATGGATCCGTTTTAACGTATTTTCAAGTGCATCATTCATAGAATCAATTGGCTATGAGATTCTTATTCAAATCAGACTCATTTCCTTTTTATGAACGTCACGATCTTCATGAGTTTATGCACGTAAAATAACAACCACAACATTTACAAATTAAAGCTACAAGGCCGAAACTCTTGCCATGGTCACACACTTGCACACAATTTTACATAATTTCGAACACATACATGGGTTGTCATTTTTCATAAATTAACGTACATCCAACACATTCATATCCAACACAAACATCACATAATCCTAAGTCTACCAGCATTCATACCAACCTACGAATTCGTTGGGAGCTAATGACAGGGACATGCAACGGGGAAAACAACCTTAGTTTTGAGCCGAATATTCTGAATACTAGGGGTCTCTTGGGAAAGGGACCAAGAGTAAGAAGACCCATACCTTAATTTACTTGTTCAAACACGAATTTTCTGCCCAAAATCCTCTCCACAAATCAGTCCAAGCTTTCTCAATCGTCCACACTACTCGACAACCACTTCTCTTTGCTTTATCGTTTGGTTACTTTGTTTTTCTTAAAAATTTCGTGTGAGTTCTTCAAGTTTGAAGAACTTCAATATATTTTCTGATTTTGAACTTGTTTTGGCAGAGATAAAACGTGAGAATGAGTGGTTAAACGTGAGAGAGAGAGAGAGAGAGAGAGAGAGAGTGAGAGAGAGTGGCTTTAAGTTAGGAGTTTTGGTTTGGGAATTAGTCAAACTAGGACTCCTTGCTAAAATATTAAATTAAAATCTGATTTTTCTTTTTCTTAAATCAGATTATATTAATTATTTAATTTAATTAATTTATCCAATCAAATAAAAGCAAGATAAATCCTTGCTTCTAGTGGGGCTCGAACCCGAGTGACTCCCATTTGCGAAAATGGGTCATTTCGGGTTGCCCCACCCGAATTGCTTTATTTAATTAAATTAATTTATTAAATAATTAATTCCTCAGGGTAATTACAATATTACCCTTAGCCTAGTAAAAGACGATTTTACCCCTAGACCCTCAAAACTTCAAATTTCTTCTTTTTAAGTACGGTAAAGACTCCTTCGATTAAATCTTCATTTTCGAGAGCCTTACTTGTTGGTTCCAACATTTCCAAGCTCAACTAACTCCCCAAGTTAGTTGTCTTGATCGTAGTAAGGGTTCTGAGGTCTGGTTCTACTCGTATCAGTCTGTGTGAACCTTGGTCTAATCGCAAGCATTCTTGACAACCTAAGTCTTGATCCTATTCATTTTTTTAGGGTTGTTACCCTTGGCCAGTTCTTAATAGCCTCAGTCTTCCTGGGGTGCACCTCCACACCCAGATCGAACACAACATGACCCAGGAAGGTCACTATTCTAAGCCAAAATTCACACTTGCTGAATTTGGCATACATCTGATGTTGTCTAAGTACCTGCAAGGTTAGTCTCAAATGTTGTTCATGCTCTTCCTTGGTCTTAGAGTAGATGAGGATATCATCAATGAATACTTTGACAAAAGAATCAAGGTATTCACGGAAGACTCGGTTTATGAGGTCCATAAATGCAGCTGGTGCATCAGTGAGACCAAATGACATCACTAAGAACTCATAATGACCATAACGGGTACAAAAGGCTGTCTTTAGGATATCTTCATCCCTAACCCTAAGCTGATGATACCCGGAACGAAGATCAATATTCAAGAAGAAACTAGACCCTTGGTGCTGATCGAATAAGTCATCTATTCTGGAAGTGGATACTTGTTATTTATAGTGACTTTGTTGAGCTGCCGATAATCGATACACATCCTAAGGGTTCCATCCTTCTTTTTCACAAACAGCACTAGAGCGCCCCAAGGGGATATGCTCGGCTGGATGAAGCCCTTATCAGTGATATCTTTTAACTGCAGCTTCAACTCTTTGAGTTCAGCTGGAGCCATTCTATAGGGAGGAATTGAAATCGGTTTGGTATCGGGATCTAGGTCGATACCAAAATCAATCTCTCGAGGGGGAGGGACTCCAGGCAAATCATCGGGGAAAACATCTTGGAACTCATTCACTACAGGTACAGAGTCTATGGAAGGAATATCATAATCTAGATCATTGACACTAACAAGATGACATAACAATCCATTGGACATCATTTTATTAGCTTTTAGGTTCGAAATCAAGGGACTTGAACGACTTGAATTGTACCCCTCCCCGGCCAGCTCTAATTCATTAGGGAAACGGAATCTCACAACCCTACTACGACAATCCATGAAGGCATAACATTTATGGAGCCAGTCCATACCAAGTATAATATCGAAGTTATTCATGGGTAACTTAACAAGGTCTGCACACATAGTCTTACCACATACTACTATTGGGCAGTCTTTATGAACCCTATCAGCTCTCACATTTTCTCCTAAGGGAGTACTAACTACAATAGTATCATGCAAAACCTCAGGTAGTGTTTCAAAAGTAAGAGCAAGCAAGGAAGTTACAAAAGAAAGTGTAGACCCTGGATCAAGTAAAGCATAAACAGAGGTTGAGAAAACTTGCAGCATACCTGTGACCACATGAGCAGACTTCTCCTGCTCCTCCCTGCCCTTCAAGGCGTAGAATTTGTTCCTCTTACGAGGCTCCGCTGCAATAGCATTAAGGGGATTAGGCCTAGGCTGAGCATTACCTCCAGCCTAGCCCCTATTTTGTGTGCAGTCCCTTACCATGTGTTCGCTCTTTCCGCAACCGAAGCAGGCATTTGTGCCTAGTCTGCACTCTCCACTGTGAATACGGCCACACTTGCCACATTCCTTTCTGGGACGCTGTACATCACCTCCATTGCCCTTCTTTGGCTCGGGTCTGCCTTCTCTAGGTGCCGCACTCCTCTGAGAGTTAGATTTCCTTGAACTCTGATGCCTCTTCTTAAATCTGGACTGATTACGAACTCCAAAAGTGCTCCTACCACCACCTCTGCTGGAACCTGTCTGGTCAGAAGGGTTAGGCCTTCTGACCTCACACACTCTGTTCTTCTTTCGGCTGTCCTGAACCTGCTGGACATGTACCATAAGCCTGGACAAGTCTATGCTGTCATGGAGCATCGCAGCCCGACACTCTTCTACAATTCCTCTGAGATCCCTGTAAGAAACCTGCTCATCTCATCCCTGCTATTCGACACAAGAGAAATGGCATACCTGGACAATTTAACAAATTTCAGGGAATACTACCTGACAGTCATCGAACCCTGCTTAAGGTTGATGAACTCATAAACCTTAGCCTCTTTCATCTCTCTGGGGAAGAACCTCTCCAGAAAAGCTGTCTTAAACAGCTCCCATGTGATCGGACCTCCGCCCAACGCCTTGCTATCCTGCCATATCTTGCACCAAGCCTGTGCAACATCCTTCAACTGGTACGAGGCCAGCTCAGCCTTCTCAATCTCCATGGCCCCCATCCCCACCAAAATCTTCTGGACCTCCTCCACGAACTCCTGAGGGTCCTCTGCAGTCTTAGATACTATAAAGATTGGAGGATTCATCCTCGTTAAATCTCGCAACCTGTTTGCCATGTTGTGGGCTGGTGGGTTCTCCCACTGAACTCCTGTCTGTTGGCCTGGGTTGTCATATCCTGAGCCTGCACAGTGATGGCTTGAGCCATCTGTGCCAAAGCTGTCCGCACCTCAGTATCAGTCAACCCAGCTGGGTTAACTGGCATGGCCACTCCTGCAGCTGAAGCCTGGGGTGGAACTTGGTTGTGCCCAGCAGCTGCTCCTACTCTTCCACGACCAGCGTTCCCCCTTGTGTTCATTTTCTTTTTTAAAAAATGAGGATTGATGTTAGATACGCTCATAACACCAAGAAATCAGACATTAAGGAAAGCACGATAAGATCAGAAGAAGGGAAATTTTCCTACGAATCATGCAGTCTCTAATTCATGATAGTGGTGCACTTCACTACCATAACTTAGAAACTGCTCGATGTTGTTGATGTGAACTTATTATCCTTGGAATTAAACCTAATGCTCTGATACTAACTTTATCACAACCGGAATCTAGACCCCAGACGAGACCGGCATCGTTGACCTCTCAGAGGTCGCAGAAAAGCCTACATACGTCGTCTTTACTTCATCTAGGTTAATTTTAGTGGAAAATTTGAACTTTTTTTTACTTAAACTTTATATTGGAAAATATTGATCTCGCATAATACTATCTACGTAAACTCATAAGTGTTCACAACAACTATCTAAATCAAGATAATCAAATGAAAGATATAGCCATAAATATAGAGTTGCCAAATGGCAACAATACAATGTCTGAAAGTAAATGCGAAAGAAACGCTAGTGTAACATACTCCACTAGCTCATGCCTACGTCTACGCTATAATAAATCAGTAAGCCTCCTCGAAAGCATGAGGGCCTACCAAATCCGGATGAAAGCTTCACGTCCGGATAACTTCTGCGTCGACTCGTAAGTTCTAACGTCCAGCTGCACCTGCACCTAAAAGTAAATAATTATATGGAATTAGTACACACTTGTACTAAGTATGGGTATATGCAATCACATACCACAGACCTGCATGATTTAGAATATCTCTCTCCTAACGATATGAGTTATGGAAAGTCAAGTCAGTGGACTTGCCAAAATTGGATTAGGAAAGTCATGCATTTAGAGTAACATGAATCATCATACGTATCATATTGCACACAACACATAACATATTGCATATAGCACATAACATATTGCATATAGAACATATCATATTTCATTTCATTCGTTCATATGCCAAGAGACCTTGGAATCATAGACTTCACATTAGGACTTCCCAAAATGAGGGCTCAACATATGGGACCTCAACTAGGGAGGCTTCTTTAGCAAATACAGAATCTTCTTCATTCATTCATACGTACTTCATTTCATTTCATTCATAGTCTAGTGTAAACACCAGCTATACCTAGGATGTAGTTTAAGACTCTCATTGGGTTCACTGTGCAATGACTAAGAATGACCTAGTGTCATTACATAAGTCTAGTTCACCTCTTGATTATCCTACCCAAACACCTTTGGTATCGTTCATTTCATTTTGTGCATTACATGAAGCTGGCCTCATTCTTTCTTTGGGAACTTTAACTTTAACCGACATAGATCATGTGAGCTCCATGAAATCCTGTGTCTACCCCACATCGAAATATGGTGGAATCACCAGTCAAAGTGAAACCAATACATGCTAGCGTATAAAGGGAATTAAACCCTTCTAGATCCCTATGTTGGATGCATAGGTTCAAAGACTAGGAGATATAAGGAGACCCATACCCGTCTGGACGGACAGTCTCATCTCATGAGATTTACACGAACCTCTACCTTTCCGAAAGAAGGAATCGCCACTCATACCTAGCCTATATGTGCTCAGTATAAAGTTCTATTGCATTTATCTCATACATCATAGAAGCTGACTTCTAGCATGAGGACATCATAGCTCATTAGATTATTTCTCATCTCATCATTAGTATTAAGTATATATTAACTTTAATACTTTCATTAGAGTGTTCATAGAGACTGGTCTCTTCATTAACTTTACACTCTCATAGGTGAGTACGTTTTGGTAACATTTACTTAGGCTCATTTGATATTGCTCTCATATTTCACATTAGCCTCTTATCATGTTGTCACCACATTCGTTAGCCTTAGCACATTTGCCCTTCATAATTACTCACCCCTTTTTACGTGAATGTTCATTTCATCATATGCCAATGCACTTGGCCTTTTAGTGTGTTTCACACTCTTACTTAACCCTTCTGGGGTCACATCATTCATTACATAACACCTTAGGTTCACTTACTTTTAAACGTATGCTGGACTTATGGATCCATACATACAAGCCATAAGGCTTCATTCGTAATTCGTCTAAGTGATTCATACTTACCCAAGGTTATGTGGTACAAGACTTATGCATCTTGTAAGTAAGCCAAAGTCTCACTTTCGATCCTTTAAGGTAGCATTCGTTTAATCATTTATTCACGTACGACTTATGTATCAATACGGAATTGGGCAAGGAAACCCTATTTCAAATCCCTTGTATAACACTTAGTTAGTTTTCTTTATAATTTTTGTTGACATAAACTTTTTGGTAGGGAACCCGAGATCCATCCCCCACACCTATACTTCCTTTCTTTCTTTTTCTTGATTTTTTTGTCGTAAATATTTTGGCCTGGGGAACCCAAGATTGAATCCCCA
The DNA here is from genome assembly GCA_016801875.1 of Solanum sitiens. Classification (NCBI taxonomy): domain Eukaryota; kingdom Viridiplantae; phylum Streptophyta; class Magnoliopsida; order Solanales; family Solanaceae; genus Solanum; species Solanum sitiens. The sequence continues at coordinate 4,671,458 of JABWTJ010000007.1, read as the reverse complement.
CGCCCACATTTATTTCTTTTCTTTCTTTACTTGATTCCTTTGTTTAGACCAAGAGGGTGTGGGATCGATTTCCCACAACCTCACCCTATTTTTATTTATATTTTCTCCTTACTTTCTCATTCAGCTGAGAGGTTGTGGGTTCGATCCCCACATACCTCATTTTATTATTTCTTTATTTCATTTTTCTCCTCTCTCCTTCGCCCATCCAAGAGGTTGTGGGTTTGAACCCCACACGCCTTGCTTCTGTTTCTTTCATTTTTCTCCTAACTTTTCACTTGGGCTTTACCCCATTTCGAATCCCCCTTACCTCCTTTTTTATTATTTAATTTTTTAGAACTTGTATATGGTGAGGTCTTGGGTTCAATCCCCACTGACCTCATGCATTTTTAAAAAAAATTAAAAACTAATTTTTTTACAGTAAGCTGGCCGAAACCAAATTTCCAGCATTCTGGAAATTTGGTCACCATTTTGCAGTCCATTTTCTCAACATTTAAACGTTAGATTTAGGACAATTTTCGTGTAGCATGTAGTGCATCTTTAGGTGAGTTTTCATGGTTACTTTTGGAAATTTGATCACGTTTTTGCAGTCCATTTTCTCACCCTCTTTCACGTTAACCATTAAGACATTTCAAGTAGTTTTAAGGGATATCTTTAGGTCCATTTTCAAGGTTACTTTTAGTCAAGAATTATCATTCAATTCAGCAACTTTGAACTCATATGAACATCACGTTTTTAACATATTCGCACACACATAATTTATAACATTTTAACATGCCAATATCAAGCTTCAAATCGTGGCTAATTCACAGCACACACATGCAGAAACAAGTTAACGATCTTCACATTTTCGGAACACCTCTTTCATTTCTACATAATTCTGAATACACATTCAAACACGTAGTCACAACCAGCCCTAAAATCATCTACCAAAATTCATACCAACGCATACTTGAATCTTTGAAAGGATCTAATGACAGGGGCATGCAACGGGGACAATCTTAGTTTTCGATTGTGAATAGTCTGAATCTTAGGGGTCTCTTGGGAAATGGACCAAAAGGGAAGAAAACCCATACCTGAAGTCGTTCAACACTTGTTTCAATGCTGCCAATTCTCACAAAACCATTCCTCACCACGAAAACCTCATCACAATCCCGTCGAGAAACCCCTTTTTGGTTTACGTTTTCAGATTGTCTTTACTTTTTAGTTTTAGCGTTCAAGTTCTTGATGAACTTTATATTTTTTTTGTTCTCTTCTCTTCTCTTACTGAAGAGTGATCGTGTAAATAAGGTGAGAGTAGAGAGAGACGTGAGAAAGAGTGGTAGCTTAGGATTAGGAGATTAGATGGAGACTTAGTCAAATTAGGACTTCTCTTAATTGTTTAAAAATCTGATTTTTTTCAAAGGGTAAGCGAAATGACCACCAAGCCATTACAAAAATCAGATTATAATCGTCAATTTAGTCCACCTAAAAGTCACTTCCACCAAGGCTCGAACCCGGGTGAAGCTTAACTTGCGAAAAAGGGTCAACTTCGGCCAACCCTACCCGAATTGCCCCTCCTCTTTAAATTACTTAACTAATTAATTAATTTAATACTTAGGGTAATTACAATACTACCCCTAGATTGGAAAAGACCATTTTACCCCTATACCCTGCAAACCTACGATTACCCCTTTCAAGTCCGGTAAAAACTCATCCGGGTGAATCTTCAATTCGGGTGCCCTACATGGTTGGTTCTCACCTTGCCTAGCTCAACTAACTCACCAAGTTGGTTGGCTTGGCTAGTGCATAGGTTCTGCGGTCTGGTTCTTTGCGCAACAGTGTGAACCCAGTCTAATCCAGGCATTCTAGGTACGTTTAAACATTACTTAGCATAGTCATTTTAAGGTTGTTACATCGTGCCTGGAATTTTCCACGTTAATACACACCTTAACATGTTAAAGACCTTCCATACTAGTTTTAGCATCAAACAACACTCGCAACACATCCAAACAGGCTAAGAACACTCAAGTCACACATACACGTCTCAAGGGCTATCTTTCGAAAGTCTTGGACGTTTGACTTCCAAATGACTTCAAATTAATCATGCATACTATAAAACAATTATTTAACATATTTTGAACCTTTTCAGACACATGTGAGGATCTAGACACTTTAACTCATTTTGGGTGTCTTACAATAACATTCATAGGTAATGCACCAAACTTACAAGGAACACCAACTTCATATCATTAAGAATTTTAAGCAACAAAAGCAATTTGGAACAAATACCATAATTAAAAGTACACACTTAGTCCATCATTTTCATCTCATTTATGGAGTAACTACCTACTCCAACATTTACATGCTCATCATACATTTCAAAGCTCAACATGTAATAACTTTCAAATCACACATTGTCATATAAAGCAAGCAATAAAGCAAATATCATTAGCTACACATTGACATGAGAATTATAGATCAACTAAAAATCTACTTGTGAAATTATCATATCATAAAGAGAATGCAAAATACTATATCGTCAGTGAAACTCATAACATAAGGAGACATGCCACTCATACTCATATGCAAACTCCAAAACAAAACAAAACTACTAAGGTTTTGGTCTCAAGCTTGAGTAAGAATAGAAGGAAAGATAAGGATATCAACTACTCTCCTACTCAACTCATTCTCCCCCACTTAGGTTAAACCCATCTAAAGCAAATCAAAACAACCATAAGGAACTTAGGACTTACCAAGGCCTTCACTCTGAATTAGCTCCTTCTCTATCTTGAAGTGCATAGAAACGATTCTTCTTTGGAGCATTAGGATCCGGACCACCATGATGAGCTTGGTTGACCACTTTCCTTTTTTTCTTTGAGTTTAGGGCAATCTATAATCATATGACCCCTATTACCACATCCAAAGCAATCATCTGTGCTGGCAACACACCTACCCAAGTGTTGCTTCCCACAACTACTACACTTAGGCCTCTCAAAACCATAGCCACCTCCTTGAGAATTTTTGTTGGAAACCCTATCCTTGTTCCCCATGGAAGTGTGTTGATTATAGAACCTCTTCTTAGACTTAGGTTGACTTGATTCATCCGACCTAGGACTCTTTCCATCTCTAGTAATCTCCCTAAGCTTGGACTCCTCAATTTTTTGAGCATACACCATGAGCCTAGAGATATACATATCATTATGGTGCATTGTCGTATGACATTCTTTTTCAACCACACTAGACACCCCCATCACGGACTTATTCTTTCTAGCGCTAGAGATTGCTACCAAAGTTGGGGCATACTTAGAAAGTTGGGTGAACTTGAGAGAATACTCCTTCGAACTCATTCTCCCTTGACTAAGGTTCATAATTCTACTAACTTTCTCTCCCTCAACTCTATGGTAAAGAACCTATCAAGAAAATCCATTTTGAACACTTCCCAATCTACCAGAACTTCCCTTATGGGCCTCTCATCCCTCCATTGCTCAAACCACACTCGAGACACATCCTTAAGTTGATAAGAGGTTTCTCTCTAAGAGTTACACCCATACAATCCACCACCTTGAACACCTAATCTATGAAGCCTTGTGGATCCTCATCCACCTTAGTGCCATGGAAAGTAGAAGGGTTCATCCTCATGAAATCCTGGATTTTAGAAGCGGGAGTACTATCATTGGGTTGAGGTCCAACTCCTAGGTTAGCTTGGGCAACCACAATAATCGTGAGGACTTGAGCTTGAGTCGTCATGAGTTGAGTCAAATCCCAAAGGGCAACCCTTATCTCCACATTAGTCATATCCCCTTCAACATAGGGATCTTGAGGACCTTGGGGCATTGGAGGTATTTAGGACACTTGAGGTTTTTGAGGTTTTGGAGGGAAAACCGCCTCATTCACATCCTCTTGATCAACTATAGGGACTTTCTCACCACGGAGAGGAATTCTCTCGTTAGATACCTCTCCCTACACCCTTCTACCGTGTGTCCTCTCGTATTCATGTCCTATAAGCACAAGTGAAGAGGTTGAGAATAGGAACTTATAGAACTTAACTCTATGGCACGACACTAGAGTAATGAAGAAAGTGAATTTCTATCGCATTATAGCCTATTGCTCATGGGTATTTCGCGAATCACACCGATGAACAAGACTCTACTAGACGTGGCTTGTGAGAATTTGGACCCTAAACTATTTCCCAAAACCTTATGCTCTTATACAAAGTTTGTTACGACCAGCAAGTACACCCTAGAAGAAGGGAGAACTGTAGAGTCATCGCACGACGTACTTGACCCTTCAGAGGTCTTGTACCAGCCTCTTAGCTATCATTAATTACATAAGATATGAATACTAATGGGAAAATTAAAACTTTTCACACAATAATAATAAGGAACATCTTTTAAAAAATACTAAGGAATAAGTCTCATCTTCACAAGCCAATATTAAGACACATCTTCAATATCTTAGGGATACGGCCATTTACATTGAAAAAAATACATAATAGGTATTTAAAAGTCTTAAAAGAAGAAACTAAAGAAACATAGACAATGTCATCGAGTAGATGAGGACATACCGATTCTTTATAGAGTAAATTTCCCAAGCTTGGCCTCCTAGATTTCAACTTGCCTTAATCCTATACATATAGAGTATAGAAAAGTATGGGGTTAGTACAAACATTGTACTAAGTATGACATTATGCAAAAACATGCAAAATGGACAATTTAGTTGAAACATACTAGTCATGCTATGTAGATATGACCTTCATGAATCAAGTTACAAACATCATATAATCATCATTTAACACATAAGGTAAAACATCCGTTTTTCTTAACATAAGATCATACTTACAGTAAACCCAAATATCACATGAACTACTCCTATCCAAAGTTATCCTAAGGCTCATCTAGGTAAGACATGAAGAGATCGGCCATACAACCTCTCCAATACATACTTAAATGATCTTTAAGACTACTAAGTTAGGCATACTTCATTTCATTTACCAAGTCGACATTCAATACTAAAGACACTAGGGAAAACGTACATATACTTAGGAACTTCATATAAGGACCATCCTCCAAGACTACTCCCAAGTCACACTTAGTGCAATGTTAAAGTAGCATCCCGTACTACTAATTCCACTTAGTGCTCCTTAGGATTCACCTTAGACTAGGCTCATCACGTTCATCATATGCTAGGATTTCATCATTCAAGTCATAACATCAACATGCTCTTTTAACATTACACATAAAGTCACATTAATTTCATTTACATCATATCATGACCCATTTATACATTTCATAAAAGGACACACCAAGACTCCCTCCATATGTCTTCTTGTGCAATGGATATATAACGTCATATTCCACCAACTAGCCTAAGTAGTACATCCTTAAGAAAACTTTGTTCATTTACATACATTTGTGGGGGCTAGATTTAATCGAAATAGACCATGAGAGCTAGACATGGAATCCGGATATTAAGCCCTACCGGATGAGGGATTCCTACTTGCCTAAGGTAGGATCATTGTCTTTAGCTTTTACATGGAATCTCCAATAGATACACCTACGAGGGAACACAGTTAAGGGATAAGGAGATTGCTACTATGTAACTCATTTTCTACTAACGAGGATCTCAAGAGGTATATTGGATACAACATCTCCACTCACGAAGTCTACCCACCCTTCTTCAAATCCTCTCGGTGCTAAGCATAACTCCCCCACATAGTTTTAAACATTCCTTAACTATAGGTTAAGTGATTACTTTTGAACACACATCTCAACTCACAAAGGGTATCCAACATCCAACATATCTACAAATCCCTTGGGAATAATGAGGTTGCTACTAAGCACTTCTTCTCAACTCACAAAGAGTACTCACCCAAAAATCCCCCTTTTTCATATATAGGAATAGTAGGGATGGTTTGGACACTTCATCTATACTAACGAAGAGTGTCTACCCTACAAATCCCCCATTTCATTCATAACATCATTCAAAGTGTGTGTGTGAGTACATGTAAGCACACCTTCCACATAATCTATCATAATTCATTACATTGACTTCTAGACATGTTCATACCAACATTCCTCATACTTCACACACTACCATGCTTCACATATACATAAACATCATTCACACCTATCATCATCAAGATACACCATTTCAACTTCTTAAAACATGTCATGCATAAACAATATAATCATAAGTTAACTTCACACACTATGCCTTCAAGACCATAATCACAATACACATGCTTAAACATATTCATATACTTCAAGTAAACACCACCACCAATGGTGGACCATACCACTGAAGATCATTACACAATAAGAACTAAGCATGGTTAGAGCAACTTGCCCTTCATCCAAGCTTTCACCACATTTTCTCAATATTTAACAACATAATAAAGCATATATAGGTTGTAGATAAACCAAAATATAGCATAATAAACTCAACTCTAACATTATCTAGACAAAAGCAACAAACCCGTTTCATAAGCCAAAAGTTGATAATATACATAAGCATGGTTTCATTGAGGTTTTGACATTAAAATCATCAACTAATACTAAAATAATATATTTCAATCCATAAAACGTTTTCATGTAAAGACCCATTCTAAGAGTCAAATATAGAAGAAGTTTGAGTTTAAAACCCTATTTGAAAAATCTTATAAATGGATCCTTAAATGAAAGAAAGTTCAAGGATGAAATTCCATACCTCAATATGAAGAAACTCACGAAATTTTGTGAAGAAACTTGATGAATTTTGTCTTCTTCCTTGGAGATTGAAGTTTCTTGAAAATGTAGGTTTTTGGAGAAAAGGTTTGGAGAGATTTTGATTTTGAACTTGAGGGTTTGATTTGATCAATGAAATGGGTTTAAAAGTGACCTAAAACTTTCCAAACAAAAACCCAAAGTTCCCAAAATATCCCTACACTATTTGGACCCTTTTCCGAATTCTAATTTGACTTAAAAATGATGTGGCCAAATCTTGGACATGGTTGCGCGTTGCGGAGGCATTTCCTGATTTGGCCTCTCAAGATTTTTGAGGCAGTGGACCTCGTCTCACTTGCGCGATTCATAGGCAGATTCAGTTCCAGGCACACGATGCGAAGTTACCTCCATATCCTGGCCCTGCACGCTGCCTTTTGCAGCTCCCTTGTCCAATGTTTTGGTCCTCCTTGGGAACACTTAGGTGGTCCCCGGGGAGTGATAACCAAACGTTTTAACCCTTGGTATGTCTCACTAGTTACTAGGGTAATCCCCAATTGTTTTAGACTCCAAACAACACCTAAAAATATGCACAAGAAATAAGGACACACTAGCGCGCGCACAAGGCTAATTTCCGAACGTCTTGGTTGTCCCTTGACGTTTGACATCCAAACTTCACCAACTCACTTCAAATGCTAAAATACATCATTTAAATCATTATTAACTTATGAAACACATGTGAAGATCTTGTTTGAGTTATTTTATTTTGAGGGTCGTAACATGTGTACATATCATTCTAGGTGGATCCACTAGCTAGTATTCCTGTGGGGACAACGTAGTTCAAAAACTAGAAGAAAAAGTAGATACCCTCTTTATGTTATTAGAATCATAATATCCATCTCATGAGAATATAGTGAACCTTCCTTCCCACTTGGGAATGGACACAGCTCACAACTAGTTCACTCGGTGCTAAGCTAGAGTCCCTTTTTTATATTTCTTTAAGTCAACAATATTATAGGTCATAGGGACTAACCCCTTATATAGTCATGTAATTATCTCATTAGGTATATGATGAAAACTACCTTTCATCTACATCATCATTAGTTATGTTATTTCATTATAATCAAATCATAATAAGGCACATAAGTGTTTCACATTCAAACTTGCATGATCATATCCCTATCAAGACCTCACAAACATCCTATTCATGTAAAGGTATCATAATAATAATATCATCTTAGTCTCAATCTAATAACATACAATACTCCAATTGCACATCATCATCAAGTACAATCCATCATCATTGAAATAAACGATTAAGATCACAATGTCTTACCACAAAGCCTTCAAAAGCCCTCTTCAAGATCTTACCATGAATCCATCACAATTACCCAATAATCCACATTACCATAATCATATTATAGTGAATTAAATAATAACATAATCAATTCCATCAACCCTAGTCATCTACAAGTCCAATTAATAGCTAGGGTTAAGGAAATGGGTTCAATTTAAGAGCTTTAATGAAAACTATGTCAAATACTAAGAAATAGAGAAATAAAGAATTAATCAATAATAATATATCAGTAATAATCAATACAACATCATAAGAAATCAATTTCAAAGACTATTTATGAAATTTGATGAAAACCCATCTTTTGAAGAACATGAAAATAATATTTTGAAAGAGCCTCTTGGGGAAAGGGTTCCCAAAAGTGAAATAGCTTCCATACCTTAAAATTTCCTTGAGAATTGATGGATAAAATATGAATCTTGGAGCCCTAGGTTGACTATCTTCTTCTTCTTCAATAGAGTCCTTGGGAAATGGGAGAATTTAGGAGAGAGATGAGAGTGATTTTGATTTCTCTTTGTCGATATGATTGGAGAGGGTAAAGATGAAATAAAACTGACCTAAAAAATATATATAGTCGTCCCCTAAATTACCCAAAAGACCCGTAACCTAAATCGGTCTTTTTGTAAATTAAAATTGACTTAAAAACGACGCCAACGAATCTGGAAAGTTGTTGCGCATCGCGGGGTCAATTCTATTTTTTTTTCTGGAATCCGGCATGAAGCAGTGAGACTTTTGAATGTCACGCGTCGTGATTCAAACATTACTCACTCAGTATTGGCTGCGCGACGCGTGGCTGCCTTCATATCGTGGTTGTAGCAGACTGCTTATTTGGCAGCTTGCTTGCCTATATTTGGGTCCTCCTCAAGGACCCTTCAGTTGGTCCTTCAGGAGTCGTTATTGGACATTTTTACTAGTCTTATTAAAAGTTTTAGGCATCATATCACACTCCCAAACCTTCACCAAACATAGGGACGTCTACTAGTTCAATTTTGCTAGTTTTCGGACGTCAAGGTTTTTCTTTGATGTTTTGGCTCTAACCTTTACTAATTGAGTTTATTAGTTTAATATAGATTTGGACACATAATTTTAACCATTATTTAATAGGTGAGGCTCTAGTCTAAGTCATGGAACTTCCGGAGTGTTACATAAGGTTTCAACTGCAAGCTTTTAAAACTAAATTTATTTGGGCATTCTAATTAACGTATGGTAGTTTTCATCCATGGGTAGCTTTCACCCATGGTGTCCTTTCAAAACCTCCAATTTCAAAATATATAAACCCCTACTTTTTAGGGTTTGATTTAAACGTCATGGGTTACTTTCAAACATTATTTAAATGATTGAGTTGAGTTATATTAAGCATGAACTCATGAATTCCTATGTTTTTTTATGTATCCCCAAGAACCCATCTCATTCCCACATTTCTCAATGATAATGTTATGACGTGGGTCTTTTTTGATGAAATAATGACTTTATGAATTTAGGCATGAGGACATTGAATCACTTAAGTTATAATGATATCCATGTCTAATGGTTAAATTCTACATGGTTTGATTGAAAGTAATCTTTGACCCTGAAGAAGATAATGTATGAGATTATGCATTTGAGAGTACTATATCAATGATTATGTTCTTTTTGTGTTGTTAAAAGAACTTTCTCGTATACACACCCATGCATGAATGTGAAATAGTTCTCACATAATGAAGGCTATAAGGTTCAAAGGGTTTTCTCACCTAATTGAACCAAATTCTCAAGATCCATCATAAATAGATCATGGATTGTGATAGTTACTCACGCACGGTCTAAAGAGTGAAAGTTAATGATGTACCTTGAATCGCTAGGGGAAAGGCAACATTCCATGAGTAACTAAAAAAAAGCTATTATAAAGATGTACCTTCAGTCTGTAGGCCAATGCCACCTTTTTATAAGTAATGATGTTAATAAAAAATTAACTACTCTGTGGAAATTTAATGTTTAGCACCGAATGGATATTGTTTGAGATAGGACTATCCCATACTAATGTTGGGTTCCTTCTAGAAATATCCCTATCCCATAAACTAGGTGTTCCTACTAGGATATTTATCTAGTCGATCAACAATAACAACCCTCAAAATGAAATAGGATAAATTAGAGTTTCACGTGAGTTTCTTGAGTTAATAACTCGTTAAAAGATGAAGAATAGATTTTGAAGTCAGTTTTAAAGATTTTTGAAGTCAAACGTCAAGGGACAACCAAGACGTTCGGAAACTAGTTATTTGTGTGCTAGTGTGTCCTTGTATGTTTGTAACATTTCGGAAAATCATATGTCTAATGAAGATCCCAGTAAGTCCGTAAGAATATGTATTGGGGGTACATAGGCATCCCAATGCCCAATATTGAGAAATATTGGGCATAATATAGAAAATTGGCTAAGGGGTATTAGCCAATTTCTATATAATACCCAAATAAGCAAAATGGGAATATTAGAAAATATTGGCTTAAAAGAGTGTTAGCCAATTTTCTAACATTAATGAGCTTGTTTAAGAAGTGTACCTGCAATAGAGGCCCTAAGCTAAAAACTTTTGTTTTCACAATACTTGCAATGACGTATGAGGCATCCAAGTGTCAAGCCTAGATACCATAGCACATGACCATTTAAAATGATCATGTAAATTAAGCAGTGCCCAAGGACATAGTGAGGATCCTTGGGACAATAAGTAAATATTCCAACTAGGACATCAATAATAGTTAGTTAGGAAAGTACAACCAACCCATGTTCAAGCACATGGGCAAGTGCGAATCGGCCAAAGGAAGGGGACCACCCTAACCAAATTCGGTTAGGGTAGTTAAGGGGCAGCATGTGCGGACGGGTCCTTCCATGTGGGGCCTAACTTTATAACCAACTCTAGGTCCTAAATAACTGCCCTAACAATCTAAATAACCTAGGACTAACCGAAATGGAGACACTAGTGCACCCGACAACCTAGGACTAAACCGGGTTGACACTAACCTAGTACTAGTTAAAGAGACAACCTAGTACCTAACCTAGGATGATCCAAAAGGTTAGTTATGGTCCTACCAACTTAGGGGTACTTTATTAATTAGGTTACCTAATTAATTAATTTTGCAACTCAATTAATTAATTTAAAAGTGCTAAAACTGAAACTACAAAGGAAATTTCCAGATTTCGGTTAAGACGAGAAAGGGACAACCTAGTACCTAACCTAGGATGGTCCAAAGGATTGGTTATGGAAAGTAGAAGGGTTCATCCTCATGAAATCCTGGATTTTAGAAGTGGGAGTACTATCATTGGGTTGAGGTCCAACTCCTAGGTTAGCTTGGGCAACCACAATAATCGTGAGGACTTGAGCTTGAGTCGTCATGAGTTGAGTCAAATCCCGAAGGGCAACCCTTATCTCCACATTAGTCATATCCCCTTCAACATAGGGATCTTGAGGACCTTGGGGCATTGGAGGTATTTAGGACACTTGAGGTTCTGGAGGGAAAACCGCCTCATTCACATCCTCTTGGTCAACTATAGGGACTTTCTCACCACGGAGAGGAATTCTCTCGTTAGATACCTCTCCCTACACCCTTCTACCGTGTGTCCTCTCGTATTCATGTCCTATAAGCACAAGTGAAGAGGTTGAGAATAGGAACTTATAGAACTTAACTCTATGGCACGACACTAGAGTAATGAAGAAAGTGAATTTCTATCGCATTATAGCCTATTGCTCATGGGTATTTCGCGAATCACACCGATGAACAAGACTCTACTAGACGTGGCTTGTGAGAATTTGGACCCTAAACTATTTCCCAAAACCTTATGCTCTTATACAAAGTTTGTTACGACCAGCAAGTACACCCTAGAAGAAGGGAGAACTGTAGAGTCATCACACGGCATACTTGACCCTTCGGAGGTCTTGTACCAGCCTCTTAGCTATCATTAATTACATAAGATATGAATACTAATGGGGAAATTAAAACTTTTCACACAATAATAATAAGGATCATCTTTTAAATAATACTAAGGAATAAGTCTTATCTTCACAAGCCAATATTAAGACACATCTTAAATATCTTAGGGATACGGCCATTTACATTGAAAGAAATACATAATAGGTATTTAAAAGTCTTAAAAGAAGAAACTAAAGAAACATAGACAATGTCATCGAGTATATGAGGACATACCGATTCTTTATAGAGTAAACTTACCAAGCTTGGCCTCCTAGATTTCAACTTGCCTTAAACCTATACATATAGAGTATAGAAAAGTATGGGGTTAGTACAAACATTGTACTAAGTATGACATTATGCAAAAACATGCAAAATGGACAATTTAGTTGAAACATACTAGTCATGCTATGTAGATATGACCTTCATGAATCAAGTTACAAACATCATATAATCATCATTTAACACATAAGGTAAAACATCCATTTTTCTTAACATAAGATCATACTTACAGTAAACCCAAATATCACATGAACTACTCCTATCCAAAGTTATCGTAAGGCTCATCTAGGTAAGACATGAAGAGATCGGCCATACAACCTCTCCAATACATACTTAAATGATCTTTAAGACTACTAAGTTAGGCATACTTCATTTCATTTACCAAGTCGACATTCAATACTAAAGACACTAGGGAAAACGTACATATACTTAGGAACTTCATATAAGGACCATCCTCCAAGATTACTCCCAAGTCACACTTAGTGCAATGTTAAAGTAGCATCCCGTACTACTAATTCCACTTAGTGCTCCTTAGGATTCACCTTAGACTAGGCTCATCACGTTCATCATATGCTAGGATTTCATCATTCAAGTCATAACATCAACATGCTCTTTTAACATTACACATAAAGTCACATTAATTTCATTTACATCATATCATGACCCATTCATACATTTCATAAAAGGACACACCAAGACTCCCTCCATATGTCTTCTTGTGCAATGGATATATAACGTCATATTCCACCAACTAGCCTAAGTAGTATATCCTTAAGAAAACTTAGTTCATTTACATACATTTGTGGGGGCTAGCTTTAATTGACATAGACCATGAGAGCTAGACATGGAATACGGATATTAAACCCTACCGGATGAGGGATTCCTACTTGCCTAAGGTAGGATCATTGTCTTTAGCTTTTACATGGAATCTCCAATAGATACACCTACGAGGGAACACAGTTAAGGGATAAGGAGATTGCTACTATGTAACTCATTTTCTACTAACGAGGATCTCAAGAGGTATATTGGATACAACATCTCCACTCACGAAGTCTACCCACCCTTCTTCAAATCCTCTCGGTGCTAAGCATAGCTCCCCCACATAGTTTTAAACATTCCTTAACTATAGGTTAAGTGATTACTTTTGAACACACATCTCAACTCACAAAGGGTATCCAACATCCAACATATCTACAAATCCCTTGGGAATAATGAGGTTGCTACTAAACACTTCTTCTCAACTCACGAAGAGTACACACCCAAAAATCCCCCTTTTTCATATATAGGAATAGTAGGGATGGTTTGGACACTTCATCTATACTAACGAAGAGTGTCTACCCTACAAATCCCCCATTTCATTCATAACATCATTAAAAGTGTGTGTGTGAGTACATGTAAGCACACCTTCCACATAATCTATCATAATTCATTACATTGACTTCTAGATATGTTCATACCAACATTCCTCATACTTCACACACTACCATGCTTCACATATACATAAACATCATTCACACCTATCATCATCAAGATACACCGTTTCAACTTCTTAAAACATATGCATATACAATATAATCATCAGTTAACTTCACACATTATGCCTTCAAGACCATAATCACAATACACATGCTTAAACATATTCATATACTTCAAGTAAACACCACCACCAATGGTGGACCATACCACTGAAGATCATTACACAATAAGAACTAAGCATGGTTAGAGCAACTTGCCCTTCATCCAAGCTTTCACCACATTTTCTCAATATTTAACAACATAATAAAGCATATATAGGTTGTAGATAAACCAAAATATAGCATAATAAACTCAACTCTAACATTATCTAGACAAAAGCAACAAACCCGTTTCATAAGCCAAAAGTTGATAATATACATAAGCATGGTTTCATTGAGGTTTTGACATTAAAATCATCAACTAATACTAAAATAATATATTTCAATCCATAAAACGTTTTCATGTAAAGACCCATTCTAAGAGTCAAATATAGAAGAAGTTTGAGTTTAAAACCCTCTTTGAAAAATCTTATAAATGGATCCTTAAATGAAAGAAAGTTCAAGGATGAAATTCCATACCTCAATATGAAGAAACCCACGAAATTTTGTGAAGAAACTTGATGAATTTTGTCTTCTTCCTTGGAGATTGAAGTTTCTTGAAAATGTAGGTTTTTGGAGAAAAGGTTTGGAGAGATTTTGATTTTGAACTTGAGGGTTTGATTTGATCAATGAAATGGGTTTAAAAGTGACCTAAAACTGTCCAAACAAAAACCCAAAGTTCCCAAAATATCCCTACACTATTTGAACCTTTTTCCAAATTCTAATTTGACTTAAAAATGATGCGGCCAAATCTTGGACATTGTTGCGCGTTGCGGAGGCATTTCCTGATTTGGCCTCTCAAGATTTTTGAGGCAGTGGACCTCGTGTCACTTGCGTGATTCACAGGAAGCTTCAGTGCCAGGCACACGACGCGAAGTTACCTCAATATCCTGGCCCTGCATGCTGTCTTTTCCAGCTCCCTTGTCCAACGTTTTGGTCCTCCTTGGGAACGCTTAGGTGGTCCCCGGGGAGTCGTAACCAAACATTTTAACCCTTGGTATGTCTCACTAGGTACTAGGGTAATCCCCACTTGTTTTAGACTCCAAACAACACCTAAAAATATGCACAAGAAATAAGGACACACTAGCGCGCGCACAAGGCTAATTTCCGAACGTCTTGGTTGTCCCTTGACGTTTGACATCCAAACTTCACCAACTCACTTCAAATGCTAAAATACATCATTTAAATCATTATTAACTTTTTTTATTTTGAGGGTCGTAACATGTGTACATATCATTCTAGGTGGATCCACTAGCTAGTATTCCTGTGGGGACAACGTAGTTCAAAAACTAGAAGAAAAAGTAGATACCCTCTTTATGTTATTAGAATCATAATATCCATCTCATGAGAATATAGTGAACCTTCCTACCCACTTGGGAATGGACACAGCTCACAACTAGTTCACTCGGTGCTAAGCTAGAGTCCCTTTTTTATATTTCTTTAAGTCAACAATATTATAGGTCATAGGGACTAACCCCTTATATAGTCATGTAATTATCTCATTAGGTATATGATGAAAACTACCTTTCATCTACATCATCATTAGTTATGTTATTTCATTATAATCAAATCATAATAAGGCACATAAGTGTTTCACATTCAAACTTGCATGATCATATCCCTATCAAGAGCTCACAAACATCCTATTCATGTAAAGGTATGATAATAATAATATCATCTTAGTCTCAATCTAATAACATACAATACTCCAATTGCACATCATCATCAAGTACAATCCATCATCATTGAAATAAACGATTAAGATCACAATGTCTTACCACAAAGCCTTCAAAAGCCCTCTTCAAGATCTTACCATGAATCCATCACAATTACCCAATAATCCACATTACCATAATCATATTATAGTGAATTAAATAATAACATAATCAATTCCATCAACCCTAGTCATCTACAAGTCCAATTAATAGCTAAGGTTAAGGAAATGGGTTCAATTTAAGAGCTTTCATGAAAACTATGTCAAATACTAAGAAATAGAGAAATAAAGAATTAATCAATAATAATCTATTAGTAATAATCAATACAACATCATAAGAAATCAATTTCAAAGACTATTTATGAAATTGGATGAAAACCCATCTTTTGAAGAACATGAAAATAATATTTTGAAAGAGCCTCTTGGGGAAAGGGTTCCCAAGAGTGAAATAGCTTCCATACCTTAAAATTTCCTTGAGAATTGATGGATAAAATATGAATCTTGGAGCCCTAGGTTGACTATCTTCTTCTTCTTCAATGGAGTCCTTGGGAAATGGGAGAATTTAGGAGAGAGATGAGAGTGATTTTGATTTCTCTTTGTGGATATGATTGGAGAGGGTAAAGATGAATTAAAACTGACCTAAAAAATATATATAGTCGTCCCCTAAATTACCCAAAAGACCCGTAACCTAAATCGGTCTTTTTGTAAATTCAAATTGACTTAAAAACGACGCCAACGAATCTGGGAAGTTGTTGCGCATCGCGGGGTCAATTCTATTTTTTTTCTGGAATCCGGCATGAAGCAGTGAGACTTTTGAATGTCACGCGTCGTGAGTCAAACTTTACTCACTAAGTATTGGCTGCGCGACGCGTGGCTGCCTTCATATCATGGTTGTAGCAGGCTGCTTCTTTGGCAGCTTGCTTGCCTATGTTTGGATCCTCCTCAAGGACCCTTCAGTTGGTCCTTCAGGAGTCGTTATTGGACATTTTTACCCTATATACCTCATTTAGCGTATTGAAAGTCTTATTAAAAGTTTAGGCATCATATCACACTCCCAAACCTTCACCAAACATAAGGACGTCTACTAGTTCAATTTTGCTAGTTTTCGGACGTCAAGGTTTTTCTTTGACGTTTTGGCTCTAACCTTTACTAATTGAGTTTATTACTTTAATATAGATTTGGAAACATAATTTTAACCATTATTTAATAGGTGAGGCTCTAGTCTAAGTCATGGAACTTCCGGAGAGTTACATAGGGTTTCAACTGCAAGCTTTTAAAACTAAATTTATTTGGGCATTCTAATTAACGTATGGTAGTTTTCATCCATGGGTAGCTTTCACCCATGGTGTCCTTTCAAAACCTCCAATTTCAAAATATATAAACCCCTAATTTTTAGGGTTTGATTTAAACGTCATGGGTTACTTTCAAACATTATTTAAATGACTGAGTTGAGTTATATTAAGCATGAACTCATGAATTCCTATGTTTTTTTATGTATCCCCAAGAACCCATCTCATTCCCACATTTCTCAATGATAATGTTATGATGTGGGTCTTTTTTGATGAAATAATGACTTTATGAATTTATGCATGAGGACATTGAATCACTTAAGTTATAATGATATCCATGTCTAATGGTTAAATTCTACATGGTTTGATTGAAAGTAATCTTTGACCCTGAAGAAGATAATGTATAAGATTATGCATTTGAGAGTACTATATCAATGATTATGTTCTTTTTGTGTTGTTAAAAGAACTTTCTCGTATACACACCCATGCATGAATGTGAAATAGTTCTCACATAATGAAGGCTATAAGGTTCAAAGGGTTTTCTCACCTAATTGAACCAAATTCTCAAGATCCATCATAAATAGATCATGGATTGTGATAGTTACTCACGCATGGTCTAAAGAGTGAAAGTTAATGATGTACCTTGAATCGCTAGGGGAAAGGCAACATTCCATGAGTAACTAAAAAAAAGCTATTATAAAGATGTACCTTCAGTCTGTAGGCCAATGCCACCCTTTTATAAGTAATGATGTTAATAAAAAATTAACTACTCTGTGGAAATTTAATGTTTAGCACCGAATGGATATTGTTTGAGATAGGAGCTATCCCATACTAATGTTGGGTTCCTTCTAGAAATATCCCTATCCCATAAACTAGGTGTTCCTACTAGGATATTTATCTAGTCGATCAACAATAACAACCCTCAAAATGAAATAGGATAAATTAGAGT
Source organism: Solanum sitiens (assembly GCA_016801875.1). Lineage (NCBI taxonomy): Eukaryota > Viridiplantae > Streptophyta > Magnoliopsida > Solanales > Solanaceae > Solanum > Solanum sitiens. Next base: position 4,653,650 of record JABWTJ010000007.1, on the reverse strand, counting down.
TTCACGTGAGTTTCTTGAGTTAATAACTCGTTAAAAGATGAAGAATAGATTTTGAAGTCAGTTTTAAAATTTTTGAAGTCAAACGTCAAGGGACAACCAAGACGTTCGGAAACTAGTCATTTGTGTGCTAGTGTGTCCTTGTATGTTTGTAACATTTCGGAAAATCATATGTCTAATGAAGATCCCAGTAAGTCCGTAAGAATATGTATTGGGGGTACATAGGCATCCCAATGCCCAATATTGAGAAATATTGGGCATAATATAGAAAATTGGCTAAGGGGTATTAGCCAATTTCTATATAATACCCAAATAAGCAAAATGGGAATATTAGAAAATATTGGCTTAAAAGAGTGTTAGCCAATTTTCTAACATTAATGAGCTTGTTTAAGAAATGTACCTGCAATAGAGGCCCTAAGCTAAAAACTTTTGTTTTCACAATACTTGCAATGACGTATGAGGCATCCAAGTGTCAAGCCTAGATACCATAGCACATGACCATTTAAAATGATCATGTAAATTAAGCAGTGCCCAAGGACATAGTGAGGATCCTTGGGACAATAAGTAAATATTCCAACTAGGACATCAATAATAGTTAGTTAGGAAAGTACAACCAACCCATGTTCAAGCACATGGGCAAGTGCGAATCGGCCAAAGGAAGGGGACCACCCTAACCAAATTCGGTTAGGGTAGTTAAGGGGCAGCATGTGCGGACGGGTCCCTCCATGTGGGGCCTAACTTTATAACCAACTCTAGGTCCTATATAACTGCCCTAACAATCTAAATAACCTAGGAATAACCGAAATGGACACACTAGTGCACCCGACAACCTAGGACTAAACCGGGTTGACACTAACCTAGTCCTAGTTAAAGAGACAACCTAGTACCTAACCTAGGATGGTCCAAAAGGTTAGTTATGGTCCTACCAATTTAGGGGTACTTTATTAATTCCCCTAGGTTACCTAATTAATTAATTTAGCAACTTAATTAATTAATTTAAAAGTGCTAAAACTGAAACTACAAAGGAAATTTCCAGATTTCAGTTAAGACGAGAAAGGGACAACCTAGTACCTAACCTAGGATGGTCCAAGGAATTGGTTATGGTACTAATGACTTAAGGGTATTTAGTAATTAAATTAGGTCACCTAATTAATAAAATTAGCAATTTAATTAATTAGTTTAAATGGTCAAAATGAAATCCTTACACTAACCTAGTATAATTCAAGAAACATCCTAGTACTTAACCTAGGATGGTCCTAAAGGTTTGATATGGTTCCAATGACTTAGGGGTACTTTAGTACTTACCCTAGGTACCTAAATTAATTAAATTTAGGATTTCATTAATTAATATAAAATCAAAATGTTGACCGAAACCATAGTCAACACCAATTTCAAGATTTTCGGTCAAGTCAACATTATCCTATGTTTAGTCAACTTAGGAGGGGCATTTTTGTAATTAATTCATTAGTTTATTAAATTAAATTAAATTACAAAGTCTTAGTTGAATTAGTAAATATAGGTTCCTAAGACTTAGACTCACATTAACACACTAAGACTTTCACAGAACGCAAAAGCAGTAATCAAGAACGCTAAAACGGAAACTTTCATCGATCTCTAGGGCGAATTCAAGGTAGATTCCAGGTTACGTTCAAAGTGGTCTTCGTAGATTAAGTTCTACTCAAGGTATGGGTTTATCTCCTGGAATTCTTTCTCCGAGAGTATTTTCCTTCGAACGATTCACAAGATCTTGAAAACTAGGGTTGTTCCCGTCGTTCTCGTCGAACTTCCCTTCCCTAGTATCCTTTTACGATTCAATGTTTAATAGGTTAGAGATCATGTTGTTGGTATGTGGTTCTGGCTGATATTAACGTCTATTTTTCTTGAATGATGAATGTCGCATAAACCTATGAACTTAAAATCGTATGAAGCTAATGTTTACAACGTGAATTAAGAACCGATCATATGTTAGTTACGTTCATAAATGTCAAGTGTTAATGTGGGTGTGTACGAATGTTGACTTGCTATTTTTTAACGTTATGAAGATGCTAAAGTCATCAAATGTTAATATGATTCTATCCTATATGTCTTAAAAACGTTACCCTAAAGTCATGACCTAAGATTAGTTAAGAGAATGATACTATGTTAAGATGTGTCCAAAAATATTATGTATGAAGATGATTATGGTTTATTGTGCATACCTACTCTTAATGTGACTTGTTGATGATTTTGTGTTCGTTAAATGATCATATTATGTTGTCCAACATGTTTAAAAACGTTATGCCTAAAGTTAAGTTATAAGGTTGGCTAAAAAGATCTCCATGAAATCTTAATTTGAGTGAATGTTTGGCTTATGCCAATAAAATGGCTAACAAAAACCTTGTTAAGAATTTAATTGGGAATTGGCTATAATGTTATCTCTAAATAAGTAAAAGATTGGCAAATGAATATTGTATCCCAAATTGAATATGACCGATGAAACTTTGGCTCATGCAAATAAAGAAGGTTATGAAGTCTATAACCAATTGCTTATGCCAATATTTCTCTTATGCCAATCTTATATAGCCAAAAGATTGAAATGATAACTCAAGTACTTCTAAAGTATTTCAATGAATGTAAATGGCTATAAATTTATGTTTTAAATGAATAAAAAGATTGGCTAATGGTTCATATATATTAATTTAAATATGAACATACGTAAAATTGGCCTATGCCAACAAAAATGGTTATGTAGTTTAATATCCAAGTGTTTAGGCCAAAACTAAGCATATGCCAATCTTGTGTAGTTAGAGTATCAAACGATAATATAAGCACTTCTAAAGTAATTCAATGGATTCATAACCAAGGGCATGCCATTCATTGGTACAACTCCCAACATGCTCTAAAAGAATGAACTATGAACATATGTAACTCATTGAAAGAAGTGATCATCGTTCATAAACGATGAAATGAAGCTACTACACTAAAGTAAGGAAGTAACGTGAGTTATAACATAATTAATGGTGTCTAAATTAAGTAAGTTACCAGAATGGGGTGTTAAAGGAAGTTAGACAAGTCTTACTTACACCTAAGCTACTATGTTACAAGAATACTCACGAATAAAGGTGTTAGAATGTGTGAGACCAGTCTCATTAACACCTAAGGATGATATGTAAGGACAATTCATATTTCATCAATGTAAAGTAAGGATGATATGTAAGGACAATTCACATTTCATCAATGTAAAGCAAGGATGACAAGTCACCAAAAGAGTAAATCTCAATCTAGAAGCAAGCTTCCATAATGCTTGAGTCAACTCTAAAAAAGATAAAGAAGATAATGAAAGTGAGCACAGCACCGATAGACTAGTTATGAGCATGTTCTTGCATGTGTAAGTCTCATGAGATGAGGCTACCACCGAGGTGGATAAGTAGTCTCATTAAGTACCTAGTCTTCGAACTATGTCTAGCCAAGATAGGAATTAGCCGTGGTTTCCACCTAAGCGAGCTAGGTATGTTCGGTTTCACTTTGGCCGGTGATTCCACCTCTTTTCGGTGTGGGGAAGACACCGGATTTCATGTTTAGCTCACATGATCTATGTCGGTTAATGCTCAAGATATGTTCTTGGTTCACTATAGCCGTGAGCCACTCCTTTTTGGAGTGGAGTGAACACTTGAGATGGATTCGCCTTAGCCGGGAATCACCCATTTTTGGTGTGGGGCAGACACTGGATTTCATCAGTAGATCACATGATCTAGATTCATTTTAACCGGTGAAACACCTCTTTTCGGTGTGGGGAAGACACTGAATTTCATGTTAGCTCACATGATCCTATTCCTAATGATGTCTCTATGAAAGTAAGAAAGGATGATGATGGAACGTATGTTCGAAGTGAGCCATGAAGAAGAGCTTAAGAATGTCAATTTCCAATATCACACTCATGAAATTTCAGCAAATAATGGGCAAAGCCAAATAAGATTGGCTTATAATGACTTCTTATATGATGCCAATAAAGGGAAGTAGAAACATAATGTTAACTAAATACCTCATAACTTCCCTAACATGAAAGTAATGAAATATGTGGCATAGCCAATAGAGATGTTAATTAATATATAAAGTAATAAATGACTCATTGTAAGATAATGAAATCATTCCTTAGTCCTTGGATTACTTACATCGATTCATTGTGGGTATGTGACTACAATGAATCATTGCACTTGTAAGTAGAACATAAGACGAAAGGAATTATTGAAATACACAACAAGAAGAAGAAAAAGACTGAAAAATAAACTAAGTCCCCAAAAAGGAGCTCTCGGGTTTGGCATGATCAAAATCTCAAAACTTCGCCCGAGTTGTTCTAAAATTATGTTGATGATACTAAAGTATTGTAATCATATAGAAAATGAGTTGTGTGCTTTGAATGCATTAAAATACATCATATTCATACCACAATTCACAACTAACGAATTAGAAAGTCTAGTGATGTCACTTTCCAGAAATGGCATGTTGTTTAGGAAGAGTTTTCCTTGATCATGCATAGCTTTATGTGTGTGTGTGCATACACCCATACTTAGACAAGTGGTGTACTAACCCTATACAATTTACTATTTTTATAGGTGCAGGTTAGAGGACAGAATGACGACACTTGCAGCGGTTTGGACTTTAGCATTTCTCCAGACCATTTGGTAGGTCCTCTTGATTTCGAGGATGCTACAGCTTAGTCTAGCGTTAGATATAGACATAGCTAGTGGATGTTGTCCCTAGCGTTTCCTTCACAGTTTATTTCGAAGATTTTTGTAATAAGGACGTTTTTGGCAAATGAATTTATGATATATTCATATTCTGTTTCGAATTGATTCTTATGATAGATGGTTGTTTCATTATGTTGAGTTTAGTATATGATGTAATTAAGTATTAACTATATGAAGTCTATGTAAACTTCATATTTATAAAAAGTTTTAAATTTTTCGCTAAAATTAACCATATGAATGTGATGAATTCAAGATGAGGCTTATCTGCAACCTCTGAGAGGTCAACGACGCCGGTAGTGATTCGGATTCCAGAATCCACATCGTGACAATGTTGTATGTGTTTTGGTGTGTTGTTTAGAGTCTAAAATAATTGAAGCTGACCCTAGTATATTAATAATAGAGTCTAGGGTGAAAACATCCTTGCATGACTCCCCAAGGACCAACCTAAGGGTCCTTGAGGACGACCCAAACATTGGCCAAGAAAGATTCCAGGCAGCATGTTTTTGGAGTCCATCGCGCGTCGTGCCCTTTAAAATGAAAAGGCAAATAATTGCCTTGAGACCTGGGCTTATCATGAACCTTTCTGCCTCAAATTAAGTTCTAGGAAAAGTATTTTGAAGTACCTCCGGGACACGCATCCACGTCCCAGATTTGGTCACGTTGTTTAAAAGTAAAGTTACACTTCATTTAAAAGGTTCAAATAATGTGGGGGTGTTAAGGGTATTTTGGGGGAACATTATATATTTATTAAAGTAATTTTTCACCTATTTGCCCAATCAAAAACCCTAACCCTCGTTAGAATCAAAAAATAATATTGAAGCTCTTTTATCTCTCTAAACTTTCTCTCCACTCAAATCCTCCATTGAAGAACCTTGAAGTTCAAAGGAAGAAGACCAATTTCTCAAGTTTTCAATCTAAATTTCGTGGATAGATCTTCAATAAGTTATGGTAATTTCATCCTTGATTCTTCTCCCATCCAAGGAGCCAATATAAATGTCTTTTCAAAATATCTCAAAAACCCTAAAACCCTATTTCAAATTCTAAACATGGTTCTTCCATTAAAATGTTTGAATTGATTATTTATGAAGTATTCAATGTTAATTGATGGTTATATGATAAAAAAATTCATGAACCCGTGTATTCTTTGAATTCATGATTTGGGCTCTAAAGTGGGTATATTGATTATGATCTAATTATGTTGAATTCATGTTCAGATTTTTATGGGCTATTGAATTACATGTTGATCATTGTTTGTATTGTTCATAGTTTGATCTATTGTATTGATATCTATATTGGTTTTGTTGAAGCATTGGTATAATGATTTGGTGGTCTAGCCTTGTAGACATTTTAATCGGTAAGTTCTATTGTGATGTGGAATTGTTGGAGATGTTAAGGAATAGTAATTGTGGCTATTTGAAGGTGGGAAGTTGACCTAATTACCTTATTTAATGTAATTTATATGAAATTGCTTTTGATTTGTATGGTCCACTTATGGTATCGGTGAATAGTTGTTATAAATGTTATGATCATGGCCTTGTAGGCATTATTATGTGAATTGTAGTATTATCATTTTATGGCTTATATGGGCGTAGAAAGTAAAGAATGATATGGTATATGTGAAGGCATAATGTAAAGGTACTCATGTGATGTCTATATGGTCTTATATGGATGCTATCATGTTATGATTGAAATTACTTCTTCTCTAATTGATGACATATGTTGATGAAGGACTCAGAAGAATCTTTATAGAATGTTGTTGTATCTTGTGTTGGTAGAATTAGTTGTGCCTAATTGGTACATGAATTATATTGAATAAATGTTATGATGAATGTTGTGTTTTCATTTGGTAGGTTTAATTTCCTCTTCTTCATACATGAAAGCTTCTTGAATATGATCTCTTGACTTGGTAGACTTAGGAACCCTTGTCTCGAATGAATGAAAGAAAGAAAGTCTAGGATCGGTAGACCTAAAGTAGGTACCCATCTATAAAATACTTCTATGGAACCTTGAATATGAAAAAAAGGTTAATATATAAGCCTTGAAGTGGTAGCCCGTAATGGTGTCCCCGTCTTTAGTGGAGTGGTGGAATTAGAGGTAAGTTGGATGGAACAACATGAAACCATCTCTAAGAAAGTCATAAGAGCGCATCCTAATGAACCTTGATCGGCAGCCCTTGTGGACCCCTTCTTGGTAGTGGTATTATGAGTTGGTAGGACTTAGAGATGGTACCTTCTTAAATACTATTATGTGAATGAACTTACTCTATGAGAACCAAGGCAAAGCACTGAGTGGATATGCTTGTGGTAGTAGCTCTACTTGAGAATGAGACTAGAGTACAAAGAAGCCCTTTAAATCCCCTAAACCACGTACTACATGGTCAGTGTCTTTAGTTCTACCCTTGGCAAGTGGAACACCTTCCACATTGTGTGGTCTTATTACAGCGGATTCCATTCCTAGATAGTGTAATCTATATCGGATAATGCCTATTCTCATTCAATGGGATGTGCACTCTAGTTAAAGGATAGGTTCTACAACGTGTGGGTAGTAGAATGGAACTCTATCTACACATGGCACAAGTAGGTGTCACATCCGGGGAGAACCCCCTAGACGTAACCGGCGTCGTCGTCCTCGGAGAGGACAAAGACTAGCCTCTTAGCATTCATCATTACTTATCATAGGTTAAAAAGTGCAGAAAATTAAAAACTTTTCATCTACATCTACTTCATGAGGTTTACTTAGACCTCTCTCTTACACATAATATATTCATAGGGAGTTTACATAGACTCCTCGCAATAAGAAGCTTACATAGAATTCTACTTTTATGTCACATATACAATATACACAATAGAGAATCTAATAGAGATGTTCATATAAAACAATCTAAGTCGGAATAGAACAATTCGGGCATAGCACTTACACAAATGTATAAGTGCCACTTAGGGCTTACAATGTCTTGAGCAATAAGAGTGAAACAAATTTCATTAAACTATAGCAAGTCACATACGTAAAATAGGAAAAGGCACCATCCTCGGATCTTGAGTACATAACCACACTTGGAGAAATGATCCAAGCCTTCTTGCAAATTGGCCACGAACCCATCAACGAACGGAACCTAAAATGTTCATAACCAAAGGCAACATCAACGTAAATCCATATAAACATTTCCCTTCAATAGTTCATATAAACATAGTACACAAAACCCTTACCAACAATCCCATCCCAAGCTTACAAGTGCAATGCTCATGTGAAGCCCCATAACCCCACGTAATCATGTAAAAAAGATAAGAGATAATAAGTAATGCTTTGCTTCATACAACATATCTCCATAGATAGTCATTGCCACATATAGAAACTTAGACCAATAACATATTCATTAACATGGTCAACATCATATAAGAGTATGATCATATAAAGACAACATTTCATAATACAGGATATCATAATACATATGACCATCTACTAGGACTCCTTTTAGATTTAACTTGTGCAATGTCTAGGTAGAGTCTCATACCCCTACGTATCCTAAGTAGACCCCTCAAGTCATCCTAATCAATATCCATCTTCATTTAGTCATTCATTTTACTTTCAGGAACATCTTACCTTAACCGACATAGACCACATGAGCTAATGTGGAATCCAGTGTCATGGAACCCTACACCGAAAGAAGGTGGACTACTTTCCAAGGAAGTACCAATACATGAACATAGCATCTAGGTGGATCCACTACCTAGTATTCCTATGGGGGCAACATAGTTCGAGAACTAGGAGATGTATTTGGGACCCTCTTTATGCAACATGCATTATAGTCTCTAATCTCATGAGTACAACCGTGAACCTACCTTCGCTACTTGGGAAGGGACACTTCTCACTACTTGTTCACTCGGTGCTAAGCTAGAGTCCCTTTTGAAATGTATTTATTTAAAAATCATAACTTAGTTTAGGTCATACGAGTCTACTCCTTGTATAGTCATAGTCATTAGCCCAATAGGAATTGCATGAGAACATCATTTCAGTACAACCCTCATATGTGAGATTAACACATTATCATCATTATGTCATAATAAGGCACATGGGCAATTCATAACCAACCTTATATCAATAGATCTTAAGCATAATGTCACAATCACATAGTCAAGAAATTTCAATTGCATCATCATAACACACCTACTTAATCCAATCACAATATATGCTTCTATTGCACTTCCTCATTAAGTACAAGCCATCATAATTGGAGTAAAGGTTTGAGATCACAAAGACATAGAAAATCTCCTTAAAAAGCCATCATAAAGAGCTCACCATCAACCAATCAATATCAACCAATAATAGGTGTAATAACATCATTCAATAGTAATTAATACAATAACTAGGTCTATTGCATCATCACTATCCCAATTAACTTCAATTCATAACCTAGGGTAGGGGAGAAATGTTATAATGAATTCTTCAAGAAATTGATACAATCCCAAGAATACATTACCCTAGGCAGTCCATGAATGAATTAGAATAGATAAAACAAGTCTAACAATCAATACATTCTTCAATTCAAATGTAACATCCAAGATCTGGGAGAATTAGAGAAAGGACATGAATCAAACAAAATTTCCATTAATCAATATCAATTACTCATTAATCTATACTTCATTCGTCGAAGGAAATCACAATTAGTCATAATCAATCATCAATTTCATGCTTAGAAGAAAACCCATTTGTAGAGAAAAACCATAAAAATTGGGTGAATTAGAAATCAACTTTGAGAGGACCTCTTGGGAAATTTGGATGGAACTTTATTGGAGAACCTATTCTTAAATCTAGCCTTGTCTTGAATGTCTAACCTCCCCTTAGAAGAACCACTTTCATAAGACTTGGCCCTCTTGGCCTCCCTATTCTTCCTCCTTAGTCTACTTTCTTCCAGTTGTTGAGCATGAACAATTAGACGAGATATGTTCATATTATCATGTAGCATCGCCGAAAAACATTATTCTATAATGGTTTCGAACACTCCCGTAACAAAATGACTCATCTCATCCCTTGGGTTAGACACCTACGATGGAGCATACTCGGACAACTTAGTAAATTTCAAGGAGTAGTCAAGTACACTCATACCTCCTTGACGAAGGTTGATAAATTCTTCTACCTTAACTTCACTCAAATCTCTAGGAAAAAATCTATCGAGGAAGGCCCTCTTGAAGATCTCCCAAGTCACTGCACCACCTCTTAGTTCCCTATTATCTCTCCATTGTGTGTACAAAGTTTGGGCCACATATTTGAGTTGATAGGCCGCCAAATCGGCCTTCTCAGTTGAAGTCACACCCATATAGAATCTTATAGACCTTATCAAGGAAATCTTGTGGGTCTTCATCCGCTTTTGAACCAAAAAAGATAGGTGGGTTCATCCTAGCAAAGTCTCTCAAACGAGAGGCCATAGTGCTAGCATGTTGAGGCACTCGGGGTCCTACCTGCCTATTCACTTGGGCCGTCATAGCTTGTACTTGAGAAGTGATGACATTATCTTGACAGGTCATGGCTAGGCCTAAATTAAGAAAAGTTTCCCTCATCTCTCCATCGGTCATAGTTGGATGAATAACCGGGACTTGATCACCCATAGAAACTTCTTGAAGTGGAGGCACTTGGTTGTCTTGTGGAGGAGCTCGGTTGTCATTTGCTCCCACATAGCCATTTGTTTCTCGGACCTTAAATCATCTGCTCTTCAAGTATTCATACCTATAACCACGATAAAAGGTTTAGGTGAAAGCACATAATAAGACTCTAGAGGCACGACATCACAGTACAAGAAGATGAGAGTTTTATAAGCATCACATAGTCTCTCATTAATAAGTGTGGCACGCTTCACAATTATGAATAATAATCTACATATACGTGGTTCAATAAGACATCAACCCTAAATATATTCAACCTCATGCCTTGATACAAAGTATGTCACATCCGAGGAGTATCCCCTAGAAGTAACCGACGTCGTCGTCCTAGAGAAGACTAAGACTAGCCTCTTAGCATTCCTAATTAAATATCATAGGTTAAAAAGTGCAGAAAATTTAAAAATTTTCATCAACATCTACTTCATGAGATTTACTTAGACCTGTCCTTTACACATAATATATACAGAGGGAGTTTAAAAAGACTCCTCGAAATAAGAAGCTTACATAGGCTTCAACTTTTATGTCACATATACAATATACACAATATAGAGTCTAATAGAAATATCTCATATCAAACCATCTAAGTCGTAATAGAACACTTCGGGCATAGCCCTTATACAAATGTATAAGTGCCACTTAGGGCTTACAACAATGTCTTGAACAATAAGAGTGAAACGAATGTCATTAGACTATAGCAAATCACATAGGTAGAATAGGAAAAGGCACCATCCTCGGATCTTGAGTACATACCCACACTTCGAGAAATGAACCAAGCATTCTTGCAAATTGTCCACGAAACCTTCAACGACCGGAACCTAAAATATTTGGGGAAAATGGAGAAATAGGGGTTAGTACATCACTTGTACTAAGTATGGGTATATGCACATAAAATTTTTAAAGACATACATAAAGGGACCATTTCTTTAGAAAACATGCTAAGTTATTTAGAAAGCCTATTAACACATACAAGAGAGCACATAAACGATAAGGATCAAAACAACAAAAGACATGTTCATAGCCAAAGGCAACATCAACATAAAGCCATATCAACATTTCCCGTTCAATAGTTCATATAAACGTAGTATACAAAACCCTTACAAACAATCATATTCCAAGATTACAAGGGCAATGCTCATATGAAGCCCCATAACCCCACATAATCAACTAAACAAGATAAAAGATCATAAGAAATGCTTTGCTTCATACAAAATATCCCCATAGGTAGTCATTACCACATATAGAAACTTAGAACAATAGCATATTCATTAACATGGTCAACATCATATAAGAGTATAATCATATAAAGACAACATTTCATAATACATGATATCATAATACGTAAGACCATCTCCTAGGAATCCTTTTAGAGTTAACTTGTGCAATGTCTCGGTAGAGTCCTATACCCCTACGTATCCTATGTAGACCCCTCAAGTCATTCTAATCAATGTCCAGCTTAATTCATTTTACTTTCGAGAACATCTTACCTTAAACAACGTAGACAACATGAGCTAATGTAAAATTCGATGTCATGTAACCCTACACCGAATGAAGGTAGACAACTTGCGAAGGTAGTACCAATACATGAACATAGCATCTAAGTGGATCCACTAGCTAGTATTCCTATGGGGGAAACATAGTTCAAGTGTCACATCCGGGGAGCACCCCCTAGAAGTAATATGGCGTACTTGACCTCTTGGAGGTCTTATATAAGCCCATAGTTATCATTCATCGCATTGTCATAGTAACTTTAGCGGAAAATTTAAAACATTTCATAGCACATCATATGCTAGAAACTTCACTTCATATATATATAAAACATAAGTCATAATACATATTTAGACGTTATGTCTCTTTGCCATCTTAGACTCAAAACATTAGAGTACTTTAGGGAAACGACCCTTAAAACATAAGACATAAGTATTAATTTATACACTTTACAGTAAACCATAAGTAGGGAAATCCTTGTAACTTAAGGACCCCTTTCCTTGAGCTTGGGAATCACATATCAAGCTCCTCAATCATATAGACATCATTTAAGCATCCATAACCTACACTTCGTGTAAAAAGTAGAGAAGAATGAGGTTAGTACCAGAATGCACTAAGTATGGCAACCATGCAAAAAGATGTATTTAAAAGGGACGTTTATATTGAAATCATACTTCATTCCTTTCTAAGTAAATCTACATAAAACATTTATACAATTGTATTTATATCATTTACATACTTCATATAGACATATTAAAAGGCCAAATATCATATAATACCACAATAGAATTTAAGCCATATTTGGGGTCACTTTACAGTGAGCTAGTTCTACTTTACAGTAAACTCCTTCTTTTAACTCATTAACCTCCCAAGTAACCCTCTAGTGATACTTGGTGCAATGCATCACATTAAGGACACAAGAGAAATCATACATACATTGCTTACAGGTCATCACATATCATCATGCAAATATAGCCTATTACAAGACACATTTAAGTCAAGACCATAAGGCATTACAGTGAACTTTACTCATTATTCACATATACTAATTTCACTTCACATAGAACATTCAAAGAAATGTACATGTGAAGCCCCATAACCTCACACATACTTAGTAAGCCTATCATGAGACCACAAGCCTTAACATCCAATTCATATTTCATCATAGTAAGAGAAGACAACTTCATTCATGTCAAGCAAGACCTTCATATCTAGTCATTAAGACCAACATCATGCATATATGGACAATTTCACATCATATAGACTAATACCATGCATATATTCATAACAAGTAGACAAATACTACAATATCATGTATAAGGACATAAGCATAATCATTCATATTAGAACACCTTCCTAGGACTTCCTAAGGAGCTACTTGTGCAATGTCTAGATGGGTTCATGACTTCCACCTATCCTAAGTAACCTCCCTTATATACTCCTATTTAGGGTCCTAGTCATTTACTTCCATTGTCCATTTTACTTTAGGGAAACTATAACCTTAACCGACACTAAGACCATGGGTGCTAAACATAGAATTTGGTGTTGTAGAGCCTTACACCAATGGAAGGTGTTCCACTTAGCCAAAGTAGAACCTTAACATATATCCTAGAATCCTAAGTGAATTCACTTTGCTAGATCCTATGTGGAAAACATAGTTTATGGAACTAAGAGATATGTATAATCCCTCTACATGCCATTTGTCAATTGGGGCCTCCTCTCATGAGAAAACATGGGTGAACCTTCCTCAAGGGAAGACACCACCTCATGTGTATCCATAGGTGAGTATTCCTCTAAGGTAAGTGAACACTCTATCTATAAGGAACAAATGGTGAATCTTCCTCCAAGGCAAGTCAACACCTCTCATTATCAAGTTCACTCGGTGCTAAGCTAAGTTCCCTTTATTAAAAAGCCTTTAATACATTTTTCATAAAACATAGGCTTAGGATATTTGTTCCTCGTATTCTTATAACATATTCAAGCACCTATCAAGTTTTAGAGTACTCTTGATCACACCATTCAAGGCCCCTCTATTGACTAGATCTTTATACATGTGTGTGTACTTATATGTGAGTAAACCTTTCACATAACACACAATGTCACATATGTTCATATATCAATGCATAAGTCTCTAGGCATAACTATATGAGAAATCCTTTCATCTAAACACACAAAGACACTATGCACATTCATACTTTCATCATATCATGTAAGTCATATTCATAATAAGCCCATACATTCCTTTTTACGTACATTGAAACCAAACCAAGGAACTATCCTATCAAGGTACACATGTGCAATGCATAGACGATGTACCATACCCTTGCCCATACTAGTACACCTATAAAGTCATCCTAGTTAAGGAAACACATATAATACTTTCATAGACATAGGTTTAATATGCATAGTAGTAGATATTAGTGCATATGAGAATTACCCTTTCATTTAGAACCTTTACTACTTTTAAGTATGCATGAAGTGTGAGTGTGTGTGCACATTGGTTGACATGATCACATTGAGGTAGACACCCTCTTAGACCATAATACACTTTCAAGCATAAACCACACAATACAAAATAGCATAGGAGACAAGTAAACTTCATATTACACTTAAGACTCCTAACTTTTGCTATTGATGCATTCACATAGGGGTACATAGGTAAGGGATTTTTTAACAATTTTAACTCATCAATCGAAGCACCTACACTTTACCCTAACATCGATATACACATGCTTATACAATAGCCAGAAAACCTAGGTCACAACTAAAATAGGAAAGTAGGCATAAGATTCACATAGTGTGATCATAACCACATATTCATATATTCATCAATTTGCCTTCAAGGCCATAATAAACACATATATAGATTGAGAAAAAGTAAACACCGCCACCATAAGTGGACCATACCACACAATGCCATACAAGGCTTCATAAACTACAATAATATAGAAAAGTAGAGGGAAAGAGCCATTCTTACCAATTCATCAACCTTTGATAATCAATGATCAATACACCTTTTTTGTCATCAATAAATTATAGGCAGTAGCTAAATATACATTTAATCATGAAAGAAACTATGTACAAGTCGCTACAAGATCATACTATAACATAATAAAAGGCATCACATATATATACTAGAAAGTAGAGAGTCATAGATCACTTGCTAATATTCTTTACTTTGATTACCATGATTAACATTCATAATATACCAATAATACCAACCTAGGGCAGTAGCTAAATACATAATAATCAATACTAAATCATGCTTCATCTACCCGAAATTGAGATCACAATATGTTTATAGCATTAACAACCTTTAAGCTAAAACATGTAGATCAATCCTTCTCAAGATTTGTTTGATTTGATCATCAAGGGTTCATACCCATAATTTATTCGTGACATCAATCTAAGACAGTGGCTAAAATGTTACATTGAACTTCTAGAAATCTAAACTAGTCATGTTCAAATCTTCATACATTGATCCACATGGATCCTTCATCATCAATACGCGTAAATAACAGTAGATATAACCAATTGAATGTAATAGAATCACAAATCTACCAATAAAAAGTCACGATCACCATGCCCATGCAAGGGCTAAATTGAGTTTGGGAAGGGACATGGGTTCATCATGCAATTGGATTGAATATTACTTCCAAATTAGTAGATAATCATGAATAGATTCATAGTATTCTTTTGAAATCAATTTAAGAAAGAACCCATGGCTAGATTGAAGAAGAAGAGATTTGATCATGAAACTTCTTTGAAAACTTTGAGATTAACTCTCCAAGTGAAAGGTTACTTAGAGATGAAGGATCACCATACCTTTATCTAGATGAAAAACTCAAAAACTTGATGAAGAACCCATAGGAATCCAAGCTCCAAGCTGTTGAGCTTCACCTTCAATTGAGGTTTCTAGGAAGAATATTTTTGTAAGGGAAGTCTAATTTGTGTGAATGGGATTCGAAATGAGTTGTTCACATTTGTTATCACTTATATACACCAAAACATAGCCAAACAAATCAGTTAGGGTCAGTTTAGGATGCGGGGTGAATTTCCCATTCACCCCTTAAGTGAGCAGTCGCTAGGCAGTGATGCAACAACTTGCATCGACGGCCACAATCGATGCCCAGTAGGTCCATCGACGGACCGTCTGTGGCTTCCGTCGATTGGACATTGGGTTTTTCTTTTGTTGATACTTGTCCAGGCTAAGTTTTTATTGATGACACCTCACCAATGGGCCGTTTGTCAACAAATGTGGCATCGTTTGGTTCAGTCGATTGACACTGCCAAGGCAGTGTCTCAACAGCCCTTGGGTACTTCTTGTGGGCCTTTTTGTGGGGCCCATGGGAAGTCTTACCCGGGCGTTTCCAACGTTAATATACACCTTAACATGTTGAAGACCTTCCATGCAAGTTTCAACCAAAATTCACACGTAAAGCACCTCCAAACATGCAAGGCCCCATCAAGACACACATGATCGTCTCAAGGGCTAACTTATGAACGTCTTAGACGTTCTTGGACGTTTGACCTCCAAACTTCATGAAACTCCATAAACTGCTTATAAATATCATTATTACTCATTTAAGGAGCTCATAATCTTATGACACACACATAAGCACATAAAAACACATAAGTCCCCTAGGTGACTAGTCGTCGAACGTCTTGGTCGTCCCTTGATGTTTGACTTCCAAATGAATTCAAATCACCCAATCATACTTTAAAGCACCGTATTAACATGTTAACAAGCTTATTGTCACAGGTGAGGCTCTAGACACCCTAAATCATTTTGGGGGTCATACAATATCCCCACTTGGGAACATTCGTCCTCGAATGACACTTAGAAAACATTAATCACAACAAGGACTTCAATGAACAATAGAGAAGCTCACAACAGTCATAACATCATCATGTAGAAGTTAATCCACAAAATTCAGAAGGAACACACTTCAAACCATTTAGCACTCAATGCATACAAGCAAGCCACACTTCCACTCACTTATGCTCATCACATCAAACACTTAGGCACTTCCCATGTTCATAGGAGAAACATCCTTCTCCTAATACTAACATGGTCATTACTTCATTTTATTTAATAGATCATCATGTAAGGTCACACATAGGCAGATTCCAACAATACTCAAAATCCATTTAAGCAGTCATACTTCAATGCACATACACTTGAGTTAATTAAATTAACAATGGATTCTTATTAGTTAGACCTAGTGCTATGAGGGTCATACTCAACAATACCATGTTTAGTTGTGTCCATGGAGGAATGTCCTTCTTCTAAACACATTTACATGTCTCATAAGTTCATATCCAAGAAAAGCACAACGTCAATCCACTTTTAAAAAGAGAAATTCTCAACCTTTAAACCAAGGCATGCTCATGTTTTCTTGCTAGTGAAGTCTAAGTGGTACATCACACCAAGCACATCACAACAAATAGGAAGCCATTTCACAAAATGTCAATTTCTAACATAGCAATAGCCTTCACAGTAAGCATCATTTGGGAAAAATAACACAAATCAGAGGCAAAAACAAGGACAATAGCTAACAGGTCTTCACTTTTCAAAAGTGAGCCTATAATCATGCTTTCCAAACCATACAAGTCACATAGTTTCCAAGAGACTCAGCACTTTTTATTATGAAGAGACTCAAACCTTATCTCATGAAGTCAAATGCACAACTAGCATGTCATGATGCAAATCAACATGAGAAACCATGAAGTTAACAATAAAATTTCTTTCATGCACTTTGGAATCTTAAAAATATCCTTAAGATAGTGTCAATCAACACATACCAAACATATAAAGTTCATGCAATTCATACTTTATGCAAAACTCTATTTATGAACAAGCTCACCAAAAAATCATTAGATTCAAGCTCAAGCAAAGATAAAAGAACAAGGTAGAAGTATCTACAACCTTACTATTCCATCACCATCCCCCACTTAGGGTAAACCCAATTAAGAGCAACTTAACCAAACGTAAAGAGGATCTAACTCAACAACCTTTATTTTTCATCACTTAAAAGTGATTACCACTTTAAAAGGAAATACAGTAAGTCAACCAAGGCATTCTAAACCTTATCATCTAGGCAAATTATCCCCAAATTTTCAAGTTAAGTCATATTATTCAACCACATAAGGTTTTTAACAATACAATAGACACCAAGGTCATACAACATTAGGGGAAACAATAGAGGAGACTTAGTCTTGAAATTTCTTCTTTTTATTTGGACATTACAGTAAGGTGACTTCTACCAAGACAAGCATACTACCATTACACCTACGATCAGGTCTATATAACGGAATCTAATCCATATTAGGCAACTTATTAATGACCACAAATATACCAAGGGAAACATTGAACACTTTTAAGAACATATTCTTAGGGTAGCATGCTTCAATAGGTAGTCACTAACCATTTCAAACTCAAATCATAAGATTAGGCTACTACCATGTAAAACCATATAGTAACACATAATTCCAAAGAAAATCATGTTAACCATAATAACCTTTAACATGCTTTAACTATATTATGACATACATTTCTCAATATAACATGCTATGTCACATAAATCTCATATATAGCCATAATTGGCACCACATCATCAAAACATATCAAAATTCGCCTTGACGCATACTCATCAAACCATAAGACCAAAATAAGCATTTAAACTCACCTTTTCTCCCTCAAGCATAGAGAATAATCTCATCCAAGCAATCATATCTAAAAGACCACCGGATAAGAAAACATAAGAAAGAGATCTTATAGAGTTAAGTTATCACATCCAGGGAGCACCCACTGGACGTAACCGGCGTCGGCGTACTCTTTGAAGACTGATACTAGCCTCTAGCATTCGTCATAACATTCATAGGTCAAAAAAATACGGAAAAGTTAAAAACATTTACTACTTCTACATTGAGGTTTACGTAGTACTCTACATACATATATATATAGTCGTTCGAGTATACATAGACCCTACATGTAAGAAGATTACATAGTCTTCTACTTTTATTGCACGTACATTTATATATAAGATAATGAACATAGTCTCAAAGATTGACTTATCTCATAACTATCTAAAATGATCATAACAATTTGGGCATAGCCCTACATCAATGTAAAGAAGCCACATATAGGCTTATAAAAATTGTACTCAAATGAAAATGTAAAGAACTGAAGAGTCTTAGAATTAAAACAACTCCATAAGCTAGATATTGGCATCACCCTCGGAAAGTGAGGACATACCCACTTGGATGGTATAGAATATCCAAGTCTTCTTCAAGTCATTTCGAATGAGACTTCAACGACTGGAACCTAAACTTTTTGGGAAAAGGGAGAAAATGGGGTTAGTACGCCACTTGTACTAAGTATGAGACCATATGCACATAGAGGATCAAAACATGCTAATAGGGGACACTTAATTAAACCATGCTATTTTACCTTTTGAAAGTCTTATGCATAGTAAAAAAAACATATACCAAGCAACAAGACATATTCATTAAATCAAAGCAAGCAATATGCATATCAACATACTTGAACCCATAATCTACTACAACCCTATCATCAAGGAATAACATCTGAAGCATGAATAAGAGTTTATCACATCATAATAAGGAAGACAAGTACTCATGAATCCTCATCAAGTCAACAAGTGCAATAACCAAGCAAAGCCCCATAACCTTAATCAATCAAGTAACCCAACAGGAATCCATAACCAATGCCCAACTTCGCATAATATAACAATTAAGAATACATAATATCATATCATAGACCAAATACGTGTTCATAAGAATAACCATCATCATATGATATCATTTACATGTAAAGTCAACATATTATCATCATTTACATCATTATCATATGCATATATATTATCAACCTCCTAAAGCTTCCATTAAGGCAAACAAGTGCAAGGCGTAGGTAGAGTCCCATACCCCTACCTAGGCTAAGTCAAACCTCTCAAGTCACCCTAGTTAGTTTATACTTTATTACTTCATTTTAGTTTAGGGAACACTTGCCTTAACCGACATAGACCACAAGAGCTAAGTGTGGAATCCGGTGTTGTAAAACCTTAGACCGATGAAAGGTGGTCTACCGGCCAAAGTAAAACCAAACATAAACATAGCTTACTAGGTGGATCCACTAGCTAGTCTTCCTATTGGGGAAACATATTTCAAGAACTAAGAGATTGGTATATCCCTCTACATACCACTTGGTAATTGGTGCCTCCTCTCATGGGAATCCATTGAATGAGTATCCCTCAAAGGGGAGTCAACATCACATATAGAACTATAGGGTAACTCTTTGTCTATGAAAATTCATCACCTCCCATTGTCAAGTTCACTCGATGCTAAGCTAAGTCCCTTTTTGAAATGTATTTAATGTCTTTATTTATCAATCATAGCTTATTTTAGGTCATAGGGTTTACCCCTTCTATATTAATCATCATCATAGCTCAATAGGAAATTCTTGAGTATAATCCTTTTAAAACTATCCATATTAGTAAGGTTAACACATTTAAATATTCATTCATAATAAGTCACAATGGTAGCCATCAACATCCTTATAACGTTTCATCTTAATCAAACTCACAACCAGAGTAAAGATATTTCAATTCAACATCATACCACCCTATCAATCCTAAACAAGGCATACTATGACACAACATCATGACTTAATCATAATTGAGCATAGTTTGAAGTAAAGTATAGGGATCACAAGACTTAACAAGTCTACTTCATAGTTCATCATAAAGGTCTTACCATCAATCCATAACTCAACCCAATTAAGGAAGTAACATCATCACACAATGATACCCAATAGAATAACAAGGCCATTTGCATCACTATAACATAATTCAACACTAGATCATAGCTTAAGAAAAGATAATTAGGTCAATTTCACAATATACTTCATAACCTAAATCAACATCTCAAGAACTAGCATAACAGGCCTAGAATTCATCTAAATCTATTACTAATTGATATAATAACATCATAGGATAGTAATTTAATGAATTACAAAGGCAATTGATGAACATTACACAATTCATGTCAAGATCACAACCTAGGGTTAAGGGTTGAGGGTCATGTTCAACAATTTAGACCAAACCACCAAGAATTATCATAATCAAGTTAAAATAAATGTTAATATATTCATTATATCCTAAATAAATCATAAATAACTTAGTTCATAACATCAATTTTGAGATTAGATCAAACACACTTGAAAAGTCAACTTTTAGAAATACATTGAAGGAGCCCTTTGAGGAAAGAAGTCTCAAAGGTGAATAAGATCCCATAACTCAACATTTGATTAAGATTTGATGGTGAAATCTCCCCTTTCAAGCCCACAAAACCCTTCCCTAGTTGGGTCTTCAATGGTGTCTTCCAATACAGAGAGAAAGAAGAGAGAAGGAAGAGGATTTGTTTTGTGAGTTGTGTTAAGTCTAATGGGGTTGGGGCCTATATATGGGGGGTTAATTAGATTAATTAGACTCCCTTAAACCCCTAAATAACAAGCTAACCCCTTAACTAATTATATGAGACTAAATTAAAACATGGAGGAAATTTGCAGTGTCACAGACGACACCATGATCGACGGATCGTGGATCAGTCCACGGACCAGCCCTCCTCCGTCCTGCACACTCGTGGTTTTGGTCAGAGACTTGTGAATGAAAGGGCTAAAACATTTTGTCTATGTGTTGGTCGACGGCGATGCCCCGTCGATCCACACACGAACCGTCCTTTTTGTTTCGTTGGTGCACACTGCCCAGGTAGTGACTCTTACGTGCTAGGGTCCTCCTCAAGGGTCCTTGGTTTGTCCTTGGGGAGTAATACCCTTAAGTTTTGACAATGAATCAACTTTAACACATGTTATACTCCATTACACCAAATTTCATGATTTTTCGACTCCTAAAAGCAAGTCAAATAGGCTAAGGCACGCTAGTACCTCTTCGAACTAATTTCCGGACGTCATGGACGTTCTTGGAAGTTTTGGTTTCTAAACTTCCTAAATGACCTATATTCATTAAAAGGGACCTCAAAACAGTGTCTATACCTCATGACACCTATGTTAGCCTTTAATACACGTCTTTGATTTTAGAGGTGTTACTTTATCCCCCCCCCCCCCCCCCCCTTAGAAACATTCATTCCCGAATGACACTAAAACTCTTTTTGAAGGAAGGAATAGACTCAAGACTAGCAGCCCAACCAACAACCATACAAGACAACATAAATCATATCATTTCAACAAGGAAATTAAAAACTTCAATCACCACACGTAAGGCTCAAACATTACATCATGAGGTATTCCCTTCTCACAACACACATGAGCTCAACATACTTTACATGAGTCAATTAGGACAAGGTTCAACTTATCAATATGATACAGAACTTTTCATAAGGACTCACCAAGTCAAAATGCACAACATAACTCAAATGAGCTAAAAAGGAAAAATTTCAAGTTTAATGCACCATTCATTGTAAATTCTTTGTAAAGGCATTAAAATGTATATTTTTGCAAAACTTCACCAAAAATCAAGAAACATCAATTTCTAGTCATATTTATATTATTCAGAAGAATGACTAACCGTAATTATAAAAAAGATGAGGGTAACGAGACTTCATGTCGGCCTCGGCCTCCCATGTTACACCTCAACTAGGTGATTTTTCCATAACACTTTTACGGAAAACGCCTCTTTGTTCCTCAACCTCTTCACTTTCCTATCAAGGATTCTAATCGGGGCCTCCTCATAGGAGAGGTTATCCTTGACACCAAGGCCCTCAATAGGAAGAATGGACTCGGGATCACCGATACACTTCTTTAGTATAGAAACATGGAAAATTGGATGAACCGAAGCCAATTCACTAGACAACCTTACCAACCCCTTGTAAAATTTCATAGGGACCAACATAACGAGGACATAACTTCCCTTTCTTTCATAATCTAACCACCCCTTTAATAGATGAATTTTTCAAGTACACTTTATCACCTTCGTCAAACTCGAGATCATTTCTCCTATGATCTGCATAAGACTTTTGCCGACTATAGGTCCTTTGCAAGCGATTCCTTATAATATGAACCTTCTCCAAAGTCTTATAAATCAAATTGGGACAATGAATCAAAGACTCACCGGCTTCAAACTACCCAATAGGAGACCTACACCTCCTACCATACAAGTTTTCATAGGGAGACATGGAAATGGATGAATGGAAACTAATATTGTAAACAAACTCCACCAATAGCAAGTGTTTATCCCAACTCCCCTTGAAGTCAATGAAACAATATCTAAGCATATCCTCAAGGGTTTGAATAGTACGCTCTGCTTGACCATTCGATTGGGTATGAAAAGCGGTACTCAACTTCACCTTAGTACCCAACCCTTCTTTAAATGACCTCCACAACCTAGATGTGAAATGTGCACCCCTATCCGATATGATGGATAACGGAATACCATGGCGACATACAATCTCATCTATTAATAACTTTTCATAATCTTCCGCCGAATAAGTTGACTTGACTTGAATAAAATGAGCGGACTTGGTCAACCTATCCACCACCACCCATATGGAGTCATATTGTTTTTGAGTCATAGGCAAACCTACCACAAAATCCATACTGATGTCTTCCCACTTCAAAGTAGGATTTTGAATTTCTTGTGGTAATCCACCCGGCTTTAGATGTTCGGATTTCACTTGTTGGCAATTTGGACACTTAGAAACAAACTCCACTATGTCCCTTTTCAAACCTTCCCACCAATACACTTCCCTAAGGTCATGATACATCTTTGTTGACCCAGGATGCATGGAATAACGCGACCCGTGAGCTTCTTCAATTATCCGGTTCCTCAAATCATCCACATTAGGAACACCCAACCGCCCTCGATACCTCAAAACACCATCCCCACTTAAGAAGGATGACTCATTAACATACCAAGAACTGATTCTTTCAACTCCATCAATGGTTGATCAAGGTGTTGTTTGGACTTCACCTACAACAACCAAGGATGATTCGGAGTTATGATGGACCATAACACAACCATTTGGAGAACCATCCAATCTAACACCCAATCTTGCCAACCTATGAACATCTTTCACTAGGTCTTTCTTGGCTTTCTCTATATGAGATACACTACCCATGGTCATACGACTTAGAGAATCCGCCACCATATTGGCCTTGCCGGGGTGATAGAGAAAACTCATGTCATAATCCTTCAATAATTCTAACCACCTTCTTTGTCGGAGATTCAACTCATTTTGAGTAAACACATATTGGAGACTCTTATGGTTGGTAAACACATCAACATGAACACCATACAAGTAATGCCTCCATATTTTCAAGGCAAACACTACAAACGCTAACTCAAGATCATGAGTGGGATAGTTCTTCTCGTGCACCTTAAGTTGTCTAGAAGTATACGCAATCACTTTCCCATGTTGCATAAGCACACACCCCAAACCCACTCGGGATGCATCACAATACACAATGAAGCCCTTTGTACCCTCTGGTAAAGTCAACATCGGAGCGGAAGTAAGCCTATCTTTTAAGATTTGGAAGCTCTTTTCACATGCCTCCGACCACTCAAACTTCTTACTCTTTTGGGTCAAAGAAGTCAAGAGAGATGCAATAGATGCAAAACATTCCACAAATCTTTGATAGTAACCCGCTAGACCCAAAAAACTCCTAATGTCGGTTGGAGTCAATTGTCTAGGCCAACTTCTCACCGCCTCCATTTTCCTTCGATCAACCTCAACTCCCTCAATAGAGATGATATGACCAAGAAACGCCACCGACCTCAACCAAAAGTCACATTTGCTATACTTTGCAAACAATTGATGTTTTTTAAGGGTACGCAATACCATCCTCAATGACCCATGTGATCACTCTCATTTTTCGAATATACCAAGATGTCATCAATGTAGAAAATGATAAATGAATCTAGGTAACTTTGAAACACCCTATTCATTAGGTCCATAAATGCCACCGGAGCATTAGTGAGACCAAAGGACATTACTAAGAACTCATAGTGCCCATATCTAGTTTGAAATGCCATTTTTGGTATATCCTCACCTCTCACCCTAAGTTGATGATACCCCGATCTCAAGTCAATATTATAAAAGTAGCTTTCCCTTGGAGTTGATCAAACAAGTCATTAGTCCGAGGGAGAGGATACTTGTTCTTAGTATTGACCCTATTGAGTTGGCGATAATAAATACACATTCTCAAGGACCCATCCTTCTTCTTCACAAACAAAACCGGAGCACCCCATGGAGAAATACTAGGTCTTATGAAGCCCTTGTGTAGTAAATCTTTGAGTTGAGCCTTCAACTCCTTCAATTCGGCTGGAGCCATCTGATAAGGTGGAATTGAAATGGGGTTTTGTTTCGGTAGCAAATCAATACCAAAATCAATTTCCCGTTCGGGAGGAATACCGGGAAGGTCATTAGGGAAGACCTCGGGAAATTCACTCACTACGGGGACTGACTCAATTGGAGGAATTTCGGAGTCTACATCTTAGACTCTTACTATGTGATATAGACAATCCTTTGAGATCATTTTGCATGCTTTTAGACAAGAAATGATACGACCTCTAGGAATAAAGTTCCTCCTCTTCCACTCTACAATGGGTTAATTTGGGAAATTGAACCTCACCACCCTCGTTCTACAATCAATAGTGGCAAAGCAGGCATGTAACTAATCCATACCCTAAATGATATCAAAATCAAGCATATCTAGTTCAAATAGATCAACATTGGAAACTCTATTGGGCAACATGAAAGGACAATTTCTATATACCCTCTTTGCAACAACTGACTCACCCGCCGGAGCAGACACTATGAAGGGTTCATGCAAGATATCGGGTAAAATATCAAACTTTTTAGATACAAGAGGTGTAACGAATGAAAAAGTAGCACCGGGATCAATTAAATCATACACATCAATAAAAAAGACTTTCCACATACCGGTCACCACATCGGGAGAGGTCTCTTACTCACCCACAGTATGGAGAGCATATAAGTGGTTCTTCTTAGTAGCATCACTAGAACCACTTGCTTGAGCACTCTTCTCTTTACTACATATTAGGGCAATCCCTAACCTTGTGTCCACTCTTGCCACAACCAAAACATTTTCGCATTCCAACCAAGCATTCACCAAAATGACCCTTTCCACACTTGGCACATGTAGGATTCTCATTTGGTGAGTTTCCACTCCTTCCCTTTTGAGATCTAGGTTTAGCCACCTTATCATCATGAGCCTTAGGGAATTTAGATGGAACTTGATTAGAGAACCTTTTCTTGAATTTAGGTTTGTCTTGAATTTGAAGCCTATTCTTAAAAGAACCACCATCAAAA
This sequence comes from Solanum sitiens, assembly GCA_016801875.1. Classification (NCBI taxonomy): domain Eukaryota; kingdom Viridiplantae; phylum Streptophyta; class Magnoliopsida; order Solanales; family Solanaceae; genus Solanum; species Solanum sitiens. Next base: position 4,627,420 of record JABWTJ010000007.1, on the reverse strand, counting down.
GATCCTACCCTTTTTGCATATCTACTCTTCCTCCTAGTCCTGGCCTCTTCCACTTGTCTAGCATGAACCATGAGATGAGAAATGTTCATGTTTTCATGTTGCATAGCCAAATGACACTCCTCTTGCAAGTCTTCCAACACCCCATCAAAAAGTGGCTCATTTCATCCCTAGGATCAAAAACCAAATAAGGAGCATACTTGGACAATTTAGTAAATTTCAAGTAGTATTCAAGCACACTTATACCTCCTTGACGAAGTTTGATGAACTCCACCACTTTGGCTTCCCTCATCTCCCAAGGGAAGAACCGATCATGAAATGCCTTCTTTAAGATCTCCCAAGTCACCGGTCCACAGCTAAGAGGCCTATTGTCCCTCCATTGAACATAACAAGTTGGAGCCACATGTTTGAGTTGATATGTGGCTAACTCGGCCTTCTCACTAGTAGACTACCCCATAGAAAAGAGTATCTGGTAGACTTTATCAAATAATTCTTGGGGTCTTCTTCAACCTTGGACCCATAGAAAGTAGGAGGATTTATCCTAGTGAAGTTCCTTAGACGGGATGCAATGGTAGTGACTTGTTGAGTTAGACGAGGTACCACCTCCCGATTAGCATGGGCCGTCATAGATTAAGATTGAATAGTAACGGCTTAGGCCAATTGGAAGAGGGCAGGCCTTATTTTACCATCCGTCAAAGGTGGAGGATTGACTGGAGCTTGGTCAACATTAAGATCTTCTTCAAGAGGAGGAACTTGATCACCACAGAGAGGAGCTCCCGCATTGGCAATCTCTTCCTCAAGTCTTCGAGCCGCATTCCTTTGTGTATTCATTCCCTATAAAGCAAATACAAGGTTTAGGTGAAAGCACATAATAAGTACACTCTAGAGGAATGATATTTGATTTTCAAGAATGAGAGAGATTCCTATGAATCACATAGATTCCTCTTCATAAGTGTGGCGCGCTTCACAATGATGAGTATGAACCACCATAGACGTGGTTGAGAGAGACATCAACATCAAGGGTATTCAACCTCATGCTCTGATATCAAGTTTGTCACATCCGGGGAGTACCCTGTAGACGTAAACGGCGTCGGCGTCCTCTTTGAGGAGTAAGACTAGCCTCTTTAGCATTAGTCAACACATTAGTAGGTCAAAAAAATATCAAAAATTTAAAAACTTTTACTACTTTTACATTGAGATTTACATAGACCTCTACATACACATATATATAGTCGTATCGAGTATACATAGACCCTTCGTATAAGAAGATTACATAGTCTTCTACTTTTATTGCACGTACATTTATATATAAGATAATGAACATAGTATCAAAGATAGTCTCATATCATAACAATCTAAAACAATCACAGAAATTTGGGCATAGACCTAGATAAATGTAAAGAAGCGACATATAGGCTGATACAAATTGTACTCAAATGAAAATGGAAGAAACATAAGAGTCTTAGAATTAAAACAACTACATAAGCTAGATATTGGCATCGCCCTCGGAAAGTGAGGACCTACCCACTTGGATGGCAGAGAATATCCAAATCTTCTTCAAATCGTCTTGAATGAGCCTTCAAAGACCGGTACCTAAAATGTTTTACAAAAGGGAGAAAATGGGGTTAGTATGCCACTTGGAATAAGTATGAGACCATATGCATATATAAGATCAAAACATGCTAAAAGGGGACACTTAATTAAACAATGCTATTTTACCTTTTGAAAGTTTTATACATAGTCAAACAAATAATACCAAGCAACAAGACATATTCATTAAATCAAAGCAAGTAATATGCGTATTAACATACTTGAACCCATACGCTACTACAAACCTATCATCAAGGAATAACATCACAAGCATGAATAAGAGTTTATCATATCATAATAAGCACGACAAGAACTCATGAATCCTCATTAACTCAACAAGTGCAATAACCAAGCAAATCCCCATAACCATACTCAATCAAGTAACCCAACAAGAATACATAACCAATGCCCAACTTCACATAATATAACCTTTAAGCATACATAACATCATACCTTAACAAGATAGACCAAATAAATGTTCATAAGAATAAACATCATTACATGATATCATTTACATGTAAATTCAACATATTATCATCATTTACATCATTATAATATGCATATATAATATCAACCTCCTAATGCTTCCATCAAGGCAAACTAGTGCAAGTCATAGGTAGAGTCCCATACCCCTACCTAGGCTAAGTCAAACCTCTCAAGTCAACCTAGTTAGTTTATACTTTATTACTTTATTTTAGTTTAGGGAACGCTTGCCTTAACCGACATAGACCACAAAAGCTAAGTTTGGAATCCGGTGTTGTAAAACCTTACACCGATGGAAGGTGGTCTACTGGCCAAAGTAAAGCAAAACAAAAACGTAGCTTCTTAGGTGGATCCACTAGCTAGTCTTTCTATGGGGGCAATATAGTTCAAGAACTAAGAGATAGGTATAGCCCTCTACATACCACTTGGTAATTTGGACCTACTCTCCTGGGAATCCATTGAATGAGTATCCCTCAAAGGGGAGTCAACATCACATATAGAACTATAGGGTAACTCTTCCTCTATGGAAAGTCATCACCTCTCATTGTCAAGTTCACTCAGTGCTAAGCTAAGTCCCATTTTGAAATGTCTTTAATATCTTTATTTATCAATGATAGCTTAGTTTAGGTCATAGGGTCTAGCCGTTATATAATCATCATCACCATAGGTCAATAGGAATTGCTTTTGCTTGAGTATAATCCTTTCATCACAATCCATATAAGTAAGGTTAACACATTTACATATTCTTTCATAATAAGCCACATTGGTAGTCATCAACATCCTTATAACATTTCATTTTAATCAACCCCACAACCATAGTCAAGACATTTCAATTCAACATCATACCACCCTATAAATCCTAAACAAGGCATACTCCAACAAAACATCATGACTTAATCACAATTAAGCATAGTTTGAAGTAAAGTATAGGGATCACACGACTTACCAAGTCTCCTTCATAGTTCATCATAAAGGTCTTACCATTAACCCATAACTCAACCCAATTAGGGGAGTAACATCATCACAAAATGATATCCGATAGAATAACAAGGCCAATTGCATAACTATAACACAATTCAACACTAGATCATAGCTTAAGACAAGATAGTTAGATCAATTTCACAATATACTTCATAACATAAATCAACATCTCAAGAACTAGAATAATAGGCCTAGGATTCATCTCAATCTATTTCTAATTGATACAATAACATCATAGGAGAGTAATTTAATCAATAACCAAGGCAATTGAATGAACATAATACAATGCATGTCAAGATCACAACCTAGGGTTAAGGGTTGAGTGTCATGTTCAACAATTCAGACCAAACCACCAAGCATTATCATAATCAATTTAAAATACATATTCATATATTCATTATATCCTAAATAAATCATAAAAAACTTAGTTCATAACATCAATTTCGAGATTAGATGAAACTCATTTGAAAACTCAACTTCTAGAAAGACATTAAAGGATCCCTTTGAGGAAAGAAGTCTCAAAGGTGAATTAGATATCATACCTAAACGTTTGATGAAGATTTGATGGTGAAATCTCCCCTTTACAGCCCCCAAAACCCTTCCCTAGCAAGGTCTTCAATGGTGTCTTCCAATAGAGAGAGAAAGAAGAGAGAAGGAAGAGGATTTTTTGTAAGTTGTATTAAGTCTAATGGTGTTGGGGACTTTATACGGGTGGTTAATTAAATTAATTAGACTTCCATAAAGCCCTAACTAACCACCTAACCCCTTAACTAATTAAATGAGATTAAATTAAAGTGTGCGAGAAAGTGGCAGTGTCACAGACGACACCACGATAGACGGATCGTGGGTCAGTCGACGAACAAGCCCTCCTCCGTCCTACACACTCGTGGTTTTGGTCAGATACTTGTGAAGACAAGAGCTCCAATATTTTGTATAAGTGTTTGTCGACGGTTGGCTTCGATGCCCCATCGCTACACACATGATCCGTCCTTTGTGTTTCGTTGGTGCACACTGCCCAGGCAGTGTGTCCTCGTACATGCTAGGGTCCTCCTCAAGGGACCTTAGTTGGTCATTGGGGAGTCGTACCTGGATATTTCGACCATGAATCATCTTTAACACATGTTATACACCCTCACACCAAATTTCATGAATTTCCGACTCCTAAAAGCTAGTCAAATAGGTTAAGGCATGCTAGTACCTCTTCGAACTAATTTCCGGATGTCATGGACGTTTTGGTTTCTTAACTCCCTAAATGACCTATATTCATTAAAAGGGACCTTAAAACAGTGTTTGGACCTCATGACACCTATGTTATGTTTTAAGACACGTCTTGGATTTTTCGAAGTGTTACATAAGTTCTATGGAATGATATGAGAAGGATGAAGAAGGGAAACTCTATCATCCTATAGGCTCTCATACAATTTGATGTGTCGCAACTCACCACCAATGATACGAGACTCTACTAGACGTGGAAATATGAGACTTCTTGGACCCAAAACCACTTTTTTAAACCTCATGCTCTGGTACCACGTTTGTCACATCCGGGGAGCACCCCCTAGAAGTAACATGGCATACTTGACCTCTCGGAGGTCTTATACAAGCCCATAGTTATCATTCATCGCAATGTCATAGTAAATTTAGCGGAAAATTTAAAACTTTTCATAGCGCATCATATGCTAGAAACTTCACTTCATATATATATAAAACGTAAGTCATAATACATATTTAGACCATAAGTCTCTTTGCATCTTAGACTCAAAACATTAGATTACTTTAGGGAAACGACCCTCAAAACATAAGACATAAGTATTAATTTATAATATTTAGAGTAAACCAAAAGTAGGGATATCGTTGTAACTTAAGGACCCCTTTCCTTGAGCTTGGAAATCACATATCAAGCTTCTTAATCATATAGACTGTAAGATCCCAAAATCTTCTAAGTTAAGCCCTAGCAATTCTTAAATTTGCGTATAAGGTCATACTGAGTGACTCTTAATTTTCTTAGGTTTTAAGGTAAATTTCTTAGTGTGCGAACGATTTTCAATATCAATTAAGGTCATTAGAAAAACCTTGCACAAAGTAGAGTTTAATGTTTCCTTACCAATTAAGTTTAGACATAAGATTTTATTTGGGTAAACTTCAAGCTACTATATCTCTTAGAATATTAAGAGTTACGCGCGCCATGACATATCAAATTGAAGGTATTTGAATCCACTTTCCAACGCCACCAATTTCGCAAAAATCTAGTTTTCGAATAAAAAGTTATGACCCTTTTAGTGAATAGTATGGTGCAGCCCGTTTTGGCCGCGGGAAAATAGCAATTAAGGTAATTTCCTCTCCTTTTCCTACTAGGAAAACCTAAATAAAACGGGTTCCACAAGTCCTATAAAGCCTTACATAATCTTAATTCCATCTTTAAATTCATCATTCTCTACTCTCTCAAACCGTAGGGCAAAACCTCAAGAAAAAAATCAAAGTAGAAGACTCCATTCAAGAAAATTCAAAATTTGTCAAGATTCTTTAAATAAGGGTAAGGTTGAAGTTAGGATTGAAGTTCTTCATTGATTTCTTCACCAAATTTCGTGGATTTTCTCCAATTAAGGTATGGATTTTGATCCTTGAAACTTGTTTCATCAAGGAGCCCAACTTTCAAAGATGTTTTCTAAAGTTTTCAAAAGATGAATTGATATTTTTCATGATCTACCATGGGTTCTTGCATTAAAGGTTTTTAATCACTATTTAGTGATTGAATTGTGGTTATTAATTTTATTTTAACTCAATTAACCTAAGAACCCATGAAATTGATGAACCCTATATTTTGACTAACTAATGGGTTACTTGATATTGGTCAAATGTTTATGAATTAATGTGTAGTTTCTTATGGGCTTTCTAATGATGTAAGAATTATATTCAATTGATGTCTAATTGGTCTTAGATTGTTAAATATATATTGAATTGACCTAGTTTCATCTAGTATTATGATTTATACTTTGAATTGATGTTCATGGCCATGGGTAAGGGCCTTGTGGTATTGAAATGGACGATTTAGACATGGATTGAAATGGTGAGAATGGATTGGTGGTACGCTGTCATAATTCTCTTTATTTTATGTTAATTAGAGTTCAATTATGTTGTGATTGGTATGGTCCACTTATGGTGGCGGTGTTATGTGATTGATGTGGCCTTGTCGGCGTTATTTTAAGTATATTGATTATCATGGCCTTGTCAGAACTACTTGAAGTATTATGATGATTTCTGTAATTGATTATGCAAAGTATGGTTATATCTATCTACATGCTAGTAATGTGAAAGTATGTGTTCTTATATGGATATTAGGTGATCATGTTGGATTATGACTATGTGTTTATGTGTGTAGTCTTAAAGTTGATACATGATTATTCCTACTTGACTATATGAGTATATGATGGTTTTATTGATGATGTTATAGTAACGTATAGGATGACATAAAGAAGATAAGGGTCATTCCTAAGTGCTTCAAAGAATGATATTTTATATGTGCTAATGTGATTTAATGATGTATCTTGTTTTGGTAGATTATGTCCCTTATTTGATACATGTATATGATGAATATGAACATCTTGACTTAGTAGGCTTAGGCACCTTTGTAATGTATGTGTACGGATGAATGTTTAATGAAAGTCTAGGATCGGTAGACCTAAGATGGTGCCCTTCTAAGCATGACTAATATGTGGAATCTTCTATATAGAAAGAAGGTTAAGAATGAGCTATCCTTATAGACCATTGAATGGCAGCCCTAGTGGACCCATCTTTGGTAGGTGCATTATGACTAGGTAATGACTAAGAGATGGTACCTTTTCATATGTCCCTTATATTCAACTTACCCTATGAGAACAAAGGCTAGCACCGAGTGAATATGGTATGGTTTGTAGCTCTACTTAAGAAGGATACTAGAGTATAATGTACCTCTACTTGATAATGAGACTAGAGTACATAAAAGACCTTGATATTCCTTAACCATGTGCCTACATGGGATGTGTCTTAGTTCTACCCTTGGCAAGTAGAACACCCTCCATCGGAGTAAGTTTATGACTCTGGATTTCATGCCTAGCTAGGATGGTCTATGTCGGTTATTGCCTATTCTCATCATATGGGATACATGCTAGTGTTGATAAGTTCTAGGAAGATTAGGTACTGGAATGGGACGCAATCTAGACATTGCACGACTAGACTTTGAAGATATTAGTATGTGAGTCCCTAGGTCTTTCCAAGCCCATTATGTTAAATCTATAATGAATGAAATGTATTTTAATTGACTTAATGAACGATCACGACTTTAGCTAAGGTATGATGAATAAAATGTGCTCTATCTCGGGTAGCTTTGAGGGTTGCTTAGGTAAGCTTGAAGAGGGTGTATGGGCGGTCTCTTCTTTTCCTACTTAGGTGAATCTTAGAGTAACCTTAGATGAGAGTTAATGAAAGAAAAAGGTAACAATCTTATCTTAGGTAGTCTTAAGGATTATTTAGGTGTGCTTAGAGAGGGTGTATGGGCGGTCTCTCTTAGTCTCACTTAAGTGAGTCTTAGGATAACTTTTGGTGAGAAAGATGTAAGCTAAAAGGGGGTTACTATGAAGTGGAACTTAGTTCAATGTAATGTTCTTCAATATTTGATTAAATGCTTATGTGATATCTTATACGTTTCTAAGGTGTTAAATGTTGTTCTTATGCTTATGCTATGATGTTTTAATAAAAAAGAGCATGTTTTATATAAATGTCCGTTTATCATGATTTTATGCATTACGCTATACTTCGTACAAGTGTTTGTACCAATTCCATACATTTTGTCTATTTCAAAAGGTGTAGGTGGCATTTGAGAGGAGTCTCGAAGTTGAAGCTTGGACTAGTGTTCATTCAAGTAGAGAGTTTGTATGTCCTCACTAGATTCGAGGACATCTTGATGTTTAGTTTTCCTTATTGAAAATTATTGTAATAGACTTAGCTATTTTCTATATGTTAAAGTATGGGCCGTGTCCCAATATATTCCTATGTCTAAGATGGCGACTTTGAGACTTACATTTCATTATGTTTGTCTATAAAAGAGATATTTTGAAATATTTTTATTTCGTGTGAAAAGTTTTAATTCCGCACTACTTTGCATACATGTATGCAATGAATGGTACGAAAGGGCTTGAGTTAGACCTCCGACAGGTCGACAATGCCGTGCCACGATTCGTGAATGCCCTAACTTCTAGGGGGTACTCTGGGGTCGTGACAAGTTTGGTATCAGAGCATAGATTATGAAAGTAGTCTTAGGAATCAAAAAGTCTCATCAAGTCACGTCTAGTAGTTTCTCGACCATCGGTGTGAGTCGCGACACATCTATGTCGTGCCGTAGAGTGAAATGTTATGACTTTCTTTTGCACTCCGGACTAGAGGAGCAAAGATGGATTAGGGTGATGATGATGATGATGATGGTAAGTTCTTGTATTTATCTCTTAAGTGATATGAGTTCCTTCTAAGTGGGGGATTATGGTTAGTAGATGGGCTAGAAAGTCATAGAAGCATGCTGCATGTGCATGGTGTTTAGGAGTCTTATTAGAATTGAATTTTATTGATTCCTTGCATTATGCATTTCATGAAGTTATGATTATGTTGTAGGATGTGTTTATAGTGTTTGATATTTCATATTGGCATGTCTCTATCATCAATTGCCTAAATGTTGCAGTTTTGAAAATTGGAAGCATGTTCACCGTAAAGGCTACGAGTTCACTGTAAGATTTTTCAAAATGTAACTAATTCATTCTTTGATTGAAATTTTTTGTAATTTGGTTAGAACTGATGTATATGAGCATAATAATGAATTTAAAAGGAGTTTTTACTGTTTGGGATGAAGGATGTGACTTTTGTAGTATGATGAGTTGTAAAATTGTTTCTATCATCTTGTGTTGTGATTTTCTTGATTATGTGAAATTGATGTTTTCTCCTCGATTGTGTGTTGTATAATGTGTTACATGGTATGGCTGAGAGTTTTTAACCTAATCTTTACTCTTGGAAGTGTTCGTAGAGTGGCAGGTGTCATTCGAGGAGGAATGTTGTCCAAGTGGGGGAGATTGTAAGATCCCAAAATCTTCTAAGTTAAGCCCTAGCAATTCTTAAATTTCCGTATAAGGTCATACTGAGTGACTCTTAATTTTCTTAGGTTTTAAGGTAAATTTCTTAGTGTGCGAACGATTTTCAATATCAATTAAGGTCATTAGAAAAACCTTGCACAAAGTAGAGTTGAATGTTTCCTTACCAATTAAGTTTAGACATAATATTTTATTTGGGTAAACTTCAAACTACTATATCTCTTAGAATATTAAGAGTAACGTGCGCCATGAACTATAAAATTGAAGGTATTTGAATCCTATTTCCAACGCCACCAATTTCGCATAAATCTAGTTTTCGAGTAAAAAGTTATGACCCTTTTAGTGAATAGTATGGTGCAGTCCCGTTTTGGCCGCGGGAAAATAGTAATTATGGTAATTTCCTCTCCTTTTCCCACTAGGAACACCTAAATAAAACGGGTTTCACAAGTCCTATAAAGCCTTACATAATCCTAATTTCATCTTTTAATTTATCATTCTCTTCTCTCTCAAACCTTAGGGCAAAACCTCAAGAAAAAAATCAAAGTAGAAGACTCCATTCAAGAAAATTCAAGATTTGTCAAGATTCATTAAATAAGGGTAAGGTTGAAGCTAGGATTGAAGTTCTTCATTGATTTCTTCACCAAATTTCGTGGATTTTCTCCGATTAAGGTATGGCTTTTGATCCTTGAAACTTGTTTCATCAAGGAGCCCAACTTTCAAAGATGTTTTCTAAATTTCTCAAAATATGAATAGATCTTTTTCATGATCTACCATGGTTTCTTGCATTAGAGGTTTTTAATCATTGTTTAGTGATTGAATTGTGGTTATTAATGTCATTTTAACTCAATTATCCTATGAACCTATGAAATTAATGAACCCTAGATTTTGACTAACTTGTGGGTTACTTGATATTGGTCTAATGTTTATGAATTAATGTGTAGTTTCTTATGGGCTTTCTAATGATGTAAGAATTGTATTCAATTGATGTATAATTGGTCTTAGATTGTTAAATATATATTGAATTGACCTAGTTTTATTTAGTATTATAATTTATACTTTGAATTGATGTTCATGGTCATGGGTAAGGGCCTTATGGTGTTGAATTGGATTATTTAGACATGGATTGAAGTGGTGAGAATGGATTGGTTGTACGCTACCCTAATTCTCTTTATTTTATATTAATAAGACTTCAATTATGTTGTTATTGGTATGGTCCACTTATGGTGGCGATGTTATATGATTGATGTGGCCTTGTCGGCGTTATTTTAAGTATATTTATTATCATGGCTTTGTCGGCAATACTTGAAGTATTATGATAATTTGTGTAATTGATTATGTAAAGTATGATTATATCTATCTACATGCTAGTAATGTGAAAGTATATGTTCTTCTATAGATATTAGGTGATCATGTTGGATTATGACTATGTGTTTATGTGTGTAGTCTTAAAGTTGTTACATGATTATTCCTACATGACTCTATGAGTATATGATGGTTATATTGATGATGTTATAGTAACGTATAGGATGACATAAAGATGATAAGGGTCATTCCTAAGTGCTACAAAGAATGATATTTTACATGTGCTAATGTGAATTAATGATGTGTATTGTTTTGGTAGATTATGTCCCTTATTTGATACATGTATATGATGAATATGAACATCTTGACTTAGTAGGATTAGGCACCTTTGTCTTGTATGTGTATGGATGAGTGTTTAATGAAAGTCTACGATCGGTAGACCTAAGATGGTGCCTTTTTAAGCATGACTAATATGTGGAATCTTTTATATAGAAAGAAGGTTAAGAATGAGATATACTTATAGACCATTGAATGGCAGACCTAGTGGACCATCTTTGGTAGGTGCATTATGACTAGGTAATGACTAAGAGATGGTACATTTTTATATGTCCCTTATATTGAACTAACTCTATGAGAACAAAGGCTACAACCGAGTGAATATGTTATGGTTTGTAGCTCTACTTAAGAAAGAGACTAGAGTAAAAATGTACCTCTACTTGAGAATGAGACTAGAGTACATAAAAGACCTTGATATTCCTTAACCATGTGCCTACATGGGATGTGTCTTAGTTCTACCCTTGGCAAGTAGAACACCCTCCATCGGAGTAGGTTTATGACTCCGGATTCCATGCCTAGATAGTATGGTATATGTCGGTTATTGCCTATTATCATCCTGTGGGATACATGATAGTGTTGGATAAGTTCTAGGAAGATTAGGTAGTGGAATGGGACACAATCTAGACATTGCACGACTAGACTTTGAAGCTATTTGTATGTGAGTCCCTAGGTCTTTCCAAGACCATTATGTGAAGTCTATAATGAATGAAATGTCTTTTAATTGACTTAATGAATGATCACGACTTTAGCTAAGGTATGATGAATAGAATGTGCTCTATCTAGGGTAGCTTTGAGGGTTGCTTAGGTAAGCTTGAAGAGAGTGTATGGGCGGTCTCTTCTTTTCCTACTTAGGTGAATCTTAGAGTAACCTTAGGTGGAGAGTTAATGAAAGAAAAAGGGAACAATATTATCTTAGGTAGTCTTAAGGATCAATAAGGTGTGCTTAGAGAGGGTGTATGGGCGGTTGATGTACCGTGGTTGCACGGTATTTATAATGCTTTTTCCTTAAGTTTAGTGTGTGTCGAAAGCCTTTTTATGTTGACTTTTATGTAAGTTTCTCTTTGTTTGCAGAAAATCTGTCCAAGGATGAACGCGGGAGTTTTCGAGAAAGAAATACAGAAAAGACCACCTACGGAATCCATGACGGTCCGTCGAGGCTGTGACGGTCCATAGGTGGCATCGTAGTGAAGGGAGAAAGTGCTGAAGGAAAATGGGGAAGTCTGACCAAGTGTGGGATTACGGAAGTTCATGACGGACTGTCATAGTCACGATGGTCCGTCCTGCTTGTTCATCGTGATGATCAGAGAAGTAGTCCCAGTACCCAAATTCCAAGAAGTTCAAGTATTTTGGAACGAAGACCCTCGACGGACCGTCGTGCTTGAAACGGTCCGTCATACCTGTCCGTCGAGGGGAATGAAGAAAGCAACAGAAGAATGGTGAAGTATGGGACGACGGAGTCTATGACGGTCCATCGTGTCCATGACGGTCCGTCACGTGGTCCGTCGACCCAGACGCGTTTGGACAGATTTTTAGTAAATAAAATCCTTATTTGATTAGACTTTGTTTTTATTATAAATAGTTGGAAAAACCTCGTTTTTGGGGTTAGACTTTCTGGATAATTTTTAGTTTTTAGTTCTTCTATTATATTACTGAATTCTCAATTTTGGGAATTAAGATACTTTTTCGATAATTGATTGTTGGTGATTTTGTTGATTAATCAAGTTAAATTCTGGGAAATTATTCGTTTTCATAAAAGTAAGTGCATGAATTCTTCCATTAACAATATGAATTGTGTAATTATGAACATGGGTAACTAAACCTCATTAGTTGGGTTCTTTACTTGATACGACCGATTTACTTCTTATTTGAGAAGTAAAATTGAGCGTATCAAATTTTGGCGCCGCTGCCGGGGAAAGTAGCTTTTAGATTAACTTAAATTTATTACTAAAGTTTAGTCATTATTTTCCTGATTTTACTTTCTCTGTTGTTTTTGATTTTGTTTAGAATTGACGTCCGTGTATGCCAAATACATGGAGAGGAAGAGAACCTTTGTTTCCCTACGATCACGAGTTAGAGCGTACACTACGCAAAATGAATCGAAACTTGGGTATAAATGATGATGATCCAAACCAGAATATCCCAGCTCCGGTTGATGCTCATGGTCGATTATTACCTGATAATCCTGATCAAGGTGCACAAAGGGGACAAAATCCCGCTCCACGTCCTCAAGAATACTACAGAGGTTATGATATATTGCAGATTCTGATGGGCCACTTGTCTTGCCCCCTCTACCAGAAGGTCACACCTTTGTAGTCACTAGTAGTCTAATGCAAATTCTCACTGCTAGAGGTTTGTTTTCAGGACTACCGTCTGAGGACCCATATGCCCATATAGCTAAGGTGAGGGCAGTGTGTAAAAGCTGTGTAGGGAGGCCTGATTTGAATTTGGATGTAATAGGGCTAAGAGTATTTCCTCTCTCACTGACGGGAGAGGCTGCTATTTGGTTCACTGAGCTCCCTTATAACTCAATTTTCACTTGGAACCAACTAAGGGATGTTTTCTTAGCACGTTACTACCCGGTCTCCAAGAAACTAAATCACAAAGACAGAGTGAACAACTTTGTGGCACTACCAGGAGAGTTAGTTAGTAGTTCTTGGGATAGGTTCACTTTATTTTTGAGAAGTGTCCCCAATCACCGCATAGATGATGAGTCACTGAAAGAATACTTCTACCGGGGACAGGATGATAATAATAAAGCGGTATTGGATACTATAGCAGGTAGTTCTTATGGGGAGTGTCCTTATGCTGAAATTGCCAAAAAATTAGAGAAAATCTCCCGGAATAATAAAGCATGGAGTACTAGGAAGTCAGATACGGGGAGAAATACTTTTGCAGTGCAATCCACACACAACCCAGCCACAGATGAAATTCGTGAAGAGATGGCGCAAATGAGAACTGAGCTTGGGTTGGTGTTAAAACATGTCACTGGGGGTGCCGAAAAGATAAACGCAGTGAGCTACTTGTCTAAACCACCACCACCAACTGATGAATATTATTATGAGGAAGATTCCTATGCAGTAAATGATCAGACGGGGGGTTTCCGACCGAACACCCAAGGCTCCAATCAGGAGAATTGGCGCCAAGGTCAAGGGAATCAAGGTCGGAACTATGGTAACTACAACCGTGAGGGTAATTATGTCTGTGATAGAAATTACAACCGCGACAACAACTTCAACAGTGGTAACTATGGTAATAGAAATGAGAGAAGTGGGCCCTATGTTCCTCCTCAAAATTGTGAAGTTGCTCCTAGGGATGGTGGAGGTAGTATGGCGCGAGTTGAGGATATGTTGCACAAGATGATGATGAGGTTCGATGTTAGTGATGAGAACACCAAAGAGTTAAGGAGTGATGTAACGGGTATTGGACAGAAAGTCGATACACATGCCATATCAATTAAGCAGCTTGAATTGCAAATGGCTCAATTATCTGCAACTGTGAACACACGGCAACCGGGCACTCTCCCTAGCAACGCTGTCCAAAATCTGAAAAATGATGGACACTGTATGGCAATTACTACTCGTGGGGGTAAACAAACTATTGACCCACCTATGCCGTCTATTGTGGAAAAGGTGATGAGAGATAATGATAAAGTGGTAGAGGTTAGTGATGAAGTAGAAGATAACACTGATGAAGATGCTGAAGTGCCTAAAAAGGTAACTGCCATGCCTAGACCACCACCCCCCTTTCCTCAAAGATTAGTGAAAAAGACCGTGGATGGTAAATATCAGCGTTTTATAACAATGTTGAAGCAACTTTCTATCAATGTCCCTTTGGTAGAAGCTCTTGAACAAATGCCTGGTTATGCCAAGTTTATGAAAGATTTGGTTACAAAGAAAAGATCGGTCACTTTTGTGGATGATGACAGAATGCAGCATTGTATTGCTATTGCTACAAGGTCTTTGGTGCAAAAGAAAGAAGATCCGGGTGCATTCACTATTCCTTGTACAATCGGGTTATTACATTTTGCGAAAGCATTATGTGATCTGGGGGCAAGCATAATTCTCATGCCCCTCTCGATTTACAAGAAGTTGGGTTTGGGTGACCCAAAGCCCACTGCGATGCGGCTACTGATGGCCGATCGAACAGTAAAAAGGCCTATAGGGATACTCCATGATGTGCTAGTAAAAGTGGAGTCGTTCATATTTCCGGCAGATTTTGTTATTCTTGATTGTGAAGTTGATTTTGAGGTTCCTATTATTCTTGGGAGGCCATTCCTTGCTACGGGTAGAGCCTTAGTTAATATGGAAAAGGGGCAGATGAAATTTCGATTGAACAATGAAGAAGTGACTTTCAACATTTGTAGGTCCATGCACCAGAGTGGTGAGCTCCAATCAGTATCTGTCATATCCTACAAAGTTGGTGAATCACCCGAGACATAAATAGAAGAACGTCTAGGTGTAGAAGCACTGGCGGCAGTGATAATGAATTTTGATAAGGAATGCATTGAAGAATATGGGTCATTAGTCGCTGCTCTTGATCGTGGTAATGTTCGATTTAAACCGAAGAAATATGAGCTAGACATGAAGAATCGCGAGTCTCCACCCGCTAAACCATCCATAGAGGAGGCTCCAAATCTAGAACTAAAAGCTCTCCCACCTCATCTCAGGTATGAATTCTTAGGAAACGGTGACACATTGCCGGTAATCATTGCATCAGATCTGAATGAACAACAAGTTGAGAGTTTGGTCAAAGTGCTAAAAAGGTTCAAAAGAGCTATTGGGTGGACCATTACTGACATTATTGGGATCCCTCCTGGTATCTGTTCTCATAAAATCCAACTCATGCCCGATCATAAGCCAAGTATTGAGCACCAGAGACGCTTAAATCCACCTATGCTAGAGGTCATGAAGAAGGAAATCATAAAATGGTTGGATGCTGGAGTAATATATCCGATCGCCGATAGTAGTTGGGTCTGCCCTGTTCAGTGTGTACCTAAGAAAGGGGGAATGACTGTGGTACCCAATGAAAAAAATGAACTTGTTCCAATGAGGCCGGTGACTGGATGGAGGGTGTGTATGGATTACCGAAAATTAAATGCATGGACTGAAAAGGACCATTTTCCCATGCCCTTCATGGATCAGATATTGGATAGACTCGCTGGAAAAGGGTGGTACTGTTTTCTTGATGGTTATTCAGGGTATAATCAGATTTCTATTGCACCAGAAGATCAAGAGAAGACCACTTTTACTTGTCCATATGGAACCTTTGCGTTCAAGAGAATGCCGTTTGGGTTGTGCAATGCACCCGCCACATTTCAGAGATGTATGATGTCAATATTCTCCGACATTGTAGAAGATACTATTGAGTTTTTTATGGATGATTTTTCTGTGGTTGGTGAATCATTCGAGCGATGTTTGAGCCATTTATATGAGGTTCTTAATAGATGTGAAGACTGCAACTTAGTACTCAATTGGGAAAAATGCCACTTCATGGTCAAAGAAGGTATTGTTTTGGGCCATCGTATTTCAGAAAAGGGCATAGAAGTTGATCGAGCCAAAGTCGAGGTGATAGAGAGACTTCCTCCACCTATCTCTCTAAAAGGTGTGAGAAGCTTTCTTGGACATGCAGGTTTTTACAGGAGATTCATCAAAGATTTCTCAAAAATTGCACATCCATTGTGCAAACTGCTGGAGAAAGATTGTAAATTTTATTTTGATGAATCCTGTCTTAAAGCATTCGGCGATCTAAAAGAAAAATTAGTATCAGCACCTATCATTATTTCTCCGCATTGGAGCAGTCTATTTGAGGTGATGTGTGATGCGAGTGGGGTTGCCCTTGGTGTGGTATTGGGACAAAGAAGGGACAAAATCCTTCATCCCATTTACTATGCTAGTAAAGCCCTCAATGAAGCTCAGAAGAACTATACAGTAACTGAACAAGAGCTCCTTGCCGTAGTATTTGCTTTTGAAAAATATCGCTCCTATTTGCTAGGTACTAGAGTTATAGTGCATACTGACCATTCAGCCCTGAGATATTTGATGGCGAAGAAGGATGCAAAACCGAGGTTAATTCATTGGGTATTACTACTGCTAGAATTTGACTTTGAGGTAAGGGATAGAAAAGGGACCGAAAATCAAGTTGCTGATCACTTGTCCCGTTTAGAAGATGAAGCTATGAGAGAGTTGGGGGATAAGACTGATATTGATGACATGTTCCCCGATGAGCATATATTGGCTGCCTCACAAGACCTGATTCTATGGTTCGCTGATTTTGCGAACTACTTAGCTAGTGATATTGTTCCTCGGACCTGTCTTTTCATCAAAGGAAAAAGTTCATGTATGATGTGAAGAAGTTCTTTTGGGATGACAATACTTATGCAGGAGCTGTGCTGATGGGCTTATTCGACGTTGTGTGCCAGAAGTTGAGATGTTGAGTATTTTAGAGGCATGCCATTCCTCACCCTTTGGTGGACATCATAGTGGCGTCCGGACTGCTCATAAGATCTTACAAAGTGGTTACTATTGACCAACTATTCATCAAGATGCTCATGAGTTCACCAAAGCATGTGATAGATGCCAAAGAGATGGCGGCATTTCAAGAAAGCAAGAGCTCCCTCTAAACCCCATTCTTGTAATTGAGTTATTTGATGTTTGGGGTATTGACTTTATGGATCCGTTTGTGAGTTCTCATGGAATGAAGTATACTTTAGTAGCAGTTGATTATGTATCCAAGTGGGTGGAAGACATCGCCCTCGCGAACAATGAGGGGAAGAGTGTCACTGCATTCTTGAAGAAGAATATATTCTCTCGATTTGGTATCCCACGGGCGATTATTAGTGATGGGGGATCCCACTTTTGCAACAAATTGTTCAAGGGATTATTGGAGAAATATGGGGTTCGCCATAATGTGGCCACTCCTTACCATCCTCAAACTAGTGGGCAAGTTGAAGTATCAAATAGGGAGATCAAACAGATTTTGTCAAAAACAGTGAACGCTAGTAGAACAGATTGGTCAAGGAGGCTTGATGATGCTCTTTGGGCTTACCGGACAGCGTATAAGACTCCCATAGGTATGTCCCCATACCAACTAGTATATGGGAAAGCATGTCATCTTCCGGTTGAATTAGAGGATAAAGCCATGTGGGCTATAAAAAAGCTAAAAATGGACTGGAACGAAGCTGCAGAAGGTCTCTCTTAGTCTCACTTAAGTGAGTCTTAGTATAAATTTTGGTGAGAAGGATGTAAGCTAAAAGGGGTTACTGTTAAGTGGAACTTAGTTCAATGTAATGTTCTTCAATATTTGATTAAATGCATATGTGATATCTTATATGTTTCTAAGGTGTTAAATGTTGTTCTTATGCTTATGCTATGATGTTTTAATCAAAAAGAGCATGTTTTATATAAATGTCCATTTATTATGATTTTATACATTACGCTATACTTAGTACAAGTGTTTGTACTAATTCCATACATTTTGTCTATTTCAAAAGGCATAGGTAGCGTTTGAGAGGAGTCTCGAAGTTGAAGCTTTGACTAGTGTTCATTCAAGTAGAGAGTTGGTATGTCCTCACTTGATTCGAGGACATCTTGATGTTTAGTTTTCCTTATTGAAAAGTATTGTAATAGACTTAGCTATTTTCTATATGTTAAAGTATGGTCCGTGTCCCAATATATTCCTATGTCTAAGATGTCGACTTTGAGACTTATCTTTCATTATGTTTGTCTATAAAAGAGATATTTTGAAGTATTTTTATTTCGTGTGAAAAGTTTAAAGTCCGCACTACATTTCATACATGTATGCAATGAATGGTACGAAAGGGCTTGTCTTAGACCTCCGATAGGTCGACAACGCGGTGCCACGATTCGAGAATTCTAGGGGGTACTCTGGGGTCGTGACAAGCTTGGTATCAGAGCATAGATTATGAAAGTAGTCTTAGGAATCAAAAAGTCTCACCAAGTCACGTCTAGTAGAGTCTCGACCATAGATGTGAGTCGTGACACATCTATGGGCGAGAGGCTATAGGACGATAGAGTTTCCTTTCTTTTCTACTCCTATGTAGTGCCGTAGAGTGAAATGTTATGAGTTTCTTTTGCACTCCGGTCTAGAGGAGCAAAGATGGATGAGGGTGATGATGATGATGATGATGGTAAGTTCTAGTATTTCTCTCTTTAGTGATATGAGTTCCTTCTATGTTATGGAGTATGGTTAGTAGATGGGCTAGAAAGTCATAGAAGCATGTTGCATGTGCATGGTGTTTAGGAGTCTTATTGGAATTGAATTTCATTGATTTCTTGCATTATGCATTTCATGAAGTTATGATTATGTTGTAGAATGTGTTTATAGGGTTTGATATTTCATATTGGCATGTCTCTATCATCAATTGCTTAATGTTGCAGTCTTGAAAATTGGAAGCATGTTCACCGTAAAGGTTGCGAGTTCACTGTAAGATTTTTGAAAAAGTAACTAATTCATTCTTTGATTGAAATTTTTTGTAATGTGGTTAGAACTGATGTATATGAGCATAATAATGAATATAAAAGGAGTTTTTACTGTTTGGGATGAAGGATGTGAGTTTTATAGCATGATGAGTTGTAGAATTGTTTCTATCATCTTGTGTTGTGATTTTTTTGATTATGTGAATTGATATTTTCTCCTCGATTGTGTGTTATATGATGTGTTACGTGGTATGGTTGAGAGTTGTTAACCTAATCTTTACTCTTGGAAGTGTTCGGAGAGTGGCAAGTGTCATTCGAGGATGAATGTTGTCCAATTGGGGGAGATTGTAAGATCCCAAAATCTTCTAAGATAAGCCCTAGCAATTCTTAAATTTCCTTTTAAGGTCATAATGATTGACTCTTAATTTTCTTAGGTTTTAAGGTAAATTTCTTAGTGTGCGAACGATTTTCAATATAAATTAAGGTCATTAGAAACACCTTGCACAAAGTAGAGTTGAATGTTTCCTTACCAATTAAGTTTAGACATAAGATTTTATTTGGGTAAACTTTAAACTACTATATCTCTTAGAATATTAAGAGTTACGTGCGCCATGACCTATTAAATTAAAGGTATTTGAATCCTGTTTCCAACGCCACCAATTTCGCATAAATCTAGTTTTCGAGTAAAAAGTTATGACCATTTTAGTGAATAGTATGGTGCAGTCCCGTTTTGGGCGCGGGAAAATAGTAATTATGGTAATTTCCTCTCATTTTCCCACTAGGAACACCTAAATAAAACGGGTTTCACAAGTCCTATAAAGCCTTACAGAATCCTAATTCCATCTTCAAATTTATCATTCTCTTCTCTCTCAAACCATAGGGCAAAACCTCAAGAAAAAAATAAAGTAAAATACTCCATTCAAGAAAATTCAAGATTTGTCAAGATTCTTTACATAAGGGCAAGGTTGAAACAAGGATTGAAGTTCTTCATTGATTTCTTCACCAAATTTCGTGGATTTTCTCCGATTAAGGTATGGCTTTTGATTCTTGAAACTTGTTTCATCAAGGAGCCCAACTTTCAAAGATGTTTTCTAAAGTTCTCAAAATATGAATTGACCTTTTTCATGATCTACCATGGGTTCTTGCATTAGAGGTTTTTAATAATTTTTTAGTGATTGAATTGTGGTTAATGATGTCATTTTAACTCAATTATCCTATGAACCCATGAAATTAATGAACCCTAGATTTTGACTAACTTATGGGTTACTTGATATTGGTCTAATGTTTATGAATTAATGTGTAGTTTCTTATGGGCTTTCTAATGATGTAACAATTGTATTCAATTGATGTCTAATTGGTCTTAGATTAATAAATATATATTGAATTGACCTAGTTTTATTTAGTAATATAATTTATACTTTGAATTGATGTTCATTGTCATGGGTAAGGGCCTTATGGTGTCGAATTGGATGATTTAGACATGGTTTGACGTGGTGAGAATGGATTGATGGTACACTGCCCTAATTCTCTTTACTTTATGTTAATTAGACTTCAATTATGTTGTTATTGGTACGGTCCACTTATGGTGGCGGTGTTATGTGATTGATGTGGCCTTGTCGACGTTATTTTAACTATATTGATTATCATGGCCTTGTCGGCACTACCTGAAGTATTACGATAATTTGTGTAATTAATTATGTAAAGTATGATTATATCTATCTACATGGTAGTAATGTGAATGTATGTGTTCTTCTATGGATATTAGGTGATCATGTAGGATTATGACTATGTGTTTATGTGTGTAGTCTTAAAGTTGATATATGATTATTCCTACATGACTATATGAGTATATGATGGTTATATTGATGATGTTATAGTAACGTATAGGATGACATAAAGATGATAAGGGTCATTCCTAAGTGCTACAAAGAATGATATTTTATATGTGCTAATGTGAATTAATGATGTGTATTGTTTTGGTAGATTATGTCCCTTATTTGATACATGTATATGATGAATATGAACATCTTGACATAGTACGCTTAGGCACCTTTGTCTTGTATGTGTACGGCTGAGTGTTTAATGAAAGTCTACGATCGGTAGACCTAAGATGGCGCCCTTCTAAGCATGACTAATATGTGGAATCTTCTATATAGAAAGAAGGTTAAGAATGAGCTATCCTTATAGACCATTGAATGGCAGCCCTAGTGGACCCATCTTTGGTAGGTGCATTATGACTAGGTAATGACTAAGAGATGGTACCTTTTTATATGTCCCTTATATTAAACTAACTCTATGAGAACAAAGGCTACCACAGAGTGAATATGTTATGGTTTGTAGCTCTACTTAAGAAAGAGACTAGAGTACAAATGTACCTAAACTTGAGAATGAGACTAGAGTACATAAAAGACCTTGATATTCCTTAACCATGTGCCTACATAGGATGTGTCTTAGTTCAACCCTTGGCATGTAGAACACCCTCCATTGGAGTAGGTTTATGACTCCTGATTCCATGCCTAGATAGTATGGTCTATGTCGGTTATTCCCTATTATCATCATGTGGGATACATGCTAGTGTTGGATATGTTCTAGGAATATTAGGTAGTGGAATGGGACGCAATCTAGACATTGCACGACTAGACTTTGAAGATATTAGTATGTGAGTCCGTAGGTCTTTCCAAGACCATTATGTGAAGTCTATAATGAATGAAATGTCTTTTAATTGACTTAATGAACGATCACGACTTTAGCTAAGGTATGATGAATAGAATGTGCTCTATATGGGGTAGCTTTGAGTGTTGCTTAGGTAAGCTTGAAGAGGGTGTACGGGCGGTCTCTTCTTTTCCTACTTAGGTGAATCTTAGAGTAACCTTAGGTGGAGAGTTAATGAAAGGAAAAGGGAACAATCTTATCTTAGGTAGTCTTAAGGATCATTTAGGTGTGCTTAGAGAGGGTGTATGGGTGGTCTCTCATAGTCTCACTTAAGTGAGTGTTAGGATAACTTTTTGTGAGATGGATGTAAGCTAAAAGGGGTTACTGTTAAGTGGAACTTAGTTCAATGTAATGTTCTTCATTATTTGATTAAATGCTTATGTGATATTTTATATGTTTCTAAGGTGTTAAATGTTGTTCTTATGCTTATGCTATGATGTTTTAATCAAAAAGAGCATGTTTTATATAAATGTCTGTTTATCATGATTTTATGCATTACGCTATACTTAGTACAAGTGTTTGTACCAATTCTATACATTTTGTCCATTTCAAAAGGTGTAGGTGGCGTTTGAGAGGAGTCTCGAAGTTGAAGCTTGGACTAGTGTTCATTCAAGTAGAGAGTTGGTATGTCCTCACTAGATTCGAGTACATCTTGATGTTTAGTTTTCCTTATTGAAAAGTATTGTAATAGACTTAGCTATTTTCTATATGTTAAAGTATGGTCCGTGTCCCAATATATTCCTATGACTAAGATGGCGACTTTGAGACTTACCTTTCATTATGTTTGTCTATAAATGAGATATTTTGAAGTATTTTTATTTCGTGTGAAAAGTTTTAATTCCACACTACTTTGCATATGGAATGAACGGTACGAAAGGGCTTGTGTTAGACCTCCGACAGGTCGACAACGCCATGCCACGATTCGAGAATGCCCTAAGGGGGTACTCTGGGGTCGTGACAAGCATGGAAACAGAGCATAGATTATGAAAGTAGTCTTAGGAATCAAAAAGTCTCACCAAGTCAGGTCTATTAGAGTCTCGACCAAGTCGCGACACATCTATGGGCGAGAGGCTATAGGACGATAGAGTTTCCTTTCTTTTCTACTCCTATGTCGTGCCGTAGAGTGAAATGTTATGAGTTTCTTTTGCACTCCGGACTAGAGGATCAAAGATGGATGAGGGTGATGATGATGATGATGATGGTAAGTTCTTGTATTTCTCTCTTTAGTGATATGAGTTCCTTCTAAGTGGGGGAGTATGGTTAGTAGATGGGCTAGAAAGTCATAGAAGCATGTTTCATGTGCATGGTGTTTAGGAGTCTTATTGAAATTGAATTTTGTTGATTCTTTGCATTATGCATTTCATGAAGTTATGATTATGTTGTAGAATGTGTTTATAGGGTTTGATATTTAATATTGGCATGTCTCTATCATCAATTGCCTAAATGCTGCAATTTTGAAAATTGGAAGCATGTTCACCGTAAAGGTTGCGAGTTCACTGTAAGTTTTTTTAGAAAGTAACTAATTCATTCTTTTATTGAAATTTTTTGTAATGTGGTTAGAACTAATGTATATGAGCATAATAATGAATATAAAAGGAGTTTTTACTGTTTGGGATGAAGGATGTGAGTTTTATAGCATGATGAGTTGTAGAATTGTTTCTATCATCTTGTGTTGTGATTTTCTTGATTATGTGAAATTGCTGTTTTCTCCTCGATTGTGTGTTTTATAATGTGTTACGTGGTATGATTGAGAGTTGTTAACCTAATCTTTATTCTTGGAAGTGTTCGGAGAGTGGCAAGTGTCATTCGAGGACGAATGTTGTCCCAAGTGGGGGAGATTGTAAGATCCCAAAATCTTCTAAGTTAAGCCCTAGCAATTCTTAAATTTCCGTATGAGGTCATACTGAGTGACTCTTACTTTTCTTAGGTTTTAAGGTAAATTTCTTAGTGTGCGAACGATTTTCAATATCAATTAAGGTCATTAGAAAAACCTTGCACAAAGTAGAGTTGAATGTTTCCTTACCAATTAAGTTTAGACATAAGATTTTATTTGGGTAAACTTCAAACTACTATATCTCTTAGAATATTAAGAATTACGTGCGCCATGAACTATAAAGTTGAAGGTATTTGAATCATGTTTCCAACGCCACCAATTTCGCATAAATCCAGTTTTCGAGTAAAAAATTATGACCATTTTAGTGAATAGTATGGTGCAGTCCCGTTTTCGCCGCGGGAAATTAGTAATTATGGTAATTTCCTCTCCTTTTCCACTAGGAACACCTAAATAAAACGGGTTTCACAAGTCCTATAAAGCCTAACATAATACTAATTTCATCTTTAAATTTATCATTCTCTTCTCTCTCAAACCTTAGGGCAAAACCTCAAGAAATAAATCAAAGTAGAAGATTCCATTCAAGAAAATTCAAGATTTGTCAAGATTCTTTAAATAAGGGTAAGGTTGAAGCTAGGATTGAAGTTCTTCATTGATTTCATCACTAAATTTCGTGGATGTTCTCCAATTAAGGTATGGGTTTTTATCCTTGAAACTTGTTTCATCAAGGAGCCCAACTTTCAAAGATGTTTTCTAAAGTTCTCAAAATATGAATTGACCTTTTTCATGATCTACCATGGGTTCTTGCATTAGAGGTTTTTAATCATTGTTTAGTGATTGAATTGTGGTTATTAATGTCATTTTAACTCAATTATCCTATGAACCCATAAAATTAATGAACCCTAGATTTTGACTAACTTATGGGTTACTTGATATTGGTCTAATGTTTATGAATTAATGTGTAGTTTATTATAGGCTTTCTAATGATGTAACAATTGTATTCAATTGATGTCTATTTGGTCTTAGATTGTTAAATATATATTGAATTGACCTAGTTTTATTTTGTAATATAATTTATACTTTGAATTGATGTTCATTGTCATGGGTAAGGGCCTTAAGGTGTTGAATTGGATGATTTAGACATGGATTGAAGTGGTGAGAATGGATTGGTGGTACGCTGCCCTAATTCTCTTTATTTTATGATAATTAGACTTCAATTATGTTGTTATTGGTATGGTCCACTTATGGTGGTGGTGTTATGTGATTGATGTGGACTTGTCGGCGTTATTTTAAGTATATTGATTATCATGGCTTTGTCGGCAATACTTGAAGTATTATTATAATTTGTGTAATTGATTATGTAAGGTATGATTATATCTATCTACATGCTAGTAATGTCAAAGTATGTGTTCTTCAATGGATATTAGGTGATCATGTAGGATTATGACTATGTGTTTATGTGTGTAGTCTTAAAGTTGATACATGATTATTCCTACATGACTATATGAGTATATGATGGTGATATTGATGATGTTATACTAACGTATAGGATGACATAAAGATGATAAGGGTCATTCCTAAGTGCTACAAAGAATGATATTTTATATGTGCTAATGTGAATTAATGATGTGTCTTGGTTTGGTAGATTATGTCCCTTATTTGATAAATGTATATGATGAATATGAACATCTTGACATAGTAGGCTTAGGAACCTTTATCTTGTATGTGTATGGATGAGTGTTTAATGAAAGTCTATGATCGGTAGACGTAAGATGGCGCCCTTTTAAGCATGACTAATATGTGGAATCTTCTATATAGAAAGAAGGTTAAGAATGAGCTATCCTTATAGACCAATGAATGGCAGCCCTAGTGGACCCATCTTTGGTAGGTGCATTATGACTAGGTAATGACTAAGAGATGGTACCTTTTTATATGTCCCTTATATTGAACTAACTCTATGACAACAAAGGCTACCACCGAGTGAATATGTTATGGTTTGTAGCTCTACTTAAGAAAGAGACTAGAGTACAAATGTACCTCTACTTGAGAATGAGACTAGAGTACATAAAAGACGTTGATATTCCTTAACCATGTGCCTACATGGGATGTGTCTTAGTTCTACCCTTGGCAAGTAGAACACCCTCCATCGGAGTAGGTTTATGACTCCGTATTCCATGCCTAGATAGTATGGTCTATGTCGGTTATTGCCTATTATCATCTGTGGGATACATGCTAGTGTTGGATATGTTCTAGGTAGATTAGGTAGTGGAATGGGACGCAATCTAGACATTGCACGACTAGACTTTGAAGATATTAGTATGTGAGTCCGTAGGTCTTTCCAATACCATTATGTGAAGTCTATAATGAATGAAATGACTTTTAATTTACATAATGAACGATCACGAACTTAGCTAAGGTATGATGAATAGAATGTGCTCTATCCAGGGTAGCTTTGAGTGTTGCTTAGGTGAGCTTGAAGAGGGTGTATGGGCGGTCTCTTTTTTTCCTACTTAGGTGAATCTTAGAGTAACCTAAGGTGGAGAGTTAATTTAAGGAAAAGGGAACAATCTTATCTTAGGTAGTCTTAAGGATCATTTAGGTGTGCTTAGAGAGGGTGTATGGGCGGTCTCTCTTAGTCTCACTTAACTGAGTCTTAGGATAACTTTTGATGAGAAGGATGTAACCTAAAAGGGGTTACTGTTAAGTGGAACTTAGTTCAATGTTATGTTCTTCAATATTTGATTAAATGCTTATGTGATATCTTATATGTTCCTAAGGTGTTAAATGTTGTTCTTATGCTTATGCTATGATGTTTTAATCAAAAAGAGCATGTTTTATATAAATGTCCGTTTATCATGATTTTATGCATTACGCTATACTTTGTACAAGTGTTTGTACTAATTCCATACATTTTGTCTATTTCAAAAGGTGTAGGTGGCGTTTGAGAGGAGTCTCGAAGTTGAAGCTTGGACTAGTGTTCATTCAAGTAGAGAGTTGGTGTGTCCTCACTAGATTCGAGGTCATCTTGATGTTTAGTTTTCCTTATTGAAAAGTATTGTAATAGACTTAGCTATTTTCTATATGTTACAGTATGGGCCGTGTCCCAATATATTCTTATGTCTAAGATAGCGACTTTGAGACTTAGCCTTTCATTAAGTCTTTCTATTAAAGATATATTTTGAAGTATTTTTATTTCGTGTGAAAAACTTTAATTCCGCACTACTTTTCATACATGTATGCAATGAATGGTACAAAAGGGCTTGTCTTAGACCTCCGAGAGGACGACGACGACGTGCCACGATTCGAGAATACCCTAACTTCTAGGGGGTACTCTCACGTCCTGACATAGACATCCTTTAAGCATCCATAACCTACACTTTGTGTAAAAAGTAGAGAAGAATGGGATTAGTACCATAATGCACTAAGTATGATAACCATGCAAAAACATGCATTGAAAAGGGACGTTTATACTGAAATCATACTTCATTCCTATTTGAGTAAATCTTCATAAAATATTTATACAATAGCATTTATATCATTTACATACTTCATATAGACATATTAAAAGGCCAAATATCAGATAAGACCACACATAGAATTTAAGCCATATATGGGGTCATTTTAGAGTGAGCTAGTTCTACTTTACAGTGAACTCCTTCTTTTAACTCATTAACCTCCCAAGTAACCCTATAGTGATAGTTGGAGCAATGCATCACCTTAAGACCACAAGACAAATCATACATACATTTCTTACAAGTCATCACATATCATCATGCAAATATAGCCTATTACTAGACACATTTAAGTCAAGAGCATAAGCCATTACAGTGAACTTTACTCATTATTCACATATAATAATTTCACTTTACATAGAACATTCAAAGACCTTACTCACAATATCAGTATAAGTCTACCAGTACAATGTACATGTGAAGCCCCATAACCTCACACATACTTAGTAAGTCTATCATGAGACCACAAGCCTTAACATCCAATTCATACTTCAACATAGTTTAGAGAAGACAACATCATTCATGTCAAGCAAGACCTTCATCATCAAGTCATTAAGACCAATATCATGCATATAGGGACAATTTCAAATCATATAGACTTATACCATGCATATCTTCATAACAATTAGACAAATACTACAATGTCATGTATAAGGACATAAGCATAATCATACACATTAGAACACCTTCCTAGGACTTCCTAAGGAGCTACTTGTGCAATGTCTAGATGGGTTCATTAATTACACCTATCCTAAGTAACCTCCCTAAGATCATCCTAGTTAGGGTCCTAGTCATTTACTTCCATTGTCAATTTTACATTAGGGAAACTATAGTCTTAACCGACACTAAGACCATGGGTTCTAAACATGGAATTTGGTGTTGTAGAGCCTTACACCAATGGAATGTGTTCCACTTAGCCAAAGTAGAATCTTAACATATATCCTAGCATCCTAAGTGAATTCACTTGCTAGATCTTATGTGGAAAGCATAGTTTATGGAACTAAGAGATATGTATAATCCCTCTACATGCCATTTGGAAATTGGGGCCTCCTCTCATGAGAAAACATGGGTGAACCTTCCTCAAGGGAAGACACCACCTCATGTGTATCCATAGGTGATTATTCCTCTAAGGGAAGTTAAAACTCTATCTATAAGGAACAAATGGTGAATGTTCCTCCAAGGGAAGTGAACACCTCTCATTGTCAAGTTCACTCGGTGCTAAGCTAAGTTCCCTTTATTGAAAAGCCTTTATTATATTTTTCATAAAACATAGCCTTAGGATATTTGTTCCTTATATGCTTATAGTATATTAAAGCACCTATCTAGTTTTAGAGTACTCTTGAGCACACCTTTCAAGGCCCCTCTATTGACTAGATCTTCATACATGTGTGTGCGTACTTATATGTGAGTAAACCTTTCACATAACACATAATGTCACACATGTTCATATATCAATGCATAAGTCTATAAGCATAACTATATGAGCAACCCTTTCATATAAACACACTAACACACTATGCACATTCATACTTTCATCATAGTATACAAGTCATATTAATAATATGCCCATACATTCCTTTTCATGTACATAGAAACCAAACCTAGGAACTATCCTATGAAGGTACACATGTGCATTGCATAGACAAGGTCCAATACCCTTTCCCATACTAGTACACCTATCAAGTCATCCTAGTTAAGGAAACACATATAATACTTTGATAGACACAACCTTAACATATATAGTAGTAGATATTAGTGCAGATGAGAATTACCCTTCAATTTAGACACCATGAACCTTTACTACTTTTAAGCATGCATGAAGTGTGAGTGTATGTGTACATTGGTTGACATGATCACATAATGACTATCAACAACACATTGAGGCAGTGACCCTCTTACACCATAATACACTTTCAAGCATAAACCACAAAACACACAATAGCATAGGAGACTCCTAACTTCATATTACACTTAAGACTCCTAACTTTTGCTATTCATGCATTCACATAGGGGTACATAGGTAAGTGATTATTTAAACATTTTAACTCATCAATGTAAGAACCTACACTTTACCCTAACAAAGATATACACATGCTCAAACAATAGCCATACAACCTAGATCACAACTAAAATAGGAAAGTATGCATAAGATTCTCATAGTGTGATCATCATAACCACATACTCATATATTCATCTATTTGAATTCAAGTACATAATAAACACATATATAGATTGACAAGAAGTAAACAGCGCAAACATAAGTGAACGATACCACACAATGCCATACAAGACTTCATCAACTACAATAATATTGAAAAGTAGAGGGAAAGAGCCATTCTTACCAATTCATCAACCTTTGATCATCATTGATCAATACACCTTTTTCATCATCAATAAATTATAGGGAAGTAGCTAAATATACATTTAATCATGAAATAAACTATGTACAAGTCGCTATAAGATCATACTATAACATAATACAAGGCATCACATATATAAACTAGAAAGTAGAGAGTCATAGATAACTTGCTAATATTCTTTACTTTGATTACCATGAACATTCCTAATATACCAATAATACAAACCTAGGGCAGTATCTAAAGACATAATAATCAAGACTAAATCATGCTTCATCTACCCTAAATTGAGATCACATTATGTTCATAGCATTAACAAACTTTAAGCTAAAACATCCTTATCAAGATTCCTTTGATTTGATCATCAAGGGTTTATAACCACAATTTATTCATGACATCAATCTAAGTCAGTGGCTATAATCATCTTCACCTAATCGAATTCAACATTCAATCATTATACAGGCAATGTTACAGTGAACTTCTAGAAATCTAAACTAGGCATGTTCAAATCTTCATACATTGATCCACATGGATCCTTCATCATCAATTCATAATCAATAGACGTAAATAAGAGCAGATATAACCAATTCAATGTAAGAGAATCACAAATCTACCAATAAAAATCCACAATCACCATGCCCATGCAAGGGCTAAATCGAGTTTGGGAAGGGACATGGGTTCATCATGCAATTCGATTGAAAATCACATCCAAATCGGTATATAATCATCAATACATTCATATTATGCTTTTGAAATCAATTTAAGAAAGAACCTATGGATAGATTGAAGAAGAAGAGATTTGATCATGAAACTTCTTTGAAAACATTGAGATTAACTCTCCAAGTGAAAGGTTACTCAGAGATGAAGGATCACCATACCTTTATCTAGATGAAAAAATCTAAAACTTGATGAATAGCCCATAGGAATCCAAGCTCCAAGCTGTTCTTGAGCTTCACCTTCAATGGAAGTTTCTAGGGAGAATATTTTTAGAGGGAAAGTCTAATTTGTGTTAATGGGATTGGGAATGGTTTGTTTACGTTTTTGATCACATATATACACTCACAAATAGATTAATAAATCAAGTAGGGTCATTTTAGGATGCGGAGTAAATTTCCCATTCACCCCTTAAGTGAGCAGTCGCTAGGCAGTGATACAACATCCTGCATTGACGGCCACCATCGATGCCTAATAAGTTAATCGATGGACCGTCTGTGGATTCCGTCGATTGGACCTTGTGTTGTTCTTTGGTTAAGACTTTTTCAGGCTAAGTTTCTATCGACAAAACCTCACCAACGGTCCGGTTGTGAACAAACGGGGAGTTGTTTGGTTTAGTCGATTGACACTGCCAAGGCAGTGTCTCGACAGCCTTTTGGTCCTTCTTATGGGCCTTTTTGCGGGGACATTGGGAAGTCATACCCAAACGTTCCCAAGTATGAATATAAACCATAACATGTTGAAGACCTTCATGCAAGTTTTACCCAAAATTCACATGTAAAACACCTTTAAACATGCAAGGCCCCATCAAGACACACATGATCGTCTCAAGGGCTATCTTTCAAACGTCTTAGATGTTCTTGGATGTTTGACCTCCAAACTTCATGAAACTCCATACACTGCTTATAAACATTATTATTACTCATTTAAGGACCTAATAAGCTCATTACACATACATAAGCACATAAAATAACATAAGGCCCCTTGGAGTGACTAGTCGTCGAACGTCTTGGTCATCCCTTGATGTTTGACTTCCAAATGACTTCAAATCACCCATGCATACTTTAAAGCACTGTATTAGTATGTTAAAAAGATTATATGGACAAGTGATGATCTATGCACCCTAAATCATTTTGGGGGTCTTACATCAAGAACTAGGAGATGTATTTGGGACCCTCTTTATGCAACATCCATTATAGTATCTAATCTCATGAGTACAATAGTGATGTAAGACCCCCAAAATGAGATAGGGTATCTAGATACTAACATGTTTGTATTACGTTTATAAGGTCCTAAGATGGATTATAATATGGTATAGAGGCAGTGTGTAAATTTTGAGGTAACTTGGAAGTCAAACGGCAAGGGACGACCAAGACGTTCGACGATTAGTCACCTATGTGCCTCATATGTCTCTGTGTATTTATAAATGTATGACATGATCTTATGAAGTATTAAAATGATTTATAATGATTTTTAATGGTTTTATATGGATTTTCTTAATATTTGTAGGTCAAACGTCCAAGAACGTCCATGATGTTCGAAAGATAGCCTTGAGACATGCATGTGTATGTCATGATGGGGCCTAGCCTGTTTGAACGTGTTACGTGTATTAGTTTTGGGTGAAACTTATGTGGGAGTTCTACAACTTGCTAAGGTTTGTATTTACGTTGGAAATATCTGGGTACGACTTCTAAAGGGGCCCGCAAAAGGGCTCACAAGAAGGACCAAAGGCTATTGAGACACTCCCTTTGTTGTGTCAATCGACGAGCTTAATGCACGTTCTGTTGGTTAACTGACGCCCCGTCGATTGGTAGGAGTCCATATTAACTTAGCCTGAGGAAGGCTTGACCACATGACAGATTCATACCCAATCAACGGAGGGCACAAAATGGCCCGTCAATGGACCAACGCCCAGTCGCTTTGGTCCGTCGATGCAGGCTGGTGCAACTGCTGCCTGCGCACTGCCCACTTAAGGGGTGAATGGGAAATTCACCCCACGTCCTAAACTTACCCTAATTGAATTATTTACCTATTTTTGGGTGTATATAAGTAATCTAAAACGTGACCAACATATTCCCAATCCCATGCTCACGAAATAAACCTTCCCTCCAAAACCAATTCTCCCTAGAAACCTCCATTGTTGTTGAAGCTCAAGAACAGCTTGTAGATTGGATTATCATTGGTTATTCTACAATTTTTAGAGTTTCTCAACTAGACAAAGGTATGGTGATCCTTCATATCTAAGTAACCTTTCACATGGAGAGTTCTTCTCAAAGTTTTCAAAGAGATTTCATGATAAAACTTTCAATCTTTCAATTAAGCTATGGCTTCTTTCTAAAAGCTTTTTTAATGGTTAAATCATGATGAATTGCTGTTAATGTATTGGTTTAAACGTGAATTTGAATCCACTTGCATTATGAACCCGTGTCACTTCCTAACTCGATTTAGCCCTTGCATGGGCATTGGGATCATGGCTTGTTAATGTTTAAGTTAAGATTCACTTACGTTGAATTTTCTATATCTACTGTTATTTACGTGGATTGATGGTGAATTTATGATGACAGATCCATGTGAATCATTTTATGAAGAATTGAACATGCCTAGTTAGAATTCTAGGAGTTCACTGTAACATTGGTCCTTAATTGATTAAAAGTGGATTTCGAGTATATTGAGAGTCTTGTAGCTACTGCCTAAGGTTAAAATTATGATTGAATTATAAATATAAATTGTGCAAGATCAAGGTGAACAAGGATTGATATAAATTCATCTCTTCTGGTCTATCAAGTGGTAACTTGTGATCTTGACGTAGGATGGTTGTCTTGTGACTTGATTATGGTTAATTGTCCTTAGCTAATGCCTATATGTATAATGTGATGATAATTAGTTATAATTGATCTAATATTAATAGATAACCATGGAATTGGTAAAGCTTTATTTAGATTCTTCTAGCCTATAAAGTGACTATTGTAATGTATATGACATGATCTAAATGTTAGGGTAGTTAAATCATGATTTCGTTTGAGTAATGATCTCTTTAGATACTGCCCTACATGTGTATTGATGATAAATTGTTATTGATGATCAATGCAAGTGAATTGGGTTAATGATCTATGTTTTTCTACTTTCTAGTATATATGTGATGTATTGTATTAGACTATAATTTGATCCTGTAGCGACTTCTACATGGTTTATTTTATGATTATCGTACTTAAGATACTGCCCTATACTTGAATTATTGATGAAAGAGTAGTAATGGTCAATGATAATCAAAGGCTGAAGGATGGGTAAGAATTGCTCTCCTCTTCTACTTCTCTATTTTTCAATAATAATGTTGATGAAGCCTTGTATAGCATTGTGTGGAATGATCCACTTATGGTGGCGGTGTTTACTTTATTGTCATTCTATATGTGTTGACCATGGCCTTGAAGGCAAATTGATGAATATATGAATATGTGGTGATGATGATCACACTATGTGAAGGTTATGCCTACTTTTCTTATTCTAGTTGTGATTTAGGTTATATGGCTATTGTATAAGAATGTGTATATCCATGTTAGGGTGAAGTGTAGGTGCTGCCATTGATGAATTAAAATGGTTAATGATCCCTTACCTATGTACCCCTAAGTGAATGCATGAATAGCCAAAGTTAGGAGTCTTAAGTGTAATATGAAGTTGACTTGTCTCCTATGCTAAGTATGTTGTGTGGTCTATACTTGAAAGTGTAATATGGTCTTAAGAGGGTGGCTGCATCAATGTGTTATTGATAGACATTATGGAATCATGTTTACCAATGTACACACACACTCACACTTCTTGCATGCTTAAAAGTAGTATAAGTCATGGTGTCTAAATTAGATGTAGTTCTCATATTCACTAGTATCTACTATTATGCATGTTAAGCTTATGTCGATGAAATTATGATATGTGTTTACTTAACTATATTGACTTGATAGGTGTACTAGTATGGGCAAGGGTATGGGACCTTGTCTATGCATTGCACATGTGTACCTTGATAGGATAGTTTCTAGGTTTGGTTTCTATGTATATGGAAAGGAATGTATTGGCATGTTATGACTATGACTTATATGATATGATGAAGTATGAATGTGCATAGTGTCTTAGTAGGTTTATACGAAAGGATTGCTTATATAGTTATACCTATAGACTCATGCATTGATATATGAACATGTGCGACATTTATGTGTTATGTGAAAGGTTTGCTCACATATAAGTAAACACACATGAATGATGATCTAGTAAATAGAGGGGCCTTGAGGTGTTCCCAAGAATACTCTAAAACTAGATAGGTGCTTGAATATGATATAAGCATATGAGGAATGAATATCCTAAGCCTATGTTTTATGAAAAATGTAATAAAGGTTTTTCAATAAAGGGAACCTAGCTTAGCACCGAGTTAACTTTACATTGAGAGGTGTTGACTTCCCTTGGAGGAAGATTCACCATTTGTCCCTTATAGAGTGTTGACTTCCCTTAGAGGAATACTCACCTATGGACCCACATGAGGTGGTGACTTCCCTTTGAGGAAGGTTCACCCATGTTTTCTCATGAGAGGAGGCCCCAATTGCCAAATGGCATGTAGAGGGATTATACAAATCTCTTAGTTCCATAAACTATTCTTGCGACATAGGATCTACCAAAGTGAATTCACTTAGGATGATGGGATGTATGTTAATATTCTACCTTGGCTAGGTAGGAAGACCTTCCATTGGTGAAGGCTCTACAACACCAAATTCCATGTTTAGTACCCATGGTATTAGTGTCGGTTAAGGCTATAGTTTCCCTAAAGTAAAATGGACAATGGAAGTAAATGACTAGGATCCTAATTAGGATGACTTAAGGGAGGTTACTTATGATAGGTGGAAGTAATGAATCCATCTAGACATTGCACAAGTAGCTCCTTAGGAAGTCCTAGGAAGGTGACCTAATGTGTATGATTATGGTTATGTCTTTATGCATGACATTGTCTTATCTATCTACTTGTTGTAAAGATGTGCATGGTATGAATGTATATGATGTGATCTTGTCCTTATATGCACTATGTTGGTCTAAATGACTATATGATGAAGGTTGTTGACATGAATGAAGTAGTCTTCACTTATATGTTGATGCATTAATTGAATGTTAAGGTTTGTGGTCCAATGATGGGTTTACTAAGTATGCGTGAGGTTATGGGGCTTCACATGTACATTGCACTAGTAGACTATGATTGTGGTCATGAATAAGGTCTTATAATGATAAGTTTGAAAATAAGTAAATATATGTGTCACTTAATGTAGCTTAATGTAATGCCTTATGGTCTTGACTTGAATGTGTCGTCTAATGGGCTATACTTATATGCTGATATATGTTAGCTTATGTAGGTTGTATATATGCTTTCTTTGTGACCTTAAGGTGATGCATTGCACCATGTATCACTAGAGGGTTACTTGGATGGTTAATGAATAAAATAAAAGATAGCTCACTGTGAAAGAAGAATGAGCGCACTGTAAAGTGACCTCAATTAAGGCTTAAATTCTATATCTGATTTTATATGATGCTTGGCCTTTGCTTATGGTTCTATGAAGGATTTGAATGGTATAAATGCTATTTTATAAAGGTTTTATGGAAATTTACTCAAAATAGCATCAAGTATGATTTTAAAGAAAATGTCCCTTTAAATGCATGTTTTTACATGGTTGTCATACTTAGTGCATTCTTGTACTAACTCCATTCTTCTCTACTTTTTACACAAAGTGTAGGTTATGGTTTCTTAAAGGATGTTTATGTGACTGAGGATCCTTATATGTGATTCCCAAGCTAAAGGAAAGGAATCATTAAGTCGAAGGATTTCCTATGTTATGGTTTACTGTAAAAGTCTTAAATATTGTACTTATGTTTATGTCTTAAGAGTCGTGTCCCTAATGTATTTGAATGATGATTGAGTCTAAGATGGCAAAGAGACTTAAGGTCTATATATGTATTATGACTTATGTTTTATCTATATATGAGATGAAGTTTCTAGCATATGATGTGCTATGAAAAGTTTTAAATTTTCCGCTAAATTTACAATGTAAATGCGATGAATGATAAATATGGGCTTGTATAAGACCTCCGAGAGGTAAAGTACTCAATGTTACTTTTAGGGGGTGCTCCCAGGATGTGACAAATATGGTATCAGAGCATGAGGTTTTAAAAGTGGTTTTAGGTTCTATAAGTCTCATATTGACACATCTAGCAGAGTCTCGTGTTCATTGGTGGTGAGTCGCGACATCAACAAATGATATGAGAGGCTATAAGACGATAGAGTTTCCCTTCTTCATCATTCTCATATCGTGCCATAGAACATTACTCTATAAGATCTCTCTCGTATGTTTTCTTGTACGGTGGTCTTTTAGATGTGATTGCTTGGATGAGATGGTATCTTTTATGCTTGAGGGAGAAAACGTGATTTAATGCTTAGATTGCTTTTATGGTTTGACGAATATGTGTGAAGGTGAATTTTGGCATGTTTAAATGATGTGATTCCATTTATGGCTATGTATAAGATTTATGTGAAATAGCATGTTATGTTGAAGAATGCATATCATGATATAGTTAATATATGTTAGAGGTCATTATGGTTAAAATGAGATTCTTTTGGAATGATGTGTCACTATATGGTTCTACATGATGATAGCCTAATGATATGATTAGAGCTTAAAGTTACTTAGGAATATAATAAATGGTAAAGAAGCATGTTGCCCTTTGAATATATGTATGATGATAGTTTCAATGTTTACCTTGGTATTTATGTGGTCCTTGATAAGTTGCCCAGTATGGATTAGAGTCCTTTATACATACTTGATCCTAGGTGTGAAGATAGTATGCTTGTCTTGGTAGGGTGATGATGTGGGTTTTAGTGACCTAGAAGTCACCTTACAGTAATGACCAAATAAAAAGAAGAATTTTTATGGTTAAGTCTCCTTATTGTTTTCCCCTAATGTTGTATGACATTGGTGTCTATTGTATTGTATGAAAACCTTATGTGGTTGAATGGTATGACCTAACTTGATGATTGGGGATAAACTGCCTAGGTGGTAATGTTAAGAATACCTTGGTTGACTTACTGTAATTCCTTTTAAACTGGTAATCACTTTTAAGTAAGGAAAAAGGGAGGTTGTTAAGTTAAAGATCCTCATTAGGTTGGTTTAAGTTGCTCTTAATTGGGTTTACCCTAAGTGGGGGATGGTGATGGAATAGTAAGGTTGTAGATATTTTCTACCTTGTCCTTCTATTTTTCCTTGAACTTGACACAAATGAACTCTTCTTAAGCTTGTTCATGAATAGAGTTTTGTGTAAAGTATGAATTTCATGAACCTTATACGTTTGGTGTGTATCGATTGACATTACCTTAAAGATATTGTGAACATTCCAAGGTGAATGAATGGAAATTTTGATAAAATCCATGTTTTCTCATGTGTATTGTGCACCTTAACATGCTAATTCTGAATTTGACTTCATGAGATAACATAACAAACATGGTTGTAGTCACGTGTGAGGTGTAATATTTAGCCTTATAATGGAAAGTTGAGTCTCTTTTAAACGAAAAGTGTAGAGTCTTTTGAAAACTATGTGACTTGTATAGTTTGGAAAGCATGATTGTAGGCTCACTCTTGAAAAGTGAAAGCATGTTTAGATAATTGTTCATGTGTGTGCCAATAATTTGTAATGTTTTTCACAAATGATGCTTACTGTGAAGGTAAGTACTATGTTAGAAATTGTCAATTTGTGAAATGGCTTCCTATTTGTTGTGATGTACTTTGTGTGACTTACCATTTAGACTTCACTAGGAAGAAAACATGAGCATGTCTTGGTTTAAAAAGTTTAGAAAATTCTCATATTACAGTAAAGATGACATTTGTGCATTTTCTTGGGTGTGAGCTCTTGATACATGTAAGTGTATTGAGAAGAAGGACATTCTTACATGGACACAACTAATCATGGTATGGTTGAGTATGACCCTCACATAACTAGGTCTATCTTATAAGAATCCATTGTCAACCTATCTTACTCAAGTCTATGTGCATTGAAGTATGAGTGCCTACTTGTTCTTGAGTGTTGTGGAATATTCCTAAGTGTGACTTAGAGATAGTTTCAAGATGAGATCTTAATGAATTGAAGTTTAATGACCATGTAATTATTAGGAGAATGATGTTCCTCCTATGAACATAATAAGAGCTTTTGTGTTTGATGCATTAAAGAGTGAGTGAATAAAAAATTTTCTGGCTTGTGTGCATTGAGTGCTAAAATGATTTGAAGTTGTGTTCCTTGTAAATTTTGTGCATTAACTTCTATGTGATTATGCTATGAATATGATGAACTGCTCTATGATGCATTGAAGTGTCACATCCGGGTCCTAGACCCTAGATGAGACCGGCGTCGTTAACCTCTCTGAGGTTGCAGACAAGCCTGTTCTTAGCTTTCATCACAATCATACAGTTAAATTTAGCGGAAAATTTAAAACTTTACTGAAGTGTACTTAGACTTCATATAGTTGCATAAGAGTGATATACTAATGGCTCAAACTAAACAACCATCTATTAACAGATTGAACAATTGAAATGAAGAATTCATAATATCATTAATAGTTGCCAAACCGGCCTTAATACAAAAGCTTGAACAAATGTTTGAAAGGAAACGCTAGGGAGAACATCCACTAGCTATGCCTAATATACTAAGTTTCAGCTGATCTTCAATCTTCTTCAAGGACCTGAACCTATAGAAATAGTAATTGTATATGGGTTAGTACACACTTGTACTAAGTATGAGTGTATGCACATAAACACATAAGGACTATGCATGATCAAGGAATGCTCTTCCTATAGCAACATGCCATTTTTGGAAAGTGAGGTCACTTCACTTTCCTAATTCGTTATTTATGAATCATGCTATGAATATGACATATTTTCATGCATTTACAGCACACAACTCATTTTTTATATGATCATAAGACCTTGGAATCATGAACATAATTTTAGGACAACACAAGAAAAATTTAATTTTTTTGCTCCCCTTAGGCTGAGAGCTCCCTCTCCCAGACTTAGTTTAGTCTTTTCTTCTTCTGTTGTTTAGTTCAATGATATCCTTTGATCCTATGTTTACCTACGAGTGCAATGATTCATTGTAGTCCCATACCTACAATGAATCAAGTAAGTAATCCAAAAGACTAAGGAAATGATTTGACTACCCTACTCACAAGTTGTTCTTTCCATTTTTGTTAAATTGGGCATGAAGTCTTTATAAGTCAATCTTTATTAGCTATGCCCATTCTTTGATTATTTGCATAATATATAGATACTAGGGCATATATTCATACTCCAATTGATGAGTCATTGTGTTTTTCTCCCTTTATTGGCATAAACCGATAACTGTTAAAACTTCATTCTTATCAAACACTGATGATTTGATATTCTTATGCTTTTGCTTACATAGTTCACTTTGAACTTACATTTCTTCTTCTTTGATATCACGTTCACTTTAAACATGCTAGGTTGACTTAGTATATTCTTTTAAGACTTCCATTGGGATCTTTCTGTGCAATGACTAAGAATGACTTACATCATACTTATTCTAACCTCACCCCTTTGGTCATCCTATCCGAACACCCCTCATTTTTCTACTTCTTTCTTTCTTTCTTTCTTACTTTCTTAAAGAAATCTTGAACATTTTACCGACATAGATCATGTGAGCTAACATGAAATCTAGTGTATTCCCCACACCGAAAAGAGGTGGTTCACCAGCCAAAGTGAAACCGAATACTTCCTAGCTTTCTTAGGTGGATGCACTAGCTAGTAACCTATGTTGGCGACATAGTTCAAAGACTAGGAGAATTTGTAGACCCTTATCCACCTTGGTGGTAGTCTCATCCCAGGAGGCTTACATGTGCTTGCATAAGCTCATTACTAGTCTATCGGTGCTTAGCTCAAATTTATTATACTTTACAACTTTTAGAGTTGACTCATACATTATTGTAGTTTGCTTCTAGTATGAGGTATGCTTAGCTCAATGGATGACTTTTCATCCCTTTCTATACTTGATGACTGTAAACTTAAATCTTACGTTATCATCATGGTGTTACTGAGACTTGTCTCACTATTTCTAAAACCCTCTAATATGAGTATCTTTAACATAATTATTTAGGTGCAAGTGAGACTTGTCTCACGATTTCTAACACCCTCTTATGTGAGTATCTTTAACATAATTGTTTAGGTGCAAGTGAGACTTGTCTCACGATTTCTAACACCCTCTTATGTGAGTATATTTAACATAATTTTAGGTGCAAGTGAGACTTGTCTCGCGATTTCTAACACCCTCTTATGTGAGTATATTTAACATAATTGTTTAGGTGCAAGTGAGACTTGTCTCATGATTTCTAACACCATGTTATGTGGGTATCTTTAACATAATTGTTTAGGTGCAAGTGAGACTTGTCTCACTTCCTTTAACACCCCATTCTAGGTCAATTACATAAATCATAAGCTTTTAGTTATTTCATTACTCACCTAATCTTGTTCAATGTTATTTGGTAGTCTTTTACCATTCTTTATGAAAGTTATAAAGACTTATTCAATGTGCTACTATGTTCACAAGTTCATTTAGATAGGGTATGTTGGGACTTTTCCCAATCGTTGGCATACCCTAGGTTATGAGTTCATTGAGTTACATCTTGTCAAGTCAATCCTTAACATGTATATGGCCTTTCAAGAAATATCATAATTTACATTGGCCATATAAGATTGGTATGACTTAGTCATTGGTAAATTCTATTAATATTTTGGACATAATATTGCTAGCCAATTTATTGGCATAAATCACGCTTTCACTAAACACTTGTCATGATGTTATCACTAGCCAAGTCAATTAACTTCATGTATATACTATAGTAATCTCATCATGTTAAGCACACTACACCAATTTAGGCCTACGGCCACACTAAGTCTAAGAAACGCTTGAAAAGTGTTGCATAAAATATGTTTGGGAATGCTTTTAAAATGTAGGCTAAATTTTTAACCTTTGGCAACGACAATATTGGCCACACTTGTAAAGTGTACCCTTTAATGGTATAGGCTACATTTTATATGCGTTGTCATAATATGAAATAAATAACAACAATTATTTACATATATGACAACACTTTTAAAGTGTCCTATTATTATAATTGTAGAAACAACACATTAAAAGTGTGGCCTAAAAATTTTCACTAATATATTAGATTCCCTCCAACATTTTTAACTCTCCCTCCCATTTTTATTGGCCAAAAAAAATTTAATAAAACATTAAAAAAAACTTTTGTCTTTGTCTTCTTTCTTAGCTAGCTGAAAGTTAGAAGAGACACTACTTTCTCTTCTTATCTATCTGAAAAATATACCATTTCTCTTCTCCATGACGTAAAATCAAAGAGTAGAAGCTACATATCGAAGAGAGGAAGCTGAATAACTGAAGAGCTGAGCTGAAAAATGGAAGAGCTCAACTGATTCTCTTCTCCAAAACCCAATTTTCTCGAATAGATGGAGAGTTTATGCTGACGAACTAGGGATCGATCGAGGAACTAAAGATCGAAGAACTGAAGAGTGGAAGCTGAAGAACCGATTTCGTCAAGCGTAAATACCAATTTCGTACAGCCGATTGAGAAAGTGATAGTTCATCCGCTTGTGCTTTTCAGAATCGTAGATAACAACAACAGAGTTGCAAGAGACACAAGGAAACATGTTGTTGGGTCTTTTATTGGAACTTCATTTAAAGGCGTTGTTGATGTTAAAAATTGTTATGGAGGTATGATTGTTGCAAACCCTTTTGAGATCTGTTCAAATTTTTGCTTCATGAGGTTTTTGATTTTTTTTGATGAAATTTGAAATATGTTAGGTTTTTTATGAGGTGAAATAAAGATTTGAACTTTGAACAGTGAATAGGTATCTAATGTGCTGAGAAATTATTGGTTCCTTAGATTTGTCACTTGTTTCTAAGATGTTCTTACCTCATTGTTAAACTTGTCAGGGAAAGAAAAAATACTCATGATGAAAGGCTTATACATGTGTGGTTAATTGGCTTTATATTGTAAATCATTTTCATGCTTATAGAGAGAACTCAAATTTCAACAGATTATTTCTGCATAATTAATTATTACAGTTCCATTGGAGTTAAAACAAGGTTAGGTTTGAGCTTAAGCATTGGAATATGAAGTTTGGGTTCAGCCAACCCAATTATTTATTTGATTGTACAATAAACTTCCTTCCAACAACAGAGACCAAAATTCAAATCGTCTTTACAAGCTTCTGTTTTTGCATCATCTTCTTGAATAGTTTAAGGCAGTATGTGTTTCAAGCTGTATGTGGATGACTATTAGTTATGCATAAGTTGTTTATACTTGGTAGCTGATAATTTTTGGGGTTCTCTAGAGATAGGTGTAGTTGACATAGTGAAGTCCAAATCGTAGCTTATATCCATGAAACCACTCAAAGTTGTCGAGAAAGGACCAAATAAAGTACCCCTTCACGTCTGCACCATCCCTGATTGCATATGCCAGTGAATTTTAAGTAGCTATGCAAGTAGTTCATTCTATGAATATCGTTCAAGGTGTCCCTTATTTAAGGATTCAGATTATCGTTCTCGGCAATACCTAGAACATAGACAATTGTCTCAAATGCATCTCGTGCAAGTTATTAGTTGATAAACTGCATCTCGCTTAGCTTCTAAATGACAGAATGTGAAATTCATTTTATTTTTTACCATTTTTTCGGTGATAACCACTGTAGTATTATTGAATCTGCCCCTCATGTATATAACAACTTTTTTGTCCCTTGTGGGTACAGAAAGATCCATGGTGCACCAGTCTCATTAATTAAAAGATAATGTACAACTAATATTGTCTAACTCCTCAAACTTATTCTTATTGTAGTGAATGGAAGTAAGAAATTTGGATCATACTTTGGTCACCAACGCCTTAACTGTTGATTGTTGAATTTTGAGGGAAAGACTGACATCCCTTTCTGTTGAGATGCATTGCAGTATCAATTAAACTGTCTACATACTTAGTTGAAGGATTTGGGGAGTCTATGGAAGTGAATATGGCTGTGGTAACGGAGATAGATTCAGTCACTACATTATTTATTTTTATGTGTCTCTTGTAGCGGAAATGTCAGATTCTGACCTTCCAATTACGATGACCACAACAGAATATTAATACTTTTTTATCTAATCAATGTTAAAATCACAGATCAAAATTATAATGAAAAGTATGGAGTTGGTACCAATTAAAAGAAAAGAAAAGATAGGTATGGAGTTGGTCTAATCAACTTTTTCTTGTTCTAGAACAGGTTAATGATGAGCATGATGATCTTTCTTAAATTGGTTTTGATCTGGATCAACTAAATAAGATGATTATTGGTATGGTGAGCTGTTCTTTAAGCCGTAGTGTGTATTTCTCGAAAAAGATTTCAAGGCTCTTTTCTTTCTCTTATATCTAAATATGTGAGGAGTACAAGCATTTTCCGATGGTCTTAATTATCATCTTGGTCATTGTGCATGTCTATGTAAACATATACTTACATATGTATTTCATAAAAATCTCTATTACCTACTAGTCTTTTTGTCTCAACTGTATTTTAATTTGTAGGATGGCAAGTTACTTTCTTTGGACGGCTAGCAGGTAATTTTGAAAAAATTGTTATTTCAGCTTATTAGGATACAAAATCTGTTTATTATTATTAATAGCCAAAAGGTCTAATATGCGATTTCTGGAACTAGTAGTAATTATATATTTACACTCTTTTTCAACTTAACTTCAAATACCACTTTTTTCTTTTTTAAAATATCAGTCAATTCATGTCAAAACACCAGCCTACTTGATTATTCTACATGCATGATAGGATTTTCTTGAACTTTTCTCACCCTAAGATGGAGTTAATGATGTAATCTTTAGATGGTATATGTGTACAACTTGTGAAATTGATTGAGTTTCTAACTTTAAAGTTCTTACCTTTAATGTCGGATGCTTTCGGTCATTAGCCACTGTATTTTCCTACCGAAACATTATTTAAAATATTATAAGGGTAAGCTGGTAGCTTCATTGTGTTTTTGTTATTATATCAAGATGATAATGTGGTACATAAGTGAATATGATGAACGAGACACTAATTTTATTTTCTTACTGTCAAATTTTTATTGAACTAACCTGCCAAGCTCTATATTTTCTTTACTTCATTTAAAAGTTGACACAAATCTTTATTTTCACGGTGATAGAGGTCATTTATTGTTACACTACATAGTCTGTATTTGATCTCAAAATATATCTATTTTAATTTGCAGTTACGATTCAGCTCTAAATTGAAAAGTTTAAAGG
The DNA here is from genome assembly GCA_016801875.1 of Solanum sitiens. NCBI lineage: Eukaryota > Viridiplantae > Streptophyta > Magnoliopsida > Solanales > Solanaceae > Solanum > Solanum sitiens. The sequence continues at coordinate 4,582,686 of JABWTJ010000007.1, read as the reverse complement.
TTCATCATGCCAGCACGAGTGCTGCAATATAAAGTAAATTCAAAAGTTTAAAGGTTTGTTAACCCTAGCAAGAGTGCTTCAATATAAAGTATATTTCCATCTTGTTGGTGTTCTATGTTAATAGAAACTTCTTCATCGAGTTCACAAATTCAATTTAAAGTATACTGTATTATCACCAATACCAATATCAGCTTCAATTTCACTTTTAGGAGATTTTCCAGGTTGAATAAACAATGTAAGCCGCCCCGTTGAATCCTTTAAGAAGAAGTAGCAACAGTTTGAGCTTGGAATTCCAAGTAACAATTATAGAATCTTGAACAGAGGTTATGTTTTTTTATGTGTGTAAGTTATCTGTTTAAAATGGTCTATACATTGTTAAATAGTTATTTGTGACTACTAATATACACAATGCTGAATTTATTGGTGTAGAAAGTTCTTTTTTTCTTCTTTTTGAACTCTGTTTTATTTTGCATTCTTTCTGTTTTATTTGGGTCCCATGTCTAAAATGGTCTCATTCTTTGACATTTATGATGTTGAATGGGGGTATATTTTTTCGGTGAGTTGCCAAAAAGCTTTGAGGCAGTTCTGGAAATAGGCATATCCTATTCTCTTACCCACCAGTTTGATGATTAGTGAGAATAGAGCCTCTGTTTGTCACTTGTTGTTATTGGAATGAAGTTTGGGTGGTTGTTGGGGTTGTCTAGTTCATCTTGGAATAAATCCCATCTCTCTTTTGAATTTATCAAGTCACCTTCGTGACTTCTTGTTTCTTTAGATGCAACAGTACTTGGTTCCCAGTTATCTGATTATTCGTTTTGACTTTGTCCTTGATTCGTCAATGACGGATAAGGAATAGTTTCTCTAGAAGTCTGTTGGCTTACAACTAATACTAGCTATTTTCTTGACACTAAGGGTACTATGATCTGGCGTATTTAAAATAATTTCCAAAATTAATTGGCAAAGTGCCCAGACACAGACATGATTAATTGAATCCATTCCTAATTTGCTACAACAAGTAAAATCTGCAAGTTCTCTTTGAAAAGTAACAATTTTATCCTTCTTGCAATTGCTGTTTGGTGTTAAGGATAAGGGGCAATAGCAGTGGTGGGGCATATTGGCTTACCAAAGTTTCATTCCATTATCCTTCACTGATAAAATGTGACACAATGAGCTGATTTATTATTGATGATTTACTGTTGATGAACTTATTACATGTTTAAAATGCATAGTCCTTATTACATATGGTTCACCTTTGTACATGTAATCAGAAACCACAAAGGTTGTATAGTCCCCTGTAGTACCATAAACAACCTTTACGTTGCCTAGTGCTTTCACTACCTTACGATCTGATTTAAAATCTTCATTACCGTGACCCAAGCACCCATAACGGCGCAAACCCTATGTATAGACCCTTCCATCTTTCCCAACAAGATCAACATGCCAAACCCAGCAGAAACAAGTGCAGGCTGAATATTCAGTGTCTGATGTTGGCCAATAGAATACACAAACCTGATGTTATTTCAAAGTCTGATTTTAGTACTACTTTGGGTTATGAAAATAGGGGAATTACATCTGAATATCATTGATATCCAAGCAAATGTTCACCTTCTTTTTGATCACTGAAATTGGGTTAAAAATCATTCTGTTCAGGTGATTGTTGGCATACCTGAACAATTTTCTTATTTCTTTGTTCTTAGTGTTTCACATTCTGCATTTCACAAGTTGTACGTCCAGTCTAACTGATTAAATTTTTTATAAGATCTGTGTTATGCTGCCTATTTTCTCATGGTAGACTGAGATGACTTACTATTTATTTGTGTTAGGGCTTTTCTTCTGTTCTTAATAGAGAGCTGGAGTCAATGGTTTCTAAGGGTATTTCATCACATGTTTTTTCTGCATTTCTAAGGGAAATTTTAAATCTGGAATCTAAAAATATGGAATATGGAATATGGAATCTGGAAATCTAGAAATTCAGAAATTTGGAATCTGGAAATCTGGAAATTTGAAATCAGGAAATTTAGAAATATGGAATTTGGAAATCAATCAGGTTCTGAAATGAAGATAAATATTGAGGATGTATAGTTGTTGTTTTATTAAGGTTCCATTCTTATCTTTAACATCTAGGATTCATATAGCTAAACATCTACTTTTGAAGTCTTTTTAAAATCAACTCAACTAGCAGCTGACTCATCTTTAACATCTACTTTTATTGCAATCTGATTTCTCGTAAATTCTAAATGTGTAGGGAAACGGAGGTGATCAAATTTGAAGGGTCGCTACAAGTAAATTTGATCTCATTCAAGTGGATTATGAAGAGTTTTTGAACTATCGTAAGATTACTTTTTGAACAATTGTAAGCACGTAGTTTGAATAATGTTGTATAAGTATGTGTAAGTACACAAGACGTACAATGTTTTGAGGTTTATTACATATCTATGTATTTGAATTACTTATGAGCCAATTTAATGTTTGTTATTATTTATTGTAAAATAATATTGGTGGTTTTTAATTAGAAATTGTGATATATATTTTATAGCCAAAATGATGACCACAATTAAAAGTGTAGCCTTAGGACTGTAAATTGTGGTAATCACATGGGTAAGGACTACACTTCAAAGTGTTGTCATACATTAGATAGAAAAGGCAACATTTTAAAATTGTTGTCATACATTAGATAGAAAAGGCCACACTTACGAATTGTGGCCAATAAGAAAGCTAAGGCAACACTTAAAAGTGTAGTTGTATGAGATATAAATGTTGCTATTGAGTTATATAAAAGTGTGGCCATTTTACCTTTTAGGCTACGCTTCTAAGCGTAGCTGATAAGGCAACACTTTAAAAAGTGTTGCCTAAAATCTAAGGTAACGCTTCATTTGGGCACCCCTGGAAAGTGTTGCCTAAAGTCAAAAAGTGTAGCCTTTTATCTAAGGCCACACTTTTTGCTACTTTAGGCTATACTTTACTAGGGTGGCCGGAGGCCTAAAATGATGTAGTGGCAAGCTAACTTTTAACCTTGATAGCCTATAGGAATAATTCGGTGCTTAGTTTGGCCAAGCTATAAAGTTTATTTGGCATTGAAGATTCATTAACTAGCTTTGATTCTCATTCTTATTTCTTCTTGGAAACATTACATTCCAAACACTTAAAAACATATCTACTGTAAACACACACAGTATTCGAAACCTTCATTCCTTTCATCCGCAAACTGAATTTCATAAACGACTTATGACAATTTCATCTTCTCAAACACAATTAGGCATTACAACGTATCTTATCTCATGTAAATAATACTCTAATCATATGGATCTAACCTATAGGTCTCATTCGACATTATCAAATCACAGAAACCTACACATAATGATCAGTTAGCACCACATACCAATAACATGCTCGAGATTTGCATTATACATACTACAAGAATCGGAAATGGGGAGAACTAGGGAGATGATTATTTGACAATTTCATTGGGAACAACCCCAGTTTCGGTTTTCTTGAATTCAAAACGTTTGAAAAGCCTCATGGGAAAAGGAATCCAAGAGATAAAACCCATACCTTACTGTAGAATTGAATATACGAAGATCACCCTGTTCTTTGAACGAAAATCTTGAAGAATTGCCTTGAAATCGCCTAAGGAGAACCGAGAGTATTTTTCTGTTTTTCTTACGTTTGCTCATTGTTTTTTAGTCGTGAGTTTCTACTGGATAAACGTGAGTCTAAGTCTTAGGAACTGAATATTGACTAATTAAACTTAGGCTAGGTAACTTAATTAAATAAACGAATTAGCTAATTACCAAAACGCCGTCCAAAATTGACTAAAAATAGGAGAGTATTTGTCTTAGCCAAATTCTGAAAATTTGTTAAGGGTCTCGGGTTTGACCATGAATTTAAATTAATTAATTAAGATTTTAATTTAAATAATTAAGTGACCTAAGGTAATTACTAAAGTACCCCTAATTCACTAGGACCATAACCAACTCCTTTGGACCATCCTAGGTTAGGTACTAGGATGTTTCTTTAGTTAGCTACTCGGCTAGTGTCACCCGGTTAGGTCTTAGGATTTCGGGCACACTAGTTAGTTCATTTTAGTTAGTCCTCGGTTAGTTAGCTAGTTAGGTAAGTTAGTTAGACCCTAGGATTGGTTAGGAAACTCGGCCCCACGTGGCTTGACCCGATGCATGTCGGTCCCCTAACCGCCCTAACTGAATCGGTTGGGCTTGGTCTCTCGGCCGGTAGCACATGTGCTTCCATGCCTTTCCTAATCGTGCACTCTGTAGTTGCACTTGGAAAGTTCACTTCTTATCCCAAGGATCCTCACTATGTCCTTGGGAACTTCTTAATCCACATGATCATTTTAAATGATCATGTGCTATGGTACCTAGGCTTGACACTTGGATGCCTCGTACCTAATGTGTGTAAGCGATGAAATTAAAAAATTTAGCTTATGGTCTTCATTACAGGTACATTTCCTAAACAAGCTTGGATTGGAGCATTTGAACATCAAAATGTATTTTAAGTTACTTGTTAATACATAAAATTTGGCTAACAGCCTTAAGCCAATATTCTCTAACATGCCCAATATTACTCAATATTGGGCATTAGGCTGCCTATGTACCCCAATACATATTCTTAAAACCTAATAGAATCTTCACTAGATAAGTGCATTTTCTGGAATGTTACATGAAGTCCTTGTTGTGATTAAAGTGTTCTAAGTGTCATTACAGGATGAATGTTCCCAAGTGGGGGATATTGTAAGACCCCCAAAATGAGATAGGGCCTAACATTATTGTCTTAAGGTTATAAGGTTCTAAAATGGTTTATAATATAGTATAGAGGCAGTGTGTAAAGTTTGAGGTGATTTGGAAGTCAAATGATAAGGGACGACCAAGACGTTAGACGATTAGTCACCTATGTGCCTCATATGTCTATGCGTGTTTATAATTGTATGACATGAGATTATGAGGTCTTAAAATGAGTTATAATGATATTTAATGGTACTTGATGGTGTTTCATAATGTTTGGAGATCAAACGTCCAACAACGTCTAAGACGTTCGAAAGATAGCCTCGAGACATGCATGTGTATGTCTTGATGGGGCCTAGCCTGTTTGTACGTGTTTCATGTATTTATTTTGGGTGAAACTGATGTGGGAGGTATACAACCTTTTAAGGTTTGTATTTACGTTGGAAACATCCGGGTACGACTTTTAAAGGGCTCTGCAAAGGACAAACAAAAAGGACCTAAGGCTGTCGAGACAGTGCCTTGGCAAAGTGTCAATCGACGAGCTCAATAGGAATTGCATGAGAACGTCATTTCAGTACAACCCTCATATGTGAGATTAGCACATTATCATTATTATGTCATAATAAGGCACATGTGAAATTCATAACCAACCTTGTATCAATATATCTTATGCATAATCTCACAATCACATAGTCAAGAAATTTCAATTGCATCATCATACCACACCTACTTAATCCAATCACAATATATGTTTCAATTGCACTTCATAATTAAGTACAAGCCATCATAATTGAAGTAAAGGTTTGAGATCACAAAGACTTAGCAAATCTCCTTCAAAAGTCATCATCAATGTGTTACCATCAACCAATCAATCTCATCCAATAATAGGTGTAACGACATCATTCAGTAGTAATTAATACAATAACTAGGTCAATTGCATCATCACTATCCCAATTAACTTCAATCATAACCTAAGGTCAGGGGAGAAAGATTATCATGAATTCTTCAACAAATCGATCAAATCCCAATAATACATTACCCTAGGACGTCCGTGAATGAATTATAATATATAAAACAAGTCTAACAATCAATACATTCTTAAATTCCCATCAATTCACAAGTAAGATCCATGATTTGGGGGAATGGGGGAAAGGACATGAATCAAACAAAATTTCCATTAATCAACATCAATTACTAAACAATCTATACTTAATTAGTCATACGAATTCAAAATTACTCATAATCAATCATCAACTTCAAGTTAAGAAGAAAACCCATTTGTAGAGAAAAACCAAAAGAATTGGATGAATTCAAATTCAACTTTGAAAGGACCTCTTGGGGAATGGAATCCCAAGAGTAAAGAACCCATACATTAATGAATCTTAAGCAACAAAATTCAAGTTAAATCCTAGAGAAATTGGTATTCTTCTTCAAGTTTGCTTGTTCCTTAAATGGAGGATGAATGGGAAAGAGATGCGACCTTTTGGGTTTTGATTTGAGTGATTGAAATTGACTTAAAAATGACCTAAATCCAATATATACTCGTACCCTAAATTACACAAAAGACCGCTCCCTTAATTGGGTCTTTTTGTGAATTCAAATTGACTTAAAAACGACGTGAACAAATCTAGGAAGCGGTTGCGCGTTGCGGGGGAAATTTCATATCATTTTTCAAAAATCCGGGTTGAGGCAGTGGACCTCGTCAAGACTACATTTCGCGAGGCAAAATTTGCCTAGACAATGTTGGCAGCACGACACATGGCAGCCTACAATACATGGTTGCATGCAGGCTGCTTTGGGAGCCTGCTCGCCAAAGTTAGGGTCCTACTCAAAGACCCTTCGAGTGGTTCTTGGGGATTTGTAACTGGACGTTTGGACCTTATATACTATAATTTACCTATTTAAAGTCCTTTTACAAGTTTTAGACTTCATATGACACTCCCAAACCTTCACCAAACATAGGGACGTCTACTAGCTCAATTTATCTAGTTTGCGGACGTCAAGGTCTTTCTTTGTGGTTTTGGATCTAAACTCTTAAAAATGACTTCAATACATTAATATAGGTCTGTAAACATCATTTTGACCATTATTAAATAGGCGAGGCTCTAGTCTAGGTCATGGAACATCCGGAGTGTTATAGTAGGCTTTGAAAATGCTAAAGTGAGTTCCCTATGTCTTCCAAGACCATTATGTAAAGCCCCCTAATTTTATGATAGAATTCTAAATGACTTATGTGATTATGTTCTCCTAATATTTGTATATTGAATTAGAAATGTTCTTATCTTTGGTAGTCTTAAGGAACACCTAGGTGTGTATTGAAGAGGTTTTGTGGGCCGTCTCTCTTCATGTCTTACTTAGGTCGGTCTTAGGATAACCTTAGGTGGATGATTTATATGTTTAAATGGGTTACTTAATGATTATGGTCTTGACTTATATGTGAATATTGACTTGATTATGTTTCTTGTACTTGTCTTAATGAGATTTTTACTAAGGAAGCATTAAAAGCATATATCTTTTAGTAAATTTCCCTTGGGCATGGTTTTCTTGAATGTCACCTTACTTAGCGCATAATTGTACCAATTCCATATCTTTCTCTATTTCTACAAGTGAAGGTGGTGGCAAGTGAGTATTCCTAGAGTTGAAGCTTGGGAAGTAGAATTCTCTCAAGATGTGGTCTGTCCTCATATGTTTGAGAACATGGTTTATCTTTCTAGTTTTCTTTCATTAAAGACTTTGTATTAGACTTAAGTTTCTTTTTAATGTAAGAGTTGTGACCTTAGGTGTAGTTTCATAACGTTGGAGTGTATGTTGGATTATGTGAGACAAGATTTCCGTTGTCTATAAAATATTTCTTTTAGAAATATTGTTGGCTTAAGGCCTTATAATTGCTTAAAAAGTTTTTAATTCTAGGATATTTCTATGAGAATGTGATGAAAGATTTCTAAGGGCTTTTATAAGACCTACGAGAGGTTGAATACACCGGTAACGTCTAAAGGGTATTCTCGGATCGTTACAAACTTTGTATCAGAGCATAAGGATATGAAATGGTCCGTAGGATTCAAAGTCTTATTAAAACCACATATAGTAGAGTATTGTTCATCGGTGTGAGTCGTGACACATCTATGAGCGAGAGGCTATAGGACGATAGAAGTTTCACTTTCTTAATTACAGTTGTGTCGTGCCATAGAGTTGAATTCTATAAGTGTATTTTCCTAATCCCTTTTCTTGTGTATATAGGATATGAATACAAGAAGGACGCCCGCAAGTAGACTGGAAGGTGAAAGAGGGAGTTCCTCCCCAAGGGGAAAAGTTCCCAAAGGTTGTCAAGTTCCTCAAGTTGAACAAGTCCCTTTGGTAAACCAAGAGAATAAGGTTTTGGTGGTTCCCCCAGACATGGATAATGAGGAGGTTAGAGGGGATCTTCTCACCCTATCCCGAGACATGATGACTCAAGAAAATAGAGATGTGGGGCCTAGGTTGAATTCTATGTAGATCAATATGGACTCTAGGTTGAGGGACTTTGTGAGGATGAATCTTCCTATCTTTCTTGGTTCTAAGGTGGTAGAGTATCCCCAAGAATTCTTAGATGGTGTTTATAATGTTTTGAGTACTATGGGGGTTATTTCTAAGAAGAAGGCGGAGTTTGCTTCATACAAATTGAGGGAAGTTACAAAAGTGTGGTATACACAATGGAAAGACAATAGGCCGATTTAATTAGGTTCTATAGAGTGGGAATAGTTTAAGGAATCATTCTTAGGAAAGGAATTTCCCCGTGAGAAGAGAGAAGTTAAGGTGGAGGATTTGATAAACCTTAGGCAAGGTAACATAAGTGTGCAGGGGTATTCCTTTATGTTTACCCTATTATCTAAGTATGATCCATCTTTAGTGTCTAACCCTGGGGATAACATGAGTAGGTTTGTGACCGGTGTTGCCTACCTTGTGAAAGAAGAGTGTTGTATGGCTATGATCCATAATTACATGAAACTATATAGACTCGTGGTGTATACTTAATCCATTGAAGAGTCCAAGCTTAGTAGGATTACAAAAAGTTTGAAGAGGGGCAGATCTAATGAGCAAAACCAACCTAGGTTTAAGAATAACGCTCCAAATCAAGATGTCTATGATGCTTCTAAGGTTAAAATTAAGGGAGGTGGTGGTTCTCAAAATGTTAAGCCTACTTGTTCTACTTGTGGGAAGAATTACTTTGTGAAGTGTTTTGCCGGTACTAGTGGGTGCTATTTTTGTGGAATGAATTATCACAAGGTGAGAGATTGTCCTACTATTTCTTATAAGGGAAGAGATGTCAATCAACCTCCTTATAATTGTCGGTGTTAGTGAATAAAAGAAGAATCACTTCTATTCTCTCCAAGCTAACAAGGAAGCAAATCCAGATGAAGGTGCCAGTAAGTTATAATTCCTTACCTTAGTGATGAGATCTTATTGTGTTGTTCATGATAGAGTACATGGGTTTTTACCGAGTGGGGAAGTATGGTGAATAGTTGGGTTGATGGATTTTGTCTCTTCTATTCTATTCTATTTAAGCGTGAGAGTTAGAACTTTCTAGTAGTATCTGCGTGAATTTGGGATTCTTTTGTGAAAAATGAGTTTCATGATCCCCTTATAATTTTGGTATGTTTCAATGAATTTATGTTTACATTGTAAAATTAGCTTATATGATTATGTCTCTCATGTTGATGTGCATCTATAGTGAATTGCCTAAATATTTGATAAGTAGACTTATTGGCATGTTTGAAAGTGACTTTTAAAAATGTTGCATAATTAAGATTTTTTTGTGAGAAATTGGAATAATGTGCTTAGAAATGTTTTGATGAGCATGATGATACATGGAGAAGGAAGTCCCTTTCCGATGTGAAATGAGGTAATGTGGAGTCTAATTGCATGATGAGTTGTAGATGTTGTTGCTATGTTATTGTTGTGTTGTGAGTCTGTTATATGTGGAGTTGATATTCCTCCTAGCTATGTGTACTTTTGTATTGACGTGTTATGGTTGTGATCTGCTAGTCTTGAGTATCTAAACCATGGAAGTGTTTTAAAATGTTACAAGTGTAATTCTAGGACGAATGTTTCCAAGAGGGGGAGAATAAGACGACCCTCAAAATGAACTAGGATAGATTAGATCTTCACGTGAGTTTATTGAGTGAATAACTCGTTAAAATAATGAAGAATAACTTTTGAAGTCAGTTTAATGTGTTTCAAAGTCAAATGTCAAGAGACGACCAAGACGTCCGGAAACTAGTCTTTTGTGTGCTAGTGTGTCCTTGTATGTTGTATGTGTTTTTGTGCGTTGTTTTTAGTCTAAAATAAATTGAGGTGACCCTAGTGTCTTATAATCGATTGTAGGGTCAAAACGTCTGGGAAAGACTCCCCAAGGACCAACCTAAGGGTTCTTAAGGAGGACCCTAATAATGGCAAAGAAAGCTGTCGGCCGCATGTTTTTGGAGTGCATGGCACGTCGCGCCCTTCCAATAGAAAGGCAAAAATTTGCCTTGCAACATGGTCTGGTCACAAAACATTCTGCCTCAAATTAAATTCGAGGTACAAGATCTTCCAGTGCCCCCGCGACGCGTAACCATGTCATAGATTTGGTCGCGTAGCTTAAAAGTCAAGTTAAACTTAATTAAAAAGGTCCAAATAATGTAGGGGTGTTTTGGGTATTTTGAGGGAATATTATATATTGATTTTAACTCGTTTTGCACCTGTTTCCCCAATCAAAAACCCTAACCCTCAAAGAAAAAAAAATATTGAAGCTCTTCTCTCTCTCTCTAAACTCTCTCCACTCAAATAAGGATCCCTTTCCTTGAACTTGGGAGATCTGTCCAAGTTGTTCACTTATGAGACATACTCTAGACATCACCACCTAAACTTTGTGTAAAAAGATGAAGAAGAATGGTATTAGTACAAGAATGCAATAAGTATGGTAAAAATAAAAAAACATGCATTTAAAGATGACATTTTGTTAGAAATCATGGATCATGTCTTTTCTGAACTTCATGAATATTAGCATAATAACACAATATATTTCATATACAAAAAGTAGATATATTTACTATTCATATTACAGAAAGCCACTTATCAAATTTAGAGGCACATTCATAACATACAATACATTACTTCTCATTTTACCATAACATCTTTCCTTAAACAACCCTCTAGTAATACTTAGTGCAATGTATTACATTGAGGTCACCCTAGATGTACTTCCACTTAGCCTTCATCAATAAAACCACATACATTTTGATATTGTAATAAAGATGCAGTAACACCTAACCTTCACATAAGAACGACCACCTAATACAACCCCCAGGTCACAATAGTGCAATGTACAAGTAGCATCCCATAATACTACTCATAGCAAGTGTTCTTATGAAGTTACCCTATACTAGGCATAACATGTTCATCAAGTCATAACACCTTCATTAATCACTAGACATAAGGCTGCATACTTCATAGAACCATATAAGGACTCATCATACTTGATAAAATCATAGGGAGACTAATCATACTTCATAATATCATAGGAGAACTCATCATACTTCTTACACTTTAGTCATAAACTAACTTAGTTCATATAATAAGTAAACCACCCTCACAACCCCTGCACAAGCTTACTTGTGCGATGTACAATGGGAGTCCCATACACCTACATATACTAAGTAAATTCATTTGGATGTCATAAGTGTAATTCACATGCATAGTCATAATTCATGTCTTGACATGACAAGGTTACTTAACATGTATTCGTACAAGTCATGCATAAAATATGTCTTTTCTTCACAGGAGGCTCCAATCCTATCCTTTCTTGAAGTCATTTAGTGCAAGGCATGGGTAGTGTACATAGTCCTACTTATACTAAGTAAACTTCTCAAAGAGTTAGAACTAGAGTTCACATTATTATTTTAGTTCGTTTCTTAACTTTCGGGAGACATATTCATAACCGACATAGACAATGTGAGCTACATGGAATCCGATGTTCTAATCCCACATCTAAAAGAGAGGGTACTGCTTGCCAACGTAGGACCTTCATACAAAATAGATATTCAAGTGGATCCACTAAGCTTAAACCTATGTTGGCACGTAGTTATGGAACAAGGAGATTGCTTCTAGAAACCTTCACTTGCAAACATGGAGGTTTCCATCTCATCAGACAATATCTAGGTTGGGATCCCGGATTCGCTAACGTGAAAGTTCTCTTGTGTGAAGCCGGACTCACTAACGTAAAGCCCCCACTCTTATTTTTCATGTTCACTCGATGCTAATCTTAAACACCCTTTTTAAACATCATTAAGCCTTTAGATAACATTAGTTCCTAAAGATTATGCCTTAGGGACATACTCCCTCATACATAATATAGCTCAAAGGTATCTAAGATGAGAATTATACTTTCATCATAGAACCTATATTATGTGAGAATGTCCTTTCACATAATACTACATTCATACTTTCATGTGTGTGTGCATACATATGTGTGATCTACCTTCATATGGGGGAGACACTGGATTTCATGATGCTCACATGATCTATGTCGGTTAAAGTTAAAGTTCCCAATGAATGAATGAGGCCAGCCTCAAATGATGCACATAAAGAAATGAATGATACCAAAGGTGTTAGGATAGGATAATCAAAAGGTGAGTTAGATTCAAGTAATGACAGTAGGTCATTCTTGGTCATTGCACAACGAACATAATGAAAGTCTTAAACTACATCCTAGGTATAACCGGTGGTTACACTGGACTATGAACGAAATGAAATGAAGTACGTATGAATGAATGAAGCAGACTCTGTGTTTGCTAATGAAGACTCCATAGTTGAGGTCCCATATGTTGAGCCCTCATTTCTGGGATGTCTCAATGTAAGGTCCATGATTCCAAGGTCTCATGGTATATGAATAAATGATATGAAAGAAGTTATGTGCTACATGTAAAATGTACTGTATGCTATATGATATGTGCTATGTGTAAATGTTATGTGCTGTGTGCAAATGTGAAAAGTATGATGATGTATGTTATTCTCATGGTATAACTTTCCTAATCCAAATTTGGAAAGCTCACTTACTTTCCTAATCCAAATTTGGAAACTTTCCTAATCTCAATTTGGCAAGTCCACTGACTTAACTTCCAAAAATCATGTTGTTAGGAAAGAGCTATTCTTTCTCATGCATGTACTTGGTGTGTGCTTGCATATACCCATACTTAGTACAAGTGTGTACTAACCCTATACAAACTCTACTATTTTATGTGCAGGCACAGGTGGACGGTAGAGCTACAGGATCATCACTGCATTTATCCGGACGTCCAGCATTTATCCGGTTTTTGGTTGGTCCTCATGCTTTCGAGGATGCTACTGTTTATGTTCTAGCTTAGTTTAGGAGTTGAGCTAGTGGAGCATGTTCCACTAGCGTTTCTTTCTTATTTTATTCGGACTATGTATGGGTGCCATTTTGGCAATTATACAATTACGTTATTGAACTATTTCTTTCATTTGATTATCTCTTAATGACTAGATGGTTGATGTTGAACGAATTACGAATGTATTAGAAATGTTTAGTAAGTGATATTTAGAAACACAAAGTTTCAAATTTTCTGCTAAAATTAACCTATGTAAAGTAAGAATGACGTAAGTAGGCTTGTCTGCGACCTCTGAGAGGTCAACGACACCGGTCTCGTCTGGGGTCTAGATTCCAGTCGTGACAATGATCATCATATATCAATTCCTAACAATTCAATAACAATTTACATATATAACATTATGAATAAGAAATATACCATAATCAATTTATAATTGGATCATCATCAATTCAAGATCACAAGAGCCACATTACGGCTAATTTGATGGATTTAGGAATCATGGGTTCTACGTGAAATTGGAGTGAAATTCATCATAAAATCAGTATCTAAACATATACTCATCATTATAATTCTTTTGAAATCAATTTGAGGATGAATCCATGGCTAGATTGAAATATAGAATTTTTCACTTGAGATTCACATTTAAAAACTTTTGAAAATCTCCTTATATGAAAGGCTATATAATTATGAAGGATTAACATACCTTAATAGAATAAAATACCAAACATTTGGAGAAAAAAGCACTCTAAAAATCACCTTCTAGCTTGAGCTTGAGTTTTGCCTCCAATAGAGGTTTGACAGAATTTTAAAGAGAAGAGGGATTTGAGATTTTTGATTTCTTATTGGGTAATGTGGTTTTGCATTGGGAAAAGGGTTAAATATGACATAAACAACGTTTATAACCGACTCCCAAAGTTACCAAAACACTCCCATACTTATTTGGACTTGTAGACATGTTAAATTTGACTTTAAAACGTCACAACCGAATATGGGAAGTGGGTGTGCATCGCGGAGGCAGATCCTAATTTTGCCTCACTAAATTTTTTAGGCAGTGGGCCTAGAGTAGGGCGCGCGACTCTCCGGCACACTCGTTGTCAGGCGCACGGCGCGTGACAGCATCCACATCTTACCTCTACACGCTGCCTCAGGCAACTTCCTTGTCCAACGTTTGTGTCATCCTCAATGACACCTAGGGTGGTCCTCGAGGAGTCGTACACAAACGTTTTGACCCTAAACATGTTGATTAAGGTAATAGGTTCACCTCTACTGTTTTTAGATAACATACAACACATAAAAACAAGGCAAACATACAAGGACACACTAGCACGTCTAAAGACTATCATTCGAACGTCTTGGACATTTTTTGACGTTTAACCTCCAAACAAATTCGACACTTAATTACATGGTATTAACCCTTTTTAAACACATGTGAAGCCCCAGCTACCTTTTTTCATTTTGACGGTGTAACAATACACCCCTACTTGAAAATATTTGTCCTCGGATGACACTTGAAACATTTTAAACACTTTAAAGGACACAATGACACATATAGAAGATCACAACACTAAATATGTTATAACATAATAGTCAATGCACCAAACTTAAAAGGAACACCAACTTCGTACAAACATGCAAGCAAAGCAACGTAATGAAACATGGACTACTCCTACAATTATTTTCATGCATACATATTTCTTCATATTAATTTCCATTTGGAGGAACTATCTTCTCCAACTTTAGGCATGTTCATAATTTTACCACAAGGTTAGATATACTATGGATTTGAATTGCACACTTAGACATAATCCACACTTCAACTCATGAGAAAATTTGAACAATTCATTTAGTTGGAAAACAATCATGAATAATGTAGATTAAATACACTCTTATGGTCTATACATGACACCATCAAGGTCATATTTGACATTACCATGTCTACTTTGTTCAAGGAGGAACTATCTACTCCTTGTCACAATATACACACATGGCATCATAGAGTTCATATAAAAGTAATGCATAGTTGTTAATTCATATTAAGGAGGATTTCTTTACTCCAAACCACATTACGCTTATACTTCCTTCCTTATGGAAATCAACATGGTAGGTCACACCAAGCACATCACAACATTAGGAAGTAAGTTTACAGCTTTCTATTTCTAGCACATAACTAGATTTCATAAACATGCATATTTTAGGGAAATTTATCGTAATTTATAGGCCCACCAAAATACATAGGCTAGACAAACCATCACTCTTAAAGAGTGAGCCTATAGTAATACTCCCCAAAACTAAAAAGTCACACGTTTTTTGAAAGAGACTCATTTTTTCTTATTTAAAGGAGACTTCTCATTGTGGGGACCAACACCACACATTATAACTGACATCAAGCATGCTCATTAAGCTATCTTATGAAATTAAATTGCATATTTATCATATAAGGATGCACAACAACATGAGCAACATGCAATTTATCAAAAAATCCTTTTTCATTCAATAATGACCTTTCATATCATGCATAACATAGTGTCATTTAGTATATGCATCACATATGGAGAACATGAAACTTATACTTTTATGCAAGACTCGTATCATGAACAATCTACTTAGGAACTCTTCGGTTTCAAGCTTGAATAAGAATAGAAGGAAAAGATAGGGATATATACAACCTTACTACTCAAATCATCATCCCCCACTTAGGATAAAACCAATTAAGATCAAGTCATCTCAACTTTTGGTGAACCTTAGGTTACAAACCTTATTAACTAAGCACATCATCCCTCTCTTAGGATTCAAGCTTATGAACACCCTTCTCACCATCACTTCAAAGTGATTTTCAACCTAGAGAAGTTCAAGGGAACTCAACATAGGGACATCAAGGGCACTTAAAATCCTACCATCTAGTCACATTATCCTCTATTTGGGGTAAGCCTAATAACATCATACCCCTAAAGATCAAGGTCAAGGCAATTAAAGACTAACCTTTAAGGGTCATCACTTTTGATGGAAATTTCCAACAAACCATGCCTAGGTACAATCTAAACACTTACTCAGTTGACCATACTGTAATTCAATCTTAAAAAGACAACTAACCACTTCAAAGTAGATCATCCTCAATTCTCTCCTTCTTTTCAAGAGTTATGAGGTACATACCATACATCCCCCTAAGTCACCTTAGGGTAACATACTTCCAACTTATGGAACTAAACCCCTCCCCCCCCCCCCCCCCCCCTTTTCCCTCTCTTAGAATAGGTTCATAGAGGGAATCGTTAACTAGTCATAAGGGTTCTCCCATTAACTAGCATACTTAACAATCACCTTACTAGGCTCAACAAACTATCTCTCATCCTTAGGATCAAGCCTATACAAAAGGTTCCAATACACCAAAATACAACTATGAAGCACTTCACATATTTATAGGCAACATTCATCTTTCTCACTATTTACCTCATTTCTCCCAAAACCTTTCAAGCCTATATAATAACATTATACTATCATCATACATAACAATAAGGCAACTCACTATTCCAAAGAAGGATTTATCCTACCTTTGCACCTCTTAAAAGGATATAACCATATCATAACATAAAACATCTCAACATAACATATTATTTCTCATAGGTCACATATAACCCTAAATGATATCATATCAACATATACTAAGATCACTTTCACATATACTCATCAAACCATAAAACCAAGGTAAGCATCAAAACTCAACTTATCTTTCTCAAGCATTGAGACATCATCCAAACTCAAGAAATCACATCTGAAAGACCACCGGCCAAGGAAATATAAGAGACAAATCATATAGAGTTAAGTTCTATGACACGACATGAGAATAGCAAACAAGTCAAACTCTATCCTCCTATAGCCTATCGCTCATGGATGTGTCACGACTCACCACCGATGAATGAGACTCTAATAGACGTGGTAATACGAGACTTTGAAACCTAAATAAAATCATAAAACCTTATGCTCTAATACCAAGGTTGTTACAACGCGAGGGTATACACTAGTAGTTATGGTAACCTCAAATAGCCACATGAAGTACTCGATCTCTCAGAGGTCTTATACAATCCATTAGACATTGTTCATCGCATAATCATAAAAAAACAGAAATTTAAAACTTTCATAACACATCCTATGCTAGAACATTGTTTCATATATATATATATATATATATATAAATATATATATATATATATATATATAAACATCAAACACATAGTTAGACTCTAAGTCTCTTTTGCAATCTTAGACCCAACATCATTAGAGTAGAATAGGGACACGACCCTTAACAACATAAAATAATATCTAAATTATTACATCAATTGAATAATAACTTGACATAGGAAGTCCTTGAATAATAAGGATCCCTTTCCTTGAACTTGGGATATCTATCCAAGATCTTCACTTAGGAGACATCCTCTAGCCATCACCACCTACATTGTGTGTAAAAAGAAGAAGAAGAATGGTATTTGTACAAGAATGCACTGAGCATGGCAAACATGCAAAAACATGCATTTACGGAGGACATTTTGTTAGAAACCAAGCATCATGTCTTTTAGTGAACTTCATAATATTAGGCATAATAACACAATAAATTCATATACATAAAGTAGACATGGATACTATTCATTTTACAGAAAGTCACTCATGACATTTGGACACACATTTATAACGTACAACACATTACTTCTCATTTTACCTTAACATCTTTCCTCAAACAACCCTCAAGTAATTTTTAGTACAATGTATTACGTTAAGGTCACCCTAGATGTACTTCCACTTAGCCTTCATCAATACAACCACATACATATCCATTGAGTAACAAAGATGCCATAACATATAACCTTCACATAAGAACCACCACCTAAGACAACCCCCAAGTCACACTAGTGCAATGTACAAGTAGCATCCTATAATACTACTCATACAAAGTGTTCCTAAGAAGTCACCCTAGACTAGGCATAACATGTTCATCAAATCATAACACCTTAATTTATCACTAGGCATAAGGTTGCATACTTCATAGAATCAGATAAGGACTCATCATACTTGATAACATCATAGGAAGACTCATCATAATTCATAACATCATAGGAAAACTCATCATGCTTCCTACACTTCAGTCATAAACTAACTTAGTTCATATAATAAGTAAACCACCCTCACAACCCCTTCACAAGCTTACTTGTGCAATGTACACATTGAGTCCATACGCACACATAAACTAAGTAAACTCATTTGGATGTCATAAGTGTAATTCACATGCAAAGTCATAATTCATGCATTGAAATAACAAGGTCACTTAACATGCATTCATACAAGTCATATAGAACATAAGTCGTTTCTTCTTAGGAGGCTCCAATCCTATCCTTTCTTGAAGTCATCTAGTTCAATGCATGGGTAGGGTCTACAGTCCTACCTATATTTAGTAAACTTCTCAAAAAGTTACAATTAGAGTTCATATTCTTATCTTAGTTCAATTTTTAACTTTCAGTAGACACATACATAACCGATATAGACCATGTGAGCTACATGGAATCCGGTGTTCTACTCCCACACCGAAAAGAGAGGGTATTACTTGCCAAGGTAGGACCTTCATTAAAAATAGCTATTCTAGTGGATCCAGTAAACTAAAACCTATGGGGGTATGTAGTTATAGAACAAAGAGTTTGCTACTAGAAACCTTAACTTGCTAACGTGGATGTTTCCATCTCATGAGACAACATTTAGGTTGGGAACCCAGACTTGCTAACGTGAAGGTTCTCTTGTTGGAAGCCGGACATACTAACGTGAAGCCCCCACTATCATTTTTCAGGTTCACTCATGTGCAAAGCTTAAACTACCTTTTTAAAATTCATTAAGACTTTGGATAACATTAGCTCCTAATGATTAGAACTTAGGGACTTACTAACTCATACATCATAGAGCTCAAAGGTATCTAAGATAAGAATTATACTTTAATCATAGAACCTATATTATGTGAGACTGTCCTTTCACATAATTCTACATTCATGAATTCATGTATGTGTGCATACATATGTGATATCTACCTTCACATAAACACCTCTAGACAACACATTCTCATAACTCATAAATCATATACTTTACATGCATATAAATAGGTAATGATGCATAGAAGAACTATCCTTTCCTTAGTCATCATGAATCTACCCTACTAATAGATATGCATGAAGTGTGTGTGTACATTCATCAACATGATCACATAATGGTTGTCACATAGTATTGAGGAAGCCACCTTCTAAAGATCACAACGCATGTACAACATTATTCAACTCTTGAGTCAAACACATCTAGAGTATTGAATACTATAGACTACACGCACTCACAATACATCATAGGAGGCAAGAACATATTCAACATTAGAATAGAAGACTTCTAGCATACTTTGATCACAGATTCATATTGGGATTTCCTAGGTAAGGGTCATGCTACAACAATATTCATTATGATTAGCCACATAGACCACACCTAACCCTAACATGATCATATACATATATTCAATATCATCTTCTAAAATTTGGACAATAAAGCACTCTAAAATTCATCTTCTAGCTTGAGCTTTAGTTTTGCCTCCAATTGAGGTTTGAGAGAATTCTAAAGAGAAGAGGGATTTGGGATTTTTTATTTCTTATTGGGCATTGGGGTTTTGACTTAAGAAAAGGGTTAAATATGACATAAAAATAGTTTATAACTGACTCCCAAAGTTACAAAAATCCCCCCATACTTATTTGGACTTTTACACATGTTAAATTGACTTTAAAATGATGCAACCAAATTTGCAAAGTGGTCGCGGGTCGCGAGCCTCGTGTAGGGCACGCGACGCACACTCACATCAGTACCAGGTGTACGACGCGTGACAACATCCACATCTTGCATGTACACGCTGCCTTGGGCAGCTTCTTTTTCCAATATTTGGGTCCTCGTCAAGGACACTTAGGGTGGTCCTCGGGGAGTCATACACAAACGTTTTGACCCTAATACTGTTGATTAAGGTAATAGGGTCAACTCTACTGTTTTTAGACTCCATACAACACATTAAAACAAGGCAAACATAAAAGGACACACTAGCACATCTAAATACTAACTTTTGAATGTCTTGGACGTTCTTGGCCGTTTGACCTCCAAACCACATCAAATAAATAATACATGTTGTAAATCACTTTATTAACATGTTATTAACCCTTTTTAGACACATATGAGGTAATATCTATCTTTTTTAATTTTGGGTGTTTAACAATGAACCATGAAGTTCCAAGGAAGAAGACCGATTTCTCAAGTTTTCAACCTAAATTTTTGGATAAATCTTCAATAAGGCATAGTTATTTTATACTTGATTCTTCTCTCATTCAAAGAGCTAATTTAAAAGGATTTTAAAAATATCTAAAAAATGTGACACTTCTAAAACAACTTAGGTGAATCTAGAGCCTAACTGTTGGTCATGAGGGTATAAGGTCCTAAAATGGTTTATAATGTGTTAATGAGGTAGTATCTAATGATTTAGGTGAACGGGAAGTCAAACGTCAAAGGACGACTAAGACGTTCAATGACTAGTCACCTATGTGCCTCATGTGTTTTTATGTGCTTATGTGAGTGTATAATTAGGTTATGAGGTCCTTAAATGAGTATTAATAGTGTTTATAGGTAGTGTGTCAAGTTTCATGAAGTTTGGAGGTCAAACATCCATGGCGTTCGAAAGGTTTTCCTTGAAATGACCTTGTGTGTCTTAGCATGTTTCGTCTAGTTTTATATGTTCATTTTGGATGAAATTGATATGAGAGGTCTTAAACATTTTTTTCAAACATATTCAGGTTGGAAACGTTTGGTAAAAATCCCCAAGGAACAACCAAGGGTCCTTGAGGAAGGACCAATCTTGGAGGCCAAAACTGCCTAACGCAGTCCCACCTACGGATGACGAATCGACGACCAATAGCCTAGTCGATGCCCCGCAAGTGGAGGGAATTGGCCAATACATAGCTGTGGGAGCCTGAGATTCCAAGGACCAGTCTCTTACCCAAACCACGTACCAGCAGGATGGTCCGGTTGTTGGGAGATGGCCCGTCGATGGTCAGGCGTATGTTAAGTCTGCAATTTGACAGCTTCACTGTTATATGCGAGGGTGAATTGGTAAATTCACCCCACGTCCAAATAATAGTTTGGTAGGTTACTTAGGTATATTTTAAGTATTCTAAGTGGGTTTATAAGTACTAAACACCTAGATGAATTCATTCTTCAAAATTAAAATCCAAATTCTCTAAGAAATTCTGTAGAACTCCATTAGAGCCAAAACTCAAGGAAGAGCTTTGATTGGAGATTTGATTTGTGATTCTTCATTAAATTCGTGGTTTAGATTCATTGAGTTATGGTTTATTCATCCTTGAAACTCTCTTCATCAAGGATCCAAACTTCAAAATGATTTTCAAAGGCTCTCTCAAAAGATAAATTTCTAACTTGTGATCTAGCTATGGGTTCTCGCATAAGACATTTAGAATCATTCAATATCGATTGAATTTATGTTAATTAGATGTTTTTAACAAAAATATTCCTCAACCCATGCAAAACATAAACTCTTCAAATTGACTATATTATGGATGTTATGATCATGTCTCAACGCTTATGGATCCTAGTGTAGTTTTCTATGGGCTATTGAATGATGTAAGAATTGTATTGGATTGATAAATAGGCTGTCTTAGATTGATAAATATATATAGAATTGAGTAGATTCATTGATTATTGTGATTTTTGTATTGAATTGATGAGCATGGCCATGGTTAAGGGCCTTATGGTATTGTATTAGATGATTTAGTTATGGATTGAAGAGGTGAGAATGGACTGGTGGTACAATGCCCTAATTCTCTTTATTTTATGTAATGTAGGTCTTTAATTATGTTGTGATTGGTATGGTCCACTTATGGTGGCGGTGCTATGTGTTATAATTCTGAATTACGTGGCCTCGTCGGCGTTACTTTATGTATTATGATGATCATGTCCTTGTAGGAAACTACTTTATATAATATGATTGTTGTGTAGTTGATTTATGTGAAGTATGATCATATCTATATACTTGTGATTAAGGTGAAAGTATGCGTTCTTCTATTGATGTTGTTAGGTGATCATGTTAGACTATGACTATGTTCTTATGTGTGTAGTGTTAGAGTTTATGCATGATTCTTCCTACTTTGTTATGGAGTATTATGATGGTTATATTGATGATTATATAGTAGTATATAGGATAACCTATAGTTGACTTGGTTGTGCCTATGTGCTTCTTTAGTGATATGCTATATGTGATAAAGTGAAGTATTGATATTTCTTGTTTTGGTTGACTTGTGTCCCTTACTTGATACATAATCTTGACTTAGGATGCTAAAGACTCTTAGTATTTCATGTATGGATGACATGTGACCTTGAACATTGCTAACAAGGTCAAATTATGTGGAGCCCTAAACCTAGTTGAGAGACTATGATATTCTTGAAGTTGAAAGCCGTAATGGTATCCTTCTTGTGAATGGTGGACTTAAGCTTGGTTGACTGGAACGGCATGAAATAATCCTTAGGATAGTCATTAAGCTATCCTCTTAACCATTGAAAGGCAACTGTAGGGGACGTCTTTTGTAAGGTGAATGTGATTGGGTTATGAACGAGATATGGAACCTCTTAATGTGATCCTTTATGTGAATTACTAACAAAGGCTAGCACCGAGTGTGTATGATTTGGGAAGTAGATCTATTTAAGAATGAGGCTAGAGTGCAAAGAAACACTTCATATTCCTTAACCATGTGCCTACATGGGATGTGTCCAAGTTCTACTATTGGACGATAGAAGACCCTCCAACGGAGTAGGTTACAACTCCGGATTCCATGCTTTGCTACCATGGTCAATGTCGGTTATTGCCTATTCTCATCATATGGGATACCTACTAGTGTTTTATAAACTCTATGAAGTTTAGGTGGTGGTATGACACGCTACCTAGACATTGCACAATTGGGCTTTGAAGATGTTAGTGAGTGAGTACCTAGGTCTTCCTCAAGACCATTACTTGAATGTACTTATGTGATGAATGTCTCTTAAATTAACTAATAAGGATAATGACTTAAGTTAAAAGGTATGTAAATGAATGAGTAACTAGTCTAGAGTAACTTTAAGGATTACCTAGCTAAAGTGTGAAGGGGGCATAGAGGATGGTCTCTTCATGTCTTACCTAGGGAAATATTAAGAATGTCTCTAGATAGGAAAGGTGATTGATAAATTAGACATGATCTAAACCTAGGAAGTCTTAAGGATTATTTAGGTAATCTTGGAGAGGATGTATGGGCGTTCTCTTCTTGAATTACTTGAGTAAGCCTTTCGATAACTTTGGTAAGGAGAATGGCATATTATATGTTATGTGTTTTGGTGTATTATAAGTGTATGCATCTCATTATAGGCAGTACCAAGGATCATTTAGGTGTGATTAGAAGAGGGTGTATGGGCGGTCTCTCTTTGTCTTACTTAAGTGAGTCTTAGGATAACTTTTAGTGAGAGGGTTGCATGTTAAAAAGGGTTCACTGTAACATTGAAGTAGTTCACTGTAACTTGGCTTAATTCACTATAACATTCCTTAAAAAGTGTTATTATGCTTATGTGTTATCTTATGTTTTTCTAAGGTGTTAAATGTTGTTATTATGCTTATACTATGATGTTTTAATCAAAATGAGCATATTTCCATTAAATGTCCGCTATCATGATTTTATGCATTAAGCCATACTTAGTACATGTGTTTGTACTAATTACATGCTTTTATCTATCTCTGAAGTGATTCATAGGTGGAGGTGGTTTTGGGAGCGAAGCTTGGATTACAAGATCTTTCAAGCAAGGTTGAAGTATGTCCTCATTTGACTCTAGGGCATCACTATCTTAAAGTTTCTTTTACTAAGCATTGTAATAGACTTAGTAGTACTATATTTCGATTGTATGGGTTATGTCTCAAGTACTCTTGTGTCTAACACTTGATTATATGAGACTTAGTATTTCATATAATTTTTATATGAAAGAGATTTATAAAGACTATTCAAATGTTGGAAAAAGTTTTAATTCCGCACTACTTTTCATATATGTATATGAGATGAATGATATAAAAGGACTTGTACAAGACCTCTGAGAGGTCAATTATACCTTGCCACACTCCAAGAGTCCCTTATCTTCTATTGTGTACTCTCGTGATGTGATAAACGTGGTATCAGAGCATAGGTTATGAAAGTCATCTTACGAATCAAAAAGTCTCATCAAGTCATGTCTAGTAGAGTCCCGTTCATCGACACATCTATGAGCGAGAGGCTATAGTATGATAGAGTTTCCCTTCTTTTCTACTCCTATGTTGTGTCGTATTAATTTAGAAGTTATGAGTTTTGTTTTCTTATTGTGTTATAGGAGATGAATACGAGGAGGACACCGGCTAGAAGAGTTGCGGAGAATTATGTGAATGAAGAGATTCCTCCTCAACTCGAACAAGTTGAGCAAGTTCTTCGAGGTGCTAAAGCTGCTCTAGGGGCTCAACGTGCTAAAGATGCTGAAGTCCCTATTGTTGAAGGAGGTAATGATGTTCCGGTGGTTCCCCCGGAAATGACTAATGGGGAGACTAAAGAGGCTTTACTTATTTTAGCCCGAGCCTTGGCTACCCATGTGATTTCGGGTATTGATTCTAGAGTGAATGTTGTGGAGAGCACTATGACATCTTGATTGAGTAATTTTGTGAGGATGAATCCTCCTATTTTTCTTGGCCCTAAGGTTGGAGAAGATCCCAGAGTTCTTTGATGGTGTTTACAAGGTGTTGAGTGCCATGGGGGTGACTTCTAGGGAGAAGGCGGAGTTAGATTTGTACCAATTGAGGAAGGTTTCTGAAGTGTGGTACACTCAATGGAAAGATAATAGGCCGGTTTAGTCGGGTCCCATAGAGTGGGAATAGTTTAAGAAGGATTTTTTAGGAAAGTACTTTCCCAGTGAGTGGAGGGAGGCGAAGGTAAAGGAGTTTATCAATATCAAGAAAGGCAATATGAGTGTGGACGAGTACTCTTTGAAGTCCACTATGTTTTCTAGGCATGCCCTATCCTTATTATCTAACCCTAGGGATAAGATGAGTAGGTTTGTGACCGGGGTCGCCAACCTAGTGAAAGAAGAGTGTCGTACGGCCATGCTCTATGATGATATGAATTTGTCTAGACTCATGGTTTATGCTCAATCCATTAACGAGTCTAAGCTTGGTTTGATTTCTAGAAACTTAAAGATGAGTGGGCAAGGTGATCGAAGTCAACCTATGTTCAAGAAGAAGGTTTCAAGTCAAGATGAACCTAGAGGTGCTAAGGTGAAACTTGAGAAGGGTAGTGCTTCTCAAGGTGGTAAGCCTACATGTGCTACTTGTGGTAAGAGGCAGTATGGGAAATGCCTAATGGGTACCGGTGTTGCTTTAGATGTGGTTAATATGGACACAAGGTTAGAGATTATCCTTCTATTTCTTCTAGAGGAAGAGAGGGTAAGCAATTTCCTCCTAATACTCTGGAAGGTGATGCTCAAAAGAAGAATCGTTTCTATGCACTCCGGACTAGAGGATCAAAACCGGATGAGCATGACGATGATGGTAATTCCTTGTATTTCTCTCTTTATTGTTATAAGTTCCTTCTTAGTGGGGAGTATGGTTAGTAGACAAGGTAGATGGTCATAGTAGTATATTGCATATTGCATTATGTTTAGGAGTCTTGTTGGAATTGAATTCCATTGATTCCTTGCGTTGTGCACTTTATGAAGTTATAGTTATGTTGTAAATTATGTTTATATGGTTTTATCTTGAATATTAGCGTGTTTCCATCATCAATTGCCTAAATGTTGCATTTTTGAAATTTTGAAGCGTGTTCATTGTAGCATCTGGCAGCTTACTGTAACATTTTTACAAAATTGCATAATTTCTTCTTTGGTTACAAATTTTTGTAATATGTATATAACTGATGTATATGAGCATGAAAATTAATGTAAAAGTAATTCATGCTATTTCAAATAAAGAATGTGAGTGTTATAGCATAATGAGTTGTAAAATGAGTTTCTATCTTCTTGTTGTGTTATGAGTCTCTTGGTTATGTGAAATTGATGTTTTATTCTAGATTGTGCATTGTATAATGTGTTATGTAGTATATTTGAGATCTGTTATCTGAATCTCTACTCTTGGAAATGTTTGGAGAGTGGTAAGTGTCATTCGAGGACGAATGTTGTCCAAGTGGGGGAGAATATGACACCTCTAAAACGACATAGGTGAATCTAGAGCCTAACATGTTGGTAATGAGTGTATATGGTCTTAAAATGGTTTATAATGTTGTAACGAGGCAGTGTCTAAAGATTTAGCTGAATTGAAGTCTAACATTAAAGGACGACTAAGACGTTCGACGACTTGTCACCTATGTACCTCATGCATTTTTATGTGCTTATGTGAGTGTTTCATTAGCTTAAGAGGTTCTTATATGATTAATAATAGTTTTTATACGCAGTGTGTCAATTTTCATGAAGTTTAGACGTTAAACGTCCATGACGTTCGAAAGGTTTTCCTTCAAACGACCTTATGTGTCTTAACATGTTTCATCGAGTTTTATGTCATCGTTTTGGATGAAATTGATATGAGAGGTTTTAAACTCGTGTACAAACATATTCGAGTTGAAAACTTCTGGGGAAACATCCCCAAGGACAAACCAAGGGTCCTTGAGAAATGACCCATCTTGGTGGCCAAAACTGCCTAAGGCAGTCCCACCTACGGCTGGCAATAGACGGCCAGTAGCCTGGTCTACACCCCGCAAGTTGAGGGAGTTGGCCAAGATTTAGGTGTGGGATGTTGATCTTCCAAGGACCAGCCTCTTACCCAAACCATGGACCAGCAGGACGGTCTTTTGTCTGGGAGACGGCCCGTCGATGGTCAGGCGTAGGTGAAGTCTGCAATTTCGCAGCTTCACTGTTAAATGCAAGGGTTAATTTGTAAATTCACCCCACATCCAAATAATTGTTTGAGCGGTTCCTTAGGGTTATTTTGGGTATTCTGAGTGGGTTTATAAGTCCTAAACACCTAGATGAATTCATTTTTCCAAATCAAAACCCAAATACTCTAAGAAATTTTCTAGAACTCCATTGGAGCCAAAACTCAAGGAAGAGCTTGGATTGGAGATTTGATTGGTGATTCTTTATCAATTTCGTGGTTTAGATTCATTGAGGTATGTTTTATTCATCCTTGAAACTTTCTTCATCAAGGAGCCAAACTTCAAAGTGATTTCCAAAGGTTTTCTCAAAAGATAGATTTTTAACTTGTGATGTAGCTATGGGTTCTTGCATAAAACATTTTGAATCATTTAATATTTATTAGATGAATGATACGAAAGGGCTTGTACAAGACCTCCAAGAGGTCAAGTACGCCGTGCCACACTCCAAGAGTGCCCTATATTCTAGGGTGTACTCTCGGGATGTGACAAAAAGCCTAAATGTAAGGACCCAAAAATGACTTATTTTTAAATTTAGCCTAACATGTGGTTACATGAGATTATAAGGTACTAAAAAGGTCAAATATAGTGTATAGAGGCAGTATATAAAGTTTGGATGTGTTTGGAGGTCAAACGTCCAAGAATGTCCAAGACGTCCTGAAACTAGTCGGAGTTGAACTAGTGTGTCATAGTATTTTGTAGTGGAGTTTTGGGTAATGTTTTTAGGGTGGAATCCAGTTTCGTTGGATCCTATACCTATACTGACATGTAAAGGGTCTAAACGTCCGAGAATGACGCCCCGAGGACCACCTTAAGGGTCTACAATGAGGACCCAACAGTTTACCAAGCAAGCTACTGAGGCAGCCAAGATTTGGGGTCCAAGGCGCATCATGCAGCCTACTCTTGGAGGGAAAAAAGTTTTCCCTGCAACGCGGGGCCGTCATGAACAATTCTATCTCGAAATTTTCCAAATTCAAAATGTAACGCCCTAAAATTAATTAAGGTGAACTAGAGCTTCATAAGTGTTGCTTGAGTTAATTTTGTATTAAACTGAGTTAGTTTAGTATTCCTAATGTGTGTGTGAAGTTTGGTTGAGTTTGGAGGTCAATCATCCGAAAACGTCCATGACGTTCGTAAGGTGTGCCCTAAAATGTACTAGTGTGTCTTGTTGTGTTTGGATGAGTTTTACGTGTTTGTTTTGCTTGAAATAGCATGAGATGTTCCTAAAACTTAGACGACTTAGTTTAGGGTCTTAATGTTTTGGTAGGATCCCACCTAGGACCCACAAGGGTCCTTAGATGAAGAGCCCAAGACTTAGCACCAAACTGCCAAGAACACTGCCCAAACGACGGAGCAGTCTACTGGGCGTAGGCCCATCGACGCCCCGTCGACTTGGGGGCGTATTACCATACATAGTGGGAAGTCTAGACCCCCATGGTGCAGTCTCTGAAGCCATCGACGCGCAGCAGGATGGGCCGTTGACCCATCGACGCCTAGTAGCTATTGTCGTCGATTGGCTCCTTCAAAAAGCTGTGGATCATGCTGCCTACTTGGGGTGTTTTGTGTAAATTCACCCCAAGTCTTTCATAACCCTAGGTCAATATTTTTAGTGTTTTTAAGTTATATTAAGTTAGTTTTAAGCCCTAGACCTAGACAGGACCCCTCACTTCAAAATTCAAACTCTCTCTCTAAAGACAAACTCTCTCAAGACTCCATTGAAAGCTAGAGGTCAAGGAAGGAAAGAGGGCTGGTTGGACGTGTATCTTCATCAAAAACTCTTGGGTTTTGCTTGCTTATTGAGGTATGATATCCATTCTTGAATACCCTTTCATTCAAGAAGCCATTTCTAATAAATTTCAAAAAGGGGTTTTCAACCCTAACTTCTATTATCTTCAACCCAATATGGATCTTGCATGAAAATATTTCTATTAACTAATTAATGATGTTATTAATGTTAGTTGGTGATTCTAAAACCTTCATGAAATCATGTTAAAGTTTCCTTTCAAGTTGTGGTTTATGAAATGGATCAAATGAGCATGTCTATGTATAAAATTAACTTTGGTCTTATTGTGTAGTAATAATGCTTTAGCTACTGCCCTAAGGGCCTTATTATGATGAATTAATGATAAAATGATTATAGGTTTTTATGGCAAAGTAAATTGAAGAGTTGCTTATATTGTATTGTTCTTATGATAATTATCTTGAGTGGTATGGTCCACCTTCTTGGTGGCGGTGCTTATTTGATTAATTGGTGATGTTTATTATGTATTGAGAATGTGATCTTTAAGGTCTAAATTGTAGAATGAATAGAAATTGTAAATGGGTTTTGTTTTGTGATTGTGAAGCTTAAATGGTATGTTTGACCTAGATTTTGGTCTAATTGAAGAATGTGACTAAGTGAAGTATGTAAAGTGTGTAAGTTGAATAGATGGAAGTCTAAAGCATGTTTAGAAGTGATGTATATGAAATGATGTCTATATGCAAGGTGTGCTCACATGTACACACACACACTTTAAGTAAATGAATGACTCTAAGTTTAGTAAGAAGGGGAGTCTTGGGGTGGACACTCTTCGTGAGTTGAGATGAAGTGTCTAGTAGAAACCTCACTATTCCTAATGAGCTTTCCTAGATAGGTAGGAGGATGAATGCACTTCGTGAGTTGAGATGTGGCATTCTCTAGTTATCCTTAAACTATAGTCTATAATGTGAGAATCCGTGGGGAGTTTACCTAGCACCGAGAGGATAGGAAGAAGAGGTGGAATACACTTCGTGAGTCGAGATGTCGTATTCCCTTATAACTCTTGAGATGAGTAGTCCTCGTTAGTAGACAATGATTTATTAGTAGCAATCTCCCTATCCCTTAACTATGTGACCGCATAGGTATAGCTATTGGAAAAGCCATGTAAAATCTAAGAATTATGACCTTACTCTAGGCAAGTGACGATCCCTTATCCGATAGGGGTTAATATCGGGATTCCATGCCTAGATCTCATGGTCTTTGTCGGTTAACCTAATCGCCCACAAAAATAATGAAAATGATAATTTGTCTAATTAATGTAATACCTATGTTATTTGCTTGAACTAAGTCTTCTAAAAGAACGTGCTACTTAGGGTAGGTGGTGGTATGGGACGCTACCTATCCATTGCACTAAGTAGGACCCTCCGAAAGGAAAGACTTGGTGCCAAACCTTCTAAAAGAATGTACTACTTAGGGTAGGTGGTGGTATGGGACGCCATCCTACTCATTGCACTAAGTAGTCATTCCGAAAGGGAAGCCTTTGGTGTTTTGTTGGGTTTTCTTCTAAGGTCTTGTCTTTGTGTGATGATTCATTCTCCCGAGGTGAGTAAGCCGAACGGGATAATCTTTAGGATGTCTTGGGTGTGCATTGAAGGAAGTGTTTAGACGTTTCCTTCATGTCTTACCTTAGAGAATCTTGGGAGTATCCTTAGGTAGGGAAACTCCTACAGAAATGGACTCATTTTGCACATTTGAAATACTTTGGAAGTTCACCAATTGTTTGAGTCTTCAGTTCAATGTAAACCTTTTAAACTTACAATAACGTCTTAAAAGGTTTCACTGTAATGTTAAGAATATAGCTCACTATAGGTGCATCTTTTTTGTTATCTTGTTGTAACGTGCTCAAATCCTTGGGAATCCATTAGGGGCGCTAGTGGGAGTGGTAGTATGGGATGCTACTCTCACATTGCACTTATTGTGACCTAAGACCCATATTGGAGGAGAGTACTTATGTAATATTGTATACTTGAGTCGGTTCACTGTGAAGTTGAGTGCCTTTACTGTTAAGTGTGCCTTTAAGTCAAAATATGGATATTCTTCTTTAAGTGTTAAATGATGCTTCTTATGTTGTTTTGTTCCTAAGTTCATGAATGTTTTATTAAATTGGCATGAAGGCTTATTTTTGCTAAAATGTCCCTTTTTACATGTTTTTGCATATGCCATACTTAGTACATTGTTGTACTAACCCCATACTTTTATATACCTTATAAGTATAGGATGGAAACTTTTGGAAGATCGAAGTTGAAGCTTGGTAATTCTATCTCTCAAGATTTGGTATGTCCTCATATATTCGAGGACATACTTTATGTTTCTTAGTTTCATTATTAAGACTTAATTTGTATTTCCTTTTATTGTAAAGGTTCGTGTCCCTATGATTCTAAGTTCTGTCTTTAAGTTGGCTTGTGACGACAAGATTTTCTAGTATTTATGAAAAGACTTATTTTATTATTATTATCGTGAAAAGTTTTAATTCCGCACTACTTTTCATGCTTTATGTTATGAACGAGAGTTGAAGGGCTTGTACGAGACCCCAGAGGGTCAAGTATGCCCGGCCACGATTCGAGAGTTAGCCCTAACTTCTAGGGGGTCCTTTCGGGTTGTGACAGTCTTGGTATCAGAGCATAAGTTTTTGGGAAAATAGTTTAAGGTCTAAAAGTCTCACAAGCCACATCTAGTAGTATCTTGCTCATTGGTGTGAGTCGTGACACATCCATAGACAAGAGGCTATAGGGTGAGAGAAGTTTCACTTTCTTCTCTATTCTAATATCGGGCCTTAGAGTTGAGTTTATAAGGTGTCTTTTATCAACCTCTTCTCTTTGTCTTTTTAGGACATGAATATGAGAAAATCGACCGCTAGAAGTGAAGAGGGTGGTGTAGCTAATGAGAGGATCCCTCTCCGTGACCAAGTTCCTAATGTCGGCCTGAGGAGGAAGAGAATGTGGAGGTTCCCCTTCAAGAACCTCAAGTGCCTCCGGAACCTCAAGGGTCTCAAGTGCCTCCTACGCCTCAAGCTCCATTTATTGAGGGTGATATGACTAATGTAGAGTTGTGGACTTCCTTAATGAACTTAACCCAACTCATGACGGCTCAAGCTCATGTTGTCAACAATCACTTTGTTGCCCAAGCTAATCAACGAGATAGGCCCCAACCAAATGCTAGTACACCCGCTTCTAGGATTAGTGATTTCATGAGGATGAACCTTCCAACTTTTCAAGACACTAGGAGGATGAAGATCTACAAGGCTTCATAGATGAGGTTTTCAAAGTGGTAGATGCTATGGGTGTGACCCCTAGGGATAAAGCGGAATTGGCCGCTTACCAACTTAAGGATGTTGCTCAAGTGTGGTATGAGCAATGGAGATGTGACAGACCCTTAGAAAGAGGTTTGGTTGATTGGGAGGAATTCAAAGAGGCTTTCCTAGATAGGTTTTTTCCCCTAGAGTGGAGGGAGAAGAAAATGGTTGAGTTCATGAATCTTCGTCAAGGGGGAATGAGTGTGCAATAATACTCTCTCAAATTTACCCAAATCTATAAGTATGCCCCGACTATGGTAGCCAACCCTAGGGCTAGGATGAACAAATTTGTGATGGGAGTGTCTAGCTTGGTGGAAAAAGAGTGTCGTACGACAATGCTTCTTAATGACATCGATATCTCTAGGCTCATGGTTTATGCACAACAAATTGAGGAGTCCAAAATTAGGGAGATAAGGCAAGAGGGTAAAAGGCCTAGGTCGGATGATTCTAGTCACCAAAAGCCTAGGAAGAGGTTTTATCACCAATATTCTTCAATGGGAAACAAGGATAGGGCTCCAAACCAACATTCTCAAGGTGGTGGTCATACTTTCGAAAGGGCTAGGTGTCCTACTTGTGGTAAGCAACATTCAGGTAAGTGTCTTGCCGGAACGGATGGTTGTTTTAGTTGTGGTAGCAAAGTGCACAAGATGAGGGACTGCCCTCATCTCAAAGCAAGGGGAAAAGATGTCAATCAAGCTTCCCAAGATCCTAATTCTCCCATGAAGAACCCTTCCTATGGGATGGGGGCTAGGAAGGATAACTAATCCGGATTTGATGATTTTGGTAAGTCTTAACCCTTTTTGATTGTTGTTTTTATGTTATGAAGTGAGTTTATGTGGTTTTGTAGTTCATATAATCATGTCATCTTGATAAATTGCTCAAAGATTGAATTTTCGAAATTTTGAAGAATGTTGGGCAGTGCTACAGTAATGCTCACTGTCAAAATTGTGATTTTTGAGAAAATTTATTTTGTCTTGAATTGAAGTTTCAATGGGTGCAAAAGTTATGTTTATGAGCATGTTTAATGTTGGAGAAGGTAGTTCCTCCATAAAAGAAGGTTAAGAATAAATTTTGAAACTTGTGAAGTTGGTAGAATGTGCCTATGTTGCTAAGTGTGAAATGATGCTCCTTGTTAGTTGATACTTTGATTTTGATGTTAAATCATGATTGTGTTGTGTTATGTGATGCTAAGTGAGTCTTGATTGTTCTTGAAGTTTAAGTGTCATTCGAGGACGAATGTTATCCCAAGTGAGGATAATGTAACGCACTAAAACGAATTATGGTGAACTAGAGCTTCGTAAGTGTTGCTTGAGTGAATTTTGTGTTAAACTGAGTTAGTTTAGTATTCATAAGGTGTGTGTGAAGTTTGGTTGAGTTTGGAGGTCAATCGATTAAAAACGTCCATGACATTAGGAAGGTGTGCCCTAGAATGTACTAGTGTGTCTTGTAGTTTTTGGATGAGTTTTACGTGTTCGTTTTGCTTGAAACTTGCATGATATGTTCCTAAGAGTTACACGACTTAGTTTAGGGGTTTAATTTCCGGGAACGACCTCACCTAGGACCCATAAGGGGCCCTAGATGAAGGGCCCAAGACTTAGCACCAAACTTCCAAGAACACTGCCCAAACGACGGAGAAGTCTACTGGGCGTAGGCCCATCGACGCCCTGCCGACTGGGGGGCGTAGTCCCATACTTAGTGGGATTTATATACCCCCATGGTGCAGTCTCTGAATCCATCTACTCCCAACAGGATGGGCCGTCGACCCATCGACGCCCAGTAGCTTGGGTCGTCGATTTGCTCCTTCAAAAAGCTGTTGGAGCTTGCTGCCTACTTGGGGTGTTTTGTGTAAATTCACCCCAAGTCTTTTATAATCCTAGGTCACTATTTTTAGTGTTTTTAAGTTATATGAAGTTAGTTTTAAGCCGTATACCTAGACAAGACCCCTCATTTTAAAATTCAAACTCTCTCTCTAAAGAAAAACTCTCTCAAGACTCCATTGAAAGCTAGAGGTCAAGGAAGGAAAGAGGGCTGGTTGGACGTGTCTCTTCATCAAA
Source organism: Solanum sitiens (assembly GCA_016801875.1). Taxonomy (NCBI): domain Eukaryota; kingdom Viridiplantae; phylum Streptophyta; class Magnoliopsida; order Solanales; family Solanaceae; genus Solanum; species Solanum sitiens. The sequence goes on along the minus strand of JABWTJ010000007.1, from coordinate 4,548,425 downwards.
AACTCTTGGCTTTTGCTTGCTTATTGAGGTATGGTATCCATTCTTGAATAACCTTTCATTCAAGAATCCATTTCTAATGAATTTCAAAAAGGGGTTTTCAACCCTAACTTCTATTATCTTCAACCCAATATGGGTTTTGCATGAAAATGTTTCTATTAACTAATAAATGATGTTATTAATGTTAGTTGGTGATTCTAATGCTAAAACCTTGATGAAATCATGTTAAAGTTTCCTTTCAAGTTGTGGTTTATGAAATTGGTCAAATGAGCATGTTTATGTATAAAATGAACTTTGGTCTTATTGTGTTGTAATGATGGTTTAGATAAGGGTCTTATTATTATGAATTAATGATAAAATGTTTATAGGTTGTTATGGCTTAGTAAATGGAAGAGTTGCTTATATTGTATTGTTCTTATGATATTTGATCTTGAGTGGTATGGCCCACCTTTTTGGTGGCGGTACTTATTTTATTAATTGGTGATGTTTATTATGTATTGAGAATGTGATCTTGAAGGTATAAATTGTAGAATGAATAGAAATTGTAAATGGGTCTTGTTTTGTGATTGTGAAGCTTAAATGGTATGTTTGACCTAGATTTTGGTCTAATTGAAGAATGTGACTAAGTGAAGTATGTAAAGTGTGTAAGTTGAATATATAGAAGTCTAAAGCATGTTTAGAAGTGATGTATATGAAATGATGTCTATATGCAAGGTGTGCTCACATGTACACACACACTTTAAGTAAATGAATGAAGCTAAGTTTAGTAAGAAGGGGAGTCTTGGGGTGGACAATCTTTGTAAGTTTGGATGAAGTGTCTAGTAGCAACCTCACTATTCCTAATGAGCTTGCCTAGATAGGTTGGAGGATGAATGCACTTCGTGAGTTGAGATGTGGCATTCGCTATTATCCTTAACCTATAGTCTATAATGTGAGAATCCATGGGGAGTTATGCCTAGCACCGAGAGGATAGGAAGAAGAGGTGGAATACACTTCGTGAGTCGAGATGTCATATTCCCTTATACCTCTTGAGATGAGTACTCCTCGTTAGTAGACAATGAGTTACTTAGTAGCAATCTCCCTATCCCTTAACTATGTGACCATATAGGTATAGCTATTGGAAAAGCCATGTAAAAGCTAAAAAGTATGACCTTACTCTAGCCAAGTGAGGATTCCTTATCCGATAGGGGTTAATATCGGGATTCCATGCCTAGCTCTCATGGTCTTTTTCGGTTAAGCTAACCCCCCACAAAAGTAATGAAAATGATAAGTTGTCTAATTAATGTAATACCTATGTGATTTGCTTGAACTAAGTCTTCTAAAAGAATGTGCTACTTAGGGTAGGTGGTGGTATGGGACGCTACCTATCCATTGCACTAAGTAGGACCTTCCAAAAGGGAAGACTTGGTGCCAAACCTTCTAAAAGAATGTACTACTTAGGGTAGGTGGTGGTATGGGATGCCATCCTACTCATTTCACTAAGTAGGCATTCCGAAAGGGAAGCCTTTGGTGTTTTGTTTGGTTTTCTTTTAAGGTCTTGTCTTTGAGTGATGATTCATTATCCCGAGGCGAGTAATCCGAATGGGGTAGTCTTGAGAATCGCTTGGGTGTGCATTGAAGTAAGTGTTTAGACGTTTCCTTCATATCTTACCTTAGAGAATCTTGGGATTATCCTTAGGTAGGGAAACTCCTACGGAAACGGACTCATTTCTTCAATTGCAATACTTTGGAAGTTCACCATTGTTGGAGTCTTTAGCTCAATGTAAAGCTATTGAACTTACTATAACGTCTTAAAAGGGTTCACTGTAATGTTAAGAATATAGCTCACTATAGGTGCATCTTTTTGGTTATCTTGTTGTAACGTGTTCAAATCCTTGGGAATCCATTAGGAGCGCTAGTGGGAGTGGTAGTATGGGATGCTACTCTCACATTGCACTTAGTGTGACCTAAGAGTCCTATTGGAGAAGAGTACTTATGTGAAATTGTATACTTGAGTCGGTTCACTGTCAAGTTGAGAGTCTTTACTGTTAAGTGTTCCTTTAAGTCAAAATTATGGAAATTCTTCTTTAAATGTTAAATGATGCTTCTTATGTTGTTTTGTTCCTAAGTTCGTGAATGTTTTATTAAATTGGCACGAAGGCTTATTTTTCCTAAAATGTCCCTTTTTACATGTTTTTGCATATGCCATACTTAGTACATTGTTGTACTAACCCCATACTTTTATATACCTTATAAGTATAGGTTGGAAGCTTTTGGAAGATAGAAGTTGAAGCTTGGGACTTCTATCTCTCAAGATTTGGTATGTCCTCATATATTCGAGGACATAGTTTATGTTTCTTAGTTTCATTATTAAGAATTAATTTGTATTTCCTTTTATTGTAATGGGCCGTGCCCCTAAGATTCTAAGTTGTGTCTTTAAGTTAGCTTGTGACGACAAGATTTCCTAGTATTTATGAAAAAACTTATTTTATTATTATTATCGGAAAATTTTTAATTCCGCACTACTTTTCATGCTTTATGTTATGCACGAGAGTTGAAGGGCTTGTATGAGACCCCAAAGGGTCAAGTACGCCCGGCCACGATTCGAGAGTTAGCCCTAACTTCTAGGGGGTACTTTCGGGTCGTGACACAAAAATGCCTCCGCGACGCGCAATGAGTGCCCACATTTGGTCGCTTCATTTTTAAGTCAAATTTGAATTGGTTAAATGCTCGAATAGTTGCAGGGGTATTTTAGGAACTTTAGGGGTTATTTATTGGTAGTTATTTTAGGTATTTGAAGAGTATTTAAGAAGTACAATAGCCATTTATACCCTAGACTCCAAATCAAAACCTTTCACACCCAAAATTCTCCCAAAACCACCATTGCAGAAGAAGAGAAATTGGAGGCAACTTTAGGACGAATTCACCAAGGAATCAAGCTAGGTTTAAGGATCTAATCATGGGTATGTGAAGCTTATTCATCCATGGATTCTTTGATTCATAGAGTCCCCCAATCTAGAGGGGGTTGTGATTGCAATGTGGGTAAGGCTTGATTGTGATCCCAATCTAGTGGGTTGCATTCATGGATGTGTATATGCTGAATATATGTTGTTTTCATCATCTTTTTGTAGTAATTTATGTTGAAGGTGATCATGGTAATTTTAGGCCATTAGAGCCTAGATGAAGGTTTTATGTTGATCTTCCTAATTCAATTGTATTCTATACTATTTGATAATGATTGAATCACCTAGATATAAATTGAACTAGGTCTAATTGATTAAGGATGATCTTGACCTAGAAAGTTGGAATTGAACATATGTGATCATGTATGACTAGAATTACCTTCTAATGATCTAATTGAATAGATTAACATATAATTGAGTATGAATCATAAGTGACTAAATGTAGTATTCCTTTTGTAGGGATTATGGCCATTGTTGTTAGGGATTTAGGGGTAAAGTCTTGATGATGATTATTGTGATGATGTTTCCTTTCTCTTCTAAACCTAGAAATGAACATGATTAGGAGAAGCAAGTTCTCACATAGAGGAACCTTAGGTTGACTTAAGAACCTAACATGAATCTATACATGGTAGACCAAGATTAGCTTGAATATGAGTTGTATGATCACTTCTTGTGTAGTAGACTTGGTGAGACAACACCAAGGACATGGTTGCCTGAGTTTAAGTACTCATGATAGCATGAGATCATAAATCTCAAGGGTAGCTTGGGATGGTGAATCTCAAAGAGACTTGAGTTGAAATACTCATGGTATCTTGAGATATTGAATTTCATGGAAGCTTGGGTTAGATTGCTCAAGGTAGCTTGAGGTGAGGAACTTCACGGTAGCTTTAGGAGGAAGTCCTATACTCTCCTAATGGTAGTTTAACTTGCACGCAAGGTGTACGAAATGGTAGCTTTATATGCATGTAAGGTTTATTTCATTGAATAGTTTGAGATAGATTTCTTAAGTAGTTTAGGGTTGAGGATTCATGTTCCCCTTTGATTAGCTTGCATCTACATGATTCGTTGCATGGTGGCTAGGATGGTCGTATACTTCCTTAGTTAGCTTGGATAGTATGATGAGATGCTTTCAATGATATTAGGTTTCTTATGATAGTATGTTGAGCTTCATAGACAAGGTTGCCAGACAAGTTATCTTGGATTTGGTTACTGCAGAGAAGTACTAAGTATGGATGTTAGTATGGGATGTCATATATACATGGCACAAGTATGAATTGAGGCTACCTAAGACATGACCCCTACGTGATATATGTTTAGCTTGGATAGTGACTTGATTTGCATTCCATGACATGATTGACTTAAGATGATAGTTCCTTGTCATTATGAATTAGGTTATTAGATGACTGCTAAGATGACATGAACAAGTTAGGTGATTTTCAAGCTATGCTTAGTGTATGAGGTATTATGGGATGATTCATATGCATTGCACAAGTTTTTGTTGAGGTGGCCAATGGGCTTAGTGCTCATATGTTATGATGAACTTAGGTCTTAATTATGAAAGTGAACGATGATCAAGAATGACCAAAGAGATGTACTTAGCTTTGGTAGTAGTATGGGATACAACCATAGCCTTGCACAAGGATACTTGGAGGTGGCTTGTGATGTAGTTCATAATAATAAGAAAGACAATGAGTTAAGAATGAACTCTTATATGCTATATGATGCTTTAATATTCTTATGATCTTCATGTTATGCGTATGTCTTATCTCATATGATTATGTCTATTGTTGACTAATTTTTTAAGATATCTTATGTTTTGTGTTATAGTTTCCATACATAGTACATATCGTCTTGAGAAGATTGAGTTTCATCGAAGGGTAAATTCCAAGGTTTCCAACAAGAGAAGATAGGTGAGTCCTCATAATATCCGAAAACACCACCACTATGTTGTCTTTTATGTTTTTTCATTATGTAAGACTTTTATGGGCTGTGACCCAAGACTCATGTTATTCATGGTAGTCATAGATGGTTTTGAGACATATGTTAGACGTTTAATAAAACGAATTCCGCATTATGTTTTTGAATAAAAGTTTTAATTACACCTAATTTTTGTATATATGCAATGAATGATGTCTATTGGCTTGTACAAGTCCTGCAAGAGGTCAAGTACGTCGTGTTCCGATCCATAAATACCCTATTTCTAGGGCATACACAAACTTGGTATTAGAGCATAAGGTTATCAAATGGTCTTAGGATGTCTCAAAAACCACGTCTAGTAGAGTCTGATTCATTGGTGTTAGTCGCGACACGCCTATGAGTAGGAGGCTACGAGATGCTTAGAAAGTTCTACTTCTTCATTCTCCAAGTCGTGCCATTGAGTTTGGTTTTAGTAGGCCCTTTTCTAGTGGTTGTCTATAATTTTGTAGGTAATGGCTAACACTAGGGCTAATGCAAGAATGGAGGGAGATGGGAGTGGGGAGCAAGAGATTCCTCCCCAAGTGCAAGAGCAAGTTCCTCTTCAAGTTCGTAATGACCCACAAGTAGGAAATGCTTTGTTGGAGGAATGTAGGGCTTCTATGACTGTGTTGGCTCAATCCTTAATGGCCAAAGCTAATATAAGAGAGGTGGATCCATCTAATCCTATAGGAGGAATTAGTGCTACTATTGTAAGGGACTTCCTCAAAATGAATCCATTGGAGTTCTATGGCTCCAAAGTGGGTGAGAACCCGAATGGGTTAATTGATGAGGTGTATAAGGTGCTTGCAATCATGGGAGTGTCTTCCATCACAAAGGAGAAGTTGGCTGCCTATCAATTGAAAGATGTTGGTCAACTTTGGTATGAGCAATGTAAATATAGTAGAGCAATAGGAGCGGGTTCCATTGAGTGGGAGACTTTTAAGTCGGCTTTCCTTGAAAGGTTCTTTCCTAGGGAATTGGGGGAGGCTAAGTTGGTGGATTTCATAAACCTCAAGCAAGGTGATATGAGTATTAAGGAGTATGCTTTGAAGTTCACTCTTTTGCCTAAGTATGCTCCAAGTTTTGTAGCGAACCCTAGAGACTTGATGAATATGTTCATGATGGGGGTGTCCAAACTAGTAGAAGAAGAGTGTCATACGGCAATGCTTATTGAAGACATGGATATCTCCTGACTCATGGTGTTTGCTCAACAAATAGAAGAGTCCTAAATTAATAAGTAGAAAAAAGAGGATTAGGATGGACAAGGAAGGGTGCGATGGACATGGTTGTTCTAAGAATCGACAAAAAATTTTCGGACAAGGTCATTCTAGTGCTTCTAAGGATTAGGATGAAAGGGTATCTAACCCTAGACCTCAAGGGAAGAATGAGTATTCCCGACAAACTTTCCCTAGGTGTGGTAAGAATAATCGGGTAGGTGTATGGCCGGTAGAGATGGTTTCTATGGATGTGGTGACAGTGGCCACTTAACGAGGGATTTTCCTAAGGTAAAGGATAATGTGAGGGAAGGCAAGCAAGTTTCTGCAAATAGTGAAGAAGTTGTTCCTATAGCCAAGGCTAGGTTCTTTGCTCTCAAATCCAAGGGTGATCAAGAGTGATCTCCTCATGTCCCTTTCCGGTATGTGCTTCTTCATTGATTTATGAAAAATTTCAGAATTTCTTATGATTATGATTTGCTTTGTTAATTTTGATGTTTCTTTATTATGAGGACTTGATGATAGAAATAAATCTGTAGCTTATTCCCAAGTAAGGGGATATGGATCCTTTGTATGAGGTCTTTATATGATTATGTGTTACTATGTTTAGCTTGGAATTGAATTGTTTCCTTGATTTTGGGTATGTGCATTTAGGTATAATGCATGTACGATGGGCTACTAGTCTAGAGTTATTCATTTCGAGAATTATTTAGTAATGTGTCATTCAAGCACGAATGTTTCCCAATTGGGGGATATTGAAAAGACCCAAAAATGAATTAGGTACAAATAGAGCCTAACATGTGGTTCCATGAGCTTATATGGTCCTAAAAAGGTCAAATATAGTTTTCATATGCAGTATATAAAGCTTGGAAGTGTTTGGAGGTCAAACGTCCAAGAATGTCCAAGACATCCTGAAACTAGTGGGTGTTGAACTAGTGTGTAGTAGTGTTTTGTAGTGGAGTTTTGGGGAATGATTTGAGGGTGGAATCGAGTATCTATGGTTCCTATACCTATACTGACATGTAAGGGTTAAAACGTCTGAGAACGACGCCCCACGGACCACCTTAAGGATCCCCAAGGAGGACACAAACATTTACCAAGCAAGCTGCCGAGGCAGCCAAGATTTGGGGTCCAAGGCGTGTCGCACAACATACACTTGTAGGGAAAAAAGTTTTCTCTGCGATGCGGGGCCGTCACAAACAATTCTTTGTCAAAATTTTCAAGAACCAAGAATAAAAAATGCCTCCGTGACGCGCTGTGAGTTAGCAGATTTGGTCACGTCGTTTACTAGTAAAATTTGAATTGGTTAAATGGTCCGATAGTTGCAGGGGTCTTTTGGGCACTTTAGGAATTAAATTTTGGCGGTTATTTTAGGTATTTGAAGAGTATTTCACTGGGTTTTAGGAGTTGGAAATTGATGAAAATTAGTGGAATGGTGTCAAACTAGCGTTAGAGTATGTTTAGGGTCGAAACCTATGGGTACAACTCCCCAAGGACATCCCAAAGGGTCCTTGAGGAAGACCCTTCCATTTTGGCAAAAAGCTGTAAAATGCAGTAGCAACCTACACTTGCCATCGACGGGGTGTAGGCTGGACGACGGGGTGTCGATGTGTCCATCGATGGACACTTAACCATTTTCCCAAAATGGCCAAAATGCACAGTCTCAGTCACAAACGAGGATTGTACAGGACGATGGGGAACATTAAGAGTCGATTGACCCATTGACCGTAGGTCAGGGTCTCGTAGGTCAATTCTGTAATTTCGCTGGTGAGTTTTAAAAGTTTCATTTAATTAAGTTAGTTAGATAGGGGATAAATTAGGGATTAGGGGGTGGTTAATTAAGTTAGTTAATTAAATATATAAACTACCCTAAGCCTAAAGCCAACTTAACACCTCCAAATTCCCAAACACAAATTGCTCTTCCTTCTCTCTACTTTCTCTCTCCCAAAGAAGAACTCCATTGGAGGACTAGGTCAAGGTCATTCGAGAAGCAAGAATATAACTTTTCTCCATCAATATTCAACAAATATCAAGGTTTGGGAACTCTTCACTATTGGGATTCCTTTCCCCAAAGGGTTCTTCCAGAATCGGTTTTCAAAAAGATGATTTCATATGGGTTTCTTCCTAATACGAATTTGATCTTCTAAATTGTATTGTTTATGGTTTATTTTGGTTATTTTGGTTGTATTATGATGTATTATTTTGCAAGTATTCTTGTTTTTGATGGTTTAACCTAGTATGAGGAATAGATCATGAATTGACCCTAATTCCCTAACCCTAGGTTATAAACAAGTGTTAAATTGATTGGTAGTGATGCAATTGACTTAGTATTGTGTTAACTACTATTGAATTATGTTACTACACCTATTATTGGATGAAATATTATTGTTTATGGAAAGACCATGGATGATGGCTTTTGAAGGAGATTTGGTAAGTCTTTGTAATCTTAAAACTTTACTTCAATTATGATGGTTTGTACTTGGTGATGAAGTTTAATTGAAGTATATCTTATGATTGGATTGAGTAGGTGTTGGTATGATGATGTAATTGAAATGTCTTGATTCTGTGGATTGTGAAATTATGTTTAAAATGTAATGATATAAGGTTGGTTATGAAGTACCAATGTGCCTTACTATAATATGATAATGTTAAGGTGTTAATCTCACATGTGAGGGTTGTGTTGATAGGATGTGCTCATGCAATTCCTATTAAGCTAATAACTATGACTATACAAGGAGTTAGTATCTTATGACCTAAACGAAGTTATGATTGTTAAAGAAAGACATTTCAAAAGAGACTCTAGCTTAGCACCGAGTGAACTAGTAGTGAGGAGTGTCTCTTCCCAAGTAGGGAAGGTAGGTTCACTATCATACTCATGAGATAGAGGTTGCAATGACAATGTCATAAAGAGGATCTCAAACATGTCTCCTTTTTCTTGAACTATGTTTCCCCACAGGAATATTGGCTAGTGGATCCACCTATATGATATCTTCATGCTTTGGTACTACCTTAGAAAATAGTCCATCTTCTTTCGGTGTAGGGTTTCATGACACCGGATTCCACATTAGCTCATGTGATCTATGTCGGTAAAGGAAAAATGTTCCCTAAAGTAAAATGAAGTAATAGAGTACATTATAACTAGGAGGACTTAAGGAGATTGACTTAGTCTAGGTAGGGGTACGGGACTCTACCTGTACATTGAACTAGTTGGCCTTTAGAGAAGTCCTACAAGGATGTTCTTCTGCTCTTATACTCTTATATAATGAATGGTATGCATATGTTGACTTTACATGTTAATGATACTATATGATGTTGGTTTCACTTATGAACAGGTCGTTGGTCTATATTGCTAAATATGATTATGAATACTTATGATGATATGTGATGTGGAGTTACACATTAATTATGATCTTTTGTTTGGTTTGCTTGGTTGTGTGGGGTTATGGGGCTTCACTTGACTATTGCACTAGTAAGCTTGGTAAGGGGTTATGAGTAAGGGTTTGACTTGTGTTGTAATGATTTGAACTCTTGAGCATGCTTCGTTATGTTAACATGATGTTGAGGTTGCTTTATCATGTGTTATAATATTATATACATACGTTGACATGACTTAACTCGATGACGTTGGTCTTGTGTTGAATATGCTATCACCTTAAGGAATACATGATTATTGTGTTATATGTGTTATTATTATGCATAAGGCTTTTCAAAGTAACTTTGCATGGTTTTATCAAATGTCCCCTTTTGGCATAATTTCTATGTTGTATGTGCATTTGTTTCCATACTTAGTACATGTGATGTTCTAACCCCTATTTCTCCCTCTTTCCATAACATTTTAAGTTCCGGTCGTTGAAGGGTTTGTGGCCAATATGCAAGAAGGCTTAGATCATTTCTCCAAGTGTGGGTATGTCCTCAAGATCCGAAGATGATGCATTTTTCTCATTATACCTATGTGACTTTCTATAGTCTAATGACATACGTTTCACTTTTAATGTTCAATACATTGTTGTAAGCCCTAAGTGGCATTTATACATTGTGTAAGGGCTATGCTCGAATTGTTCTATTTCGACTTAGATGGCTTTATATGAGACATTCTATTAGACTATATATTGTGCATGTTGTATATGTGACAATCAAGTACAAGCCTATGTAATCTTCCTATGCGAGGAGTCTATGTAAACTCCCTATGTATATATTATGTGTAAGGGATAGGTCTATGTAATGATGAATGCTAAGAGGCTAGTCTTAGTTGTAAGACCTTGAAAATAGCTTAGGTGCTCTAGAGCCTAACATGTTGGTATTAGTGTTCTAAGGTCCTAAATATGTTTAATATGTTGTATATAGGCACTAGCTAAAATATTAAAGGTGTTGGAAGTCAAACGTCAAGGGACGACTAAGACATTTGACGACTAAGTCACCTAAATGTCTAAAATGTGGTTTTATGTATTTATGTGTGTTTCATGGTGTTTTGAGGTTCTTAATGGAGTTATTATAGCATGTATAGGCAGTGGTTAAAGTTTTGTGAAGTTTGGAGTTCAAATGACCAAGAACGTCCAAGGCATTCGAAAGATATGCCTTGAGTAGACCTTGTACGTCTAGGAGAGTTTCGTTGAGTTTTACGTGTTCGTTTTGGATGAAATTCTTGTGAGAGGTGTTAAAATTATAGATGATCATATTTGGGTTGTAAACGTCTGGGAAATTATCCCCAAGGACCATCAAAGGGTCCTTGAGGAAAGGACCCAAAACCTGATGGCAGGCTGTCCCAGGCAGCCTTGGCGACGGAGCAGTCGACGGCCAGTTGTGGCTATGACGCCACATCACATGGTTCCGTCATGGGGGAATTGTCCAAGGGTGTAGGGGGGACCCTTGGCAAGCCACTGGATCTTGCAACGGAGGTCCATGACGGCCCGTGTCAGCCGTGACACCCCGTCACAAGGCAGTCGTCGCAGCCGCTGTCCCTGTGCGCAGATTTTTTGCCAAGTCGGGGGTGAATTGGTAAATTCACCACACGTCTAAATAAGAGTTTAGGCGGTTTTTTAGGGGTCTTACGGGTATTTTAATTAACTATTTAGGTGGTTAAGACCCTAGAGACTTCATTATTCTTCCAGATTGAAAACCCAAAGTCTCTTAGAAATCCCAAAACCTCCATTGAAGACTCCATTGAAGAGGCAGCTTGGTGAGGGGTTCTTGAGTGGAAATTCTTCATCAAAGTGAAGAATTATCATCCTTGATGTATGGCTTTTGATCCTTGAAACTTATTTCATCAAGGATCCCAATCCTCAAAGTGTTTTACAAAGTTTTCTAAAGTGAATTGTCCAATTTCGGGATTCTACCATGGGTTCTTGCATAAATGATTTCTAAACATTGAATTATGATCTAATTGATAATGTATTGATGATTCAACATAAACTACCTATGAACCCATGTGAATTTATGAACCCTAGTTTTGACTACTTATTGGGTTACTTGATATTAAGCTAATGTTGATGAATTATTCTGTAGTTTCTTATGGGTTTTCTAATGATATAAGAATTGTGTTCAATTGATATGTAATTGATATTATATTGTTAAAACTAGATTGAATTTATGTAGATTCATTGAGTTTTATGGTTATTGCTTTGAATTATTGTTCATGGCCATGGGTAAGGGCCTTGTGATGTTGGATTGGTTGAATTGGCATTGAATTGAAGTGTGGATATGGGTATGAAGGTATGCCGCCCCGTTTTCCTTAATTTGATATTAATTATACTTTGGTTCTATTGTGATTGGTATGGTCCACTTATGGTGTCAGTGTTATGTGTTTAATTTGCAATTGATGTGGCCTTGTCGTCGTTACTTTATGCAATATTATGAGCATGGCCTTATTGGCAATTACTTGAAGTTATGTAGCTATTTATGTAGTTGATCATGAGAGTATTATATTTCTTATATACATGTGAAGTTATATAGTCATGTATGTATTCTTCTAGTTATGTTGCCTTAAGTGATCATGTTAGACTTTCACTTTGACATTAAGAATGTAGTGTTAGGTTAAGTATTGGTTATTCCTACTTGACTTTGTGAGTCTATGTGGAGTATATTAATGATGTTATGATGATATATAGGATGACTTGAAGATTTTAGGTTATTTTAGAAGTGTTTCTAGAATGACTTGTATTATGGGTTAAAAGTGAAGTATGTGATGTCTTGTCTTGGTTTACTTGTATCTCTTGCTTGATGTATATATGATTATGGATATGTGATGTCTTGATATAGGGTGTTATAACTCTTAGTCTTGAATAATAATATAAGTGGGACATTGATGATAAGAAGGTCAATTTATGTGGAACCTTGAACCTAGTGGCGAGGTTACGAATTGTGAAGTAGTTAGCCGTAATGGTATCCTTCATGTTATGAGTGTGGACTTAGGGATGGTTGGCTGGAACAGCATCATATCATACCTTAGGAAAATCGCTATGAGATTCTTGTCGCTAAAGTGAGATATGCCCTAGTGGAACTTGCTTTGGTAGGGTGAATGTAAAGGGGGTCATGAACTAGATAAGGGACCTATTTATATGAACCTTAATGTGAATTAATCTATGAGAACAAAGGCTAGCACCGAGTGAGTATGAGTAATGGGGAAGTGGATTCAATTACATAAGAGATTGAATGCTTCGTACACTCTTCATATTCCTTAACCATGTGCCTACATGGGATGTGTCCAAGTTCTACCATTGGCTTGTAGAACAACCTCATCGAAGTAGGATAGAACTTCGGATTCCATGTCTTGCTACCATGGTGTATGTCGGTTATTGCCTATTCTCATTATGTGGAATACCTATTAGCATTAGATAAGTTTATGAGGCTTAGGTGGTGGTATGGAACGCTATCTAGACATTGCACAATAGACATTGAAGGTGTTATGTGGAGTTCCTAGGTCTTGTCCAAAGACCATTATGTGATCCATTATGTGAGTGTCTTAAGTGATGTATGAGTCTTAATGAACTAATGAACTAATGAGCTATGTTAGTGACTATGTAAATGGTTGAGTACCTAATCTAAAGTGACTTAAGCATTCCTTAGCTAAAGTGTGAGAAGGACATGAAAGGATGGTCTCTTCATGGCTTATCTTTGGAAGTCTTGAGAATGACTCTAGGTAGGGAAGTTGGTTAATCTTGTTGACATGATCTAAACCTTAGGAAGTCTTAAGGACTATTTAGGTAATCTTGAAGAGGTTATTGCACTATGGACTTTATCTTCTCGATTTACTTAAGTAAGTCTTTTGATAGGCTTTGGAAGGAGAATGTCTTATCATTTAAGTGTTGGTGTGTTTAGTGAGAATGATTCTATTATAGGTAGTCTATAGGATCTCTTGTGTGTGTGTGATAGAGATTGTATGGGCGGTCGCTCCACACTAACTCAAGTGAACCTTGGAAATCACCTTTTGTAGATGAATCTTACATAGATGTTTATGATTGTTTTCTAAGTATGTATGTGACTCATCGTAGGTAATCTTAAGGGTCGTTTAGGCACATCTAGAGAGGGTGTATGGGCGGTCTCTCTTTGTGTGACTTAAGTGAATCTTAGGATGACTTTAAGTGAGGGAATTACATGCTAGGAAGACTTAGGGTGACATATGAAGTGATTCACTATAACAGTGAATTAATTCACTGTACAGTGAGTATAGCTCAATGTAAAGTGAGTTCCTTAAATGTTATTTTTGATTAAATGTTATCTTATGTGTTTCTTAATTGCTAAATGATGTTCTTATGTTTAAACTATGATTTCTTAAATGAAAAGATGCATATTTCCAATAAAGTCCATTTTCATGATTTTATGCATATAGCCATACTTAGTACATGTGGTTGTACTAATTCCATGCTTTATTTTCTATCTATAGTCTTGGTAGGTAAGGAGCTTTTGGAGAAGAAGACTTGGGCTTAGAAGGATCGTCCGAGTAGAAGAATTGAAGTATGTCCTCATTTGTATTGAGGGAACATATATGTCATCTTATGTTTCTTTTATGAAGTATTATAATAAGACTATGTTATTTCTTATTCCGTATTAAAGTACTCTTGTGTCTTAAGATGATGAGATTGAGACTTAGAATTTCTATTACTTTTATATGAAAGAGGTTTTTAAAGACTATATTATGTTTTTGTGAAAAGTTTTAATTCCGCACTACTTTTCACTATGTATATGCGATGAATGATATGAGTGAGGCTTGTCTTAGAACTCTGAGAGTTCGACGACGTCGGTCGCAATCCGAGATTGCACCCTATCTTCTAGGGTATGGTCTCGGGTTGTGATAAAGTCGGTATCAGAGAATAGGTTGGTGAAAGTAGTATTGGGTATCAAAAAGTGTCATCAAGTCACGTCTAGTAGAGTCTTGATCATCGGTGTGAATCGCGACACATCTATGGGCGAGAGGCTATAGGACGATAGAGTTTCCCTTCATTTCTACTCCTATGTTCGTGCGGTAGAGTAAATTATATGATTATCCTTCTTATGAGTTTCCTTGTGTTTACTAGGAGGATGGCCGCTAGAAATATTGAAGAGGAGAGGGTGAATGAGGAAGTTCTTCCCCAAGTTGAGCAAGTTGCTCAAGGTGAGCAAGGTTTCCAAGATGGGCAAGGTGATCAAGTGTCTCCCCAAGGTGATCATGTTCCTAATGTAGGAGGAGGTAATGAGGTACCGGAGTTGTCTAATAGGTTGATAGGAGAGGCTTTGATGGCTTTAGCTCAAGCCGTAACTACTCAAATCAATTTGAGTATGGTGCCTAGGGTTATAGAGAGCACTGTGACTTCTAGGTTGAGAGACTTTGTGAGGATGAATCCTCCAATCTTTCTTGGCTCTAAGGTGAATGAGTATCCCCAAGAATTTCTTGATGGTGTGTACAAAGTTTTGAGTTCTATGTGGGTTACATCTAGGGAGAAGGCGGAGTTGGCTTCATACCAATTGACAGATGGTTCTAAAATTTGGTACACTCAATGGAAGTACAATAGGCCTGAAGATTCAGGTCCTATTGAGTGGGAAGAGTTTAAGGGAGCTTTTCTGGGCAAGTACTTTCCCCGAGAGAGAAGAGAAATCAAGGTGGAGGAGTTTATTAATCTCAAGCAAGGCAATATGAATGTTGAGGAGTACTCTTTGAAATTCTCGACATTGTATAGGTATGTTCCTTCTCTTGTGTCCAATTCAATAGACGAAATGAGTCGCTTTTGTACCGGAGTAGCCGATTTGGTGAAGGAAGAATGTCGTACCGCTATGCTTCATGATAATATGACCCTATCTAGACTCATGGTGTATGCACAATCTATTGAGGAGTCTAAACATAGAAGGATGGCTATAAGTTTGAAAAGGGGTGTTGCTAGTGATCAAGAGCAACCTAGGTTCAAAAAGAGGATTCAAACTCAAGATGGACCTAGAGTTCCTAAGAAGAAGTTTGAGAAAGGAGGTGGTTCTAAGGATAGCAAGCCTACTTGTGCCAATTGTGGTAAGAGTCACTATGGTGAGTGTCTATTGGGTCCGGTAGTTGCTTTGGATGTGGAAAGGATGGGCACAAAGTGAGAGATTGTCCAAGCATTGCTTCTAGGAAGGAGGGCAAGAGGGTTGAGCCTAGTGTTCCAAAGGATGATGCTCCAACTAAGAGGCGTTTCTATGCACTCCGTACTAGAATTGAGAAGTCGGGTGATGGTGATGATGATGTTGGTAAGTTCTTGTTTCTCTTTTGATAGTATGAGTTCCTTCTAAGTGGGGGAGTATAGTTTGTAGATGGGATAAAATTCCTTGAATTGTTGCATGTGCATGATGTTTAGGAGCTTGGTTGAAATTGAATTTTATTTACTTCTTGCATTGTGTGTGTTATGAAGCTTTGAGCATGTTGTATGGTGTGTTTACATTATGTTATCTTGCATATTAGCATGTTTATATAGAGAATTGCCTAAAGATTGCATTTTTGGAAAAGTTGCTGAAATCACTGTAGATGGATACACTGCTCACTGTTAAATTTTTGTAAAAATGACTAATTAATTCTTTGCTCTAAAATTCTTGTTATGTGGTTAAAACTAATGTATATGAGTATGATGTTGAATATAAATTGAGTTTTTGCTAGTTGGATTGAAGCATGTGAGCTTTGTAGCATAATGAGTTATAGAATTGTTTTCTAGTTTCTTGTTGTGTTGTGAATCTTTTGATTATGTGAAGTTGATGATTTATTCTTGATGATATGTTGTATGGTTTGGTTATGTGCTGATAGTTGAATCTCTAATCTTGGAAGTGTTCGGAGAGTGGCAAGTGTCATTCGAGGACGAATGTGTCCAAGTGGGGGAGATTGTAAGACCTTGAAAATAGCTTAGGTTCTCTAGAGCCTAACATGTTGGTCTTAGTGTTCTAAGGTCCTAAATATGTTTAATATGTTGTATATAGGCAGTAGCTAAAATATTAAAGGTGTTGGAAGTCAAACGTCAAGGGACGACTAAGACGTTTGACGACTAAGTCACCTAAATGTCTAAAATGTGGATTTATGTGTTTATGTGTGTTTCATGGTGTCTTAAGGTTCTTAATAGAGTTATTATAGCATGTATGGGCAGTGGTTAAAGTTTCGTGAAGTTTGGAGTTCAAACGACCAAGAACGTCCAAGGCATTCAAAAGATATGCCTTGAGTCGACCTTGTACGTCTAGGTGAGTTTCGTTGAGTTTTACATGTTCGTTTTGGATGAAATTCTTGGGAGAGGTGTTAAACTTATAGATGATCATATTTGGGTTGGAAACGTCCTGGAAATTATCCCCAAGTACCATCAAAGGGTTCTTGAGGAAAGGACCCAAAACCTGATGGCAGGCTGTCCCAGGCAGCCTTGGCGACGGAGCAATCGACGGCCAGTAGTGGCTGTGACGCCCCATCACAAGGTTCCGTCATGGGTGGCTTGTCCAAGGGTGTAGAGGGGACCCTTGGCAAGCCACTGGAGCTTGCAACGGAGGTCCATGACGGCCCGTGGTGGCAAGATTCGAACCTATGGCCGGCCGGCCCCTGACCTGCTGGGTTGGGTGGCCGGGTTAGCACCCCTCGTCACCTCTGTACCCGTCAGCCGTGACGCCCCGTCAGAAGGCAGTCGTCGCAGCCACTGTCCCTGTGCGCAGATTGTCTGCCAAGTCAGGGGTGAATTGGTAAATTCACCCCACATCTAAATAAGAGTTTAGGCGGTTGTTTAGGGGTCTTATGGGTATTTTAATTAACTATTTAAGTGGTTAAGACCCTATAGACTTCATTATTCTTCAAAATTGAAAACCCAAAGTCTCTTAGAAATCCCAAAACCTCCATTGAAGACTACATTGAAGAGGCAGCTTGGTGAGGGGTTCTTGAGTGGAAATTCTTCATCAAAGTGAAGAATTATCATCCTTGAGGTATGGCTTTTGATCCTTGAAACTTATTTCATCAAGGATCCCAATCCTCAAAGTGTTTTACAAAGTTTTCTAAAGTGAATTGTCCAATTTCGGGATTCTATCATGGGTTCTTGCATAAATGATTTCTAAACATTGAATTATGATCTAATTCATATTGTATTGATGATATCAACATAAACTACCTATGAACCCATGTGAATTGATGAACCCTAGTTTTGACTACTTATTGGGTTACTTGATATTAAGCTAATGTTGATGAATTGTTGTGCAGTTTCTTATGGGCTTTCTAATGATATAAGAATTGTGTTCAATTGATATGTAATTGATATTATATTGTTAAACCTAGATTGAATTGATGTAGATTCATTGATTTTTATGGTTATTGCTTTGCATTATTGTTCATGGCCATGTGTAAGGGCCTTGTGATGTTGGATTGGTTGAATTGGCATGGAATTGAAGTGTGGATATGGGTATGAAGGTATGCTACCCCGTTTTCCTTAATTTTATATTAATTATACTTTGATTCTATTGTGATTGGTATGGTCCACTTATGGTGTCAGTGTTATGTGTTTAGTTTGCAATTGATGTGGCCTTGTCGGCGTTACTTTATGCAATATTATGAGGATGAACCTTCCAACTTTTCAAGACACTAGGAGGATGAAGATCTACAAGGCTTCATAGATGAGGTTTTCAAAGTGGTAGATGCTATGGGTGTGACCCCTAGGGATAAAGCGGAATTGGCCGCTTACCAACTTAAGGATGTTGCTCAAGTGTGGTATGAGCAATGGAGATGTGACAGACCCTTAGAAAGAGGTTTGGTTGATTGGGAGGAATTCAAAGAGGCTTTCCTAGATAGGTTTTTTCCCCTAGAGTGGAGGGAGAAGAAAATGGTTGAGTTCATGAATCTTCGTCAAGGGGGAATGAGTGTGCAATAATACTCTCTCAAATTTACCCAAATCTATAAGTATGCCCCGACTATGGTAGCCAACCCTAGGGCTAGGATGAACAAATTTGTGATGGGAGTGTCTAGCTTGGTGGAAAAAGAGTGTCGTACGACAATGCTTCTTAATGACATCGATATCTCTAGGCTCATGGTTTATGCACAACAAATTGAGGAGTCCAAAATTAGGGAGATAAGGCAAGAGGGTAAAAGGCCTAGGTCGGATGATTCTAGTCACCAAAAGCCTAGGAAGAGGTTTTATCACCAATATTCTTCAATGGGAAACAAGGATAGGGCTCCAAACCAACATTCTCAAGGTGGTGGTCATACTTTCGAAAGGGCTAGGTGTCCTACTTGTGGTAAGCAACATTCAGGTAAGTGTCTTGCCGGAACGGATGGTTGTTTTAGTTGTGGTAGCAAAGTGCACAAGATGAGGGACTGCCCTCATCTCAAAGCAAGGGGAAAAGATGTCAATCAAGCTTCCCAAGATCCTAATTCTCCCATGAAGAACCCTTCCTATGGGATGGGGGCTAGGAAGGATAACTAATCCGGATTTGATGATTTTGGTAAGTCTTAACCCTTTTTGATTGTTGTTTTTATGTTATGAAGTGAGTTTATGTGGTTTTGTAGTTCATATAATCATGTCATCTTGATAAATTGCTCAAAGATTGAATTTTCGAAATTTTGAAGAATGTTGGGCAGTGCTACAGTAATGCTCACTGTCAAAATTGTGATTTTTGAGAAAATTTATTTTGTCTTGAATTGAAGTTTCAATGGGTGCAAAAGTTATGTTTATGAGCATGTTTAATGTTGGAGAAGGTAGTTCCTCCATAAAAGAAGGTTAAGAATAAATTTTGAAACTTGTGAAGTTGGTAGAATGTGCCTATGTTGCTAAGTGTGAAATGATGCTCCTTGTTAGTTGATACTTTGATTTTGATGTTAAATCATGATTGTGTTGTGTTATGTGATGCTAAGTGAGTCTTGATTGTTCTTGAAGTTTAAGTGTCATTCGAGGACGAATGTTATCCCAAGTGAGGATAATGTAACGCACTAAAACGAATTATGGTGAACTAGAGCTTCGTAAGTGTTGCTTGAGTGAATTTTGTGTTAAACTGAGTTAGTTTAGTATTCATAAGGTGTGTGTGAAGTTTGGTTGAGTTTGGAGGTCAATCGATTAAAAACGTCCATGACATTAGGAAGGTGTGCCCTAGAATGTACTAGTGTGTCTTGTAGTTTTTGGATGAGTTTTACGTGTTCGTTTTGCTTGAAACTTGCATGATATGTTCCTAAGAGTTACACGACTTAGTTTAGGGGTTTAATTTCCGGGAACGACCTCACCTAGGACCCATAAGGGGCCCTAGATGAAGGGCCCAAGACTTAGCACCAAACTTCCAAGAACACTGCCCAAACGACGGAGAAGTCTACTGGGCGTAGGCCCATCGACGCCCTGCCGACTGGGGGGCGTAGTCCCATACTTAGTGGGATTTCTATACCCCCATGGTGCAGTCTCTGAATCCATCTACTCCCAGCAGGATGGGCCGTCGACCAATCGACGCCCAGTAGCTTGGGTCGTCGATTTGCTCCTTCAAAAAGCTGTTGGAGCTTGCTGCCTACTTGGGGTGTTTTGTGTAAATTCACCCCAAGTCTTTTATAATCCTAGGTCACTATTTTTAGTGTTTTTAAGTTATATTAAGTTAGTTTTAAGCCGTATACCTAGACAAGACCCCTCATTTTAAAATTCAAACTCTCTCTCTAAAGAAAAACTCTCTCAAGACTCCATTGAAAGCTAGAGGTCAAGGAAGGAAAGAGGGCTGGTTGGACGTGTCTCTTCATCAAAAACTCTTGGCTTTTGCTTGCTTATTGAGGTATGGTATCCATTCTTGAATAACCTTTCATTCAAGAATCCATTTCTAATGAATTTCAAAAAGGGGTTTTCAACCCTAACTTCTATTATCTTCAACCCAATATGGGTTTTGCATGAAAATGTTTCTATTAACTAATAAATGATGTTATTAATGTTAGTTGGTGATTCTAATGCTAAAACCTTGATGAAATCATGTTAAAGTTTCCTTTCAAGTTGTGGTTTATGAAATTGGTCAAATGAGCATGTTTATGTATAAAATGAACTTTGGTCTTATTGTGTTGTAATGATGGTTTAGATAAGGGTCTTATTATTATGAATTAATGATAAAATGTTTATAGGTTGTTATGGCTTAGTAAATGGAAGAGTTGCTTATATTGTATTGTTCTTATGATATTTGATCTTGAGTGGTATGGCCCACCTTTTTGGTGGCGGTACTTATTTTATTAATTGGTGATGTTTATTATGTATTGAGAATGTGATCTTGAAGGTATAAATTGTAGAATGAATAGAAATTGTAAATGGGTCTTGTTTTGTGATTGTGAAGCTTAAATGGTATGTTTGACCTAGATTTTGGTCTAATTGAAGAATGTGACTAAGTGAAGTATGTAAAGTGTGTAAGTTGAATATATAGAAGTCTAAAGCATGTTTAGAAGTGATGTATATGAAATGATGTCTATATGCAAGGTGTGCTCACATGTACACACACACTTTAAGTAAATGAATGAAGCTAAGTTTAGTAAGAAGGGGAGTCTTGGGGTGGACAATCTTTGTAAGTTTGGATGAAGTGTCTAGTAGCAACCTCACTATTCCTAATGAGCTTGCCTAGATAGGTTGGAGGATGAATGCACTTCGTGAGTTGAGATGTGGCATTCGCTATTATCCTTAACCTATAGTCTATAATGTGAGAATCCATGGGGAGTTATGCCTAGCACCGAGAGGATAGGAAGAAGAGGTGGAATACACTTCGTGAGTCGAGATGTCATATTCCCTTATACCTCTTGAGATGAGTACTCCTCGTTAGTAGACAATGAGTTACTTAGTAGCAATCTCCCTATCCCTTAACTATGTGACCATATAGGTATAGCTATTGGAAAAGCCATGTAAAAGCTAAAAAGTATGACCTTACTCTAGCCAAGTGAGGATTCCTTATCCGATAGGGGTTAATATCGGGATTCCATGCCTAGCTCTCATGGTCTTTTTCGGTTAAGCTAACCCCCCACAAAAGTAATGAAAATGATAAGTTGTCTAATTAATGTAATACCTATGTGATTTGCTTGAACTAAGTCTTCTAAAAGAATGTGCTACTTAGGGTAGGTGGTGGTATGGGACGCTACCTATCCATTGCACTAAGTAGGACCTTCCAAAAGGGAAGACTTGGTGCCAAACCTTCTAAAAGAATGTACTACTTAGGGTAGGTGGTGGTATGGGATGCCATCCTACTCATTTCACTAAGTAGGCATTCCGAAAGGGAAGCCTTTGGTGTTTTGTTTGGTTTTGTTTTAAGGTCTTGACTTTGAGTGATGATTCATTATCCCGAGGTGAGTAATCCGAATGGGGTAGTCTTGAGAATCGCTTGGGTGTGCATTGAAGTAAGTGTTTAGACGTTTCCTTCATATCTTACCTTAGAGAATCTTGGGATTATCCTTAGGTAGGGAAACTCCTACGGAAACGGACTCATTTCGTCAATTGCAATACTTTGGAAGTTCACCATTGTTGGAGTCTTTAGCTCAATGTAAAGCTATTGAACTTACTATAACGTCTTAAAAGGGTTCACTGTAATGTTAAGAATATAGCTCACTATAGGTGCATCTTTTTGGTTATCTTGTTGTAACGTGCTCAAATCCTTGGGAATCCATTAGGAGCGCTAGTGGGAGTGGTAGTATGGGATGCTACTCTCACATTGCACTTAGTGTGACCTAAGAGTCCTATTGGAGAAGAGTACTTATGTGAAATTGTATACTTGAGTCGGTTCACTGTCAAGTTGAGTGTCTTTACTGTTAAGTGTTCCTTTAAGTCAAAATTATGGAAATTCTTCTTTAAATGTTAAATGATGCTTCTTATGTTGTTTTGTTCCTAAGTTCGTGAATGTTTTATTAAATTGGCACGAAGGCTTATTTTTCCTAAAATGTCCCTTTTTACATATTTTTGCATATGCCATACTTAGTACATTGTTGTACTAACCCCATACTTTTATATACCTTATAAGTATAGGTTGGAAGCTTTTGGAAGATAGAAGTTGAAGCTTGGGACTTCTATCTCTCAAGATTTGGTATGTCCTCATATATTCGAGGACATAGTTTATGTTTCTTAGTTTCATTATTAAGAATTAATTTGTATTTCCTTTTATTGTAATGGGCCGTGCCCCTAAGATTCTAAGTTGTGTCTTTAAGTTAGCTTGTGACGACAAGATTTCCTAGTATTTATGAAAAAACTTATTTTATTATTATTATCGGAAAATTTTTAATTCCGCACTACTTTTCATGCTTTATGTTATGCACGAGAGTTGAAGGGCTTGTATGAGACCCCAAAGGGTCAAGTACGCCCGGCCACGATTCGAGAGTTAGCCCTAACTTCTAGGGGGTACTTTCGGGTCGTGACACAAAAATGCCTCCGCGACGCGCAATGAGTGCCCACATTTGGTCGCTTCATTTTTAAGTCAAATTTGAATTGGTTAAATGCTCGAATAGTTGCAGGGGTATTTTAGGAACTTTAGGGGTTATTTATTGGTAGTTATTTTAGGTATTTGAAGAGTATTTAAGAAGTACAATAGCCATTTATACCCTAGACTCCAAATCAAAACCTTTCACACCCAAAATTCTCCCAAAACCACCATTGCAGAAGAAGAGAAATTGGAGGCAACTTTAGGACGAATTCACCAAGGAATCAAGCTAGGTTTAAGGATCTAATAATGGGTATGTGAAGCTTATTCATCCATGGATTCTTTGATTCATAGAGTCCCCCAATCTAGAGGGGGTTGTGATTGCAATGTGGGTAAGGCTTGATTGTGATCCCAATCTAGTGGGTTGCATTCATGGATGTGTATATGCTGAATATATGTTGTTTTCATCATCTTTTCATGGTGAATTGTAGTAATTTATGTTGAAGGTGATCATGGTAATTTTAGGCCATTAGAGCCTAGATGAAGGTTTTATGTTGATCTTCCTAATTCAATTGTATTCTATACTATTTGATAATGATTGAATCACCTAGATATAAATTGAACTAGGTCTAATTGATTAAGGATGATCTTGACCTAGAAAGTTGGAATTGAACATATGTGATCATGTATGACTAGAATTACCTTCTAATGATCTAATTGAATAGATTAACATATAATTGAGTATGAATCATAAGTGACTAAATGTAGTATTCCTTTTGTAGGGATTATGGCCATTGTTGTTAGGGATTTAGGGGTAAAGTCTTGATGATGATTATTGTGATGATGTTTCCTTTCTCTTCTAAACCTAGAAATGAACATGATTAGGAGAAGCAAGTTCTCACATAGAGGAACCTTAGGTTGACTTAAGAACCTAACATGAATCTATACATGGTAGACCAAGATTAGCTTGAATATGAGTTGTATGATCACTTCTTGTGTAGTAGACTTGGTGAGACAACACCAAGGACATGGTTGCCTGAGTTTAAGTACTCATGATAGCATGAGATCATAAATCTCAAGGGTAGCTTGGGATGGTGAATCTCAAAGAGACTTGAGTTGAAATACTCATGGTATCTTGAGATATTGAATTTCATGGAAGCTTGGGTTAGATTGCTCAAGGTAGCTTGAGGTGAGGAACTTCACGGTAGCTTTAGGAGGAAGTCCTATACTCTCCTAATGGTAGTTTAACTTGCACGCAAGGTGTACGAAATGGTAGCTTTATATGCATGTAAGGTTTATTTCATTGAATAGTTTGAGATAGATTTCTTAAGTAGTTTAGGGTTGAGGATTCATGTTCCCCTTTGATTAGCTTGCATCTACATGATTCGTTGCATGGTGGCTAGGATGGTCGTATACTTCCTTAGTTAGCTTGGATAGTATGATGAGATGCTTTCAATGATATTAGGTTTCTTATGATAGTATGTTGAGCTTCATAGACAAGGTTGCCAGACAAGTTATCTTGGATTTGGTTACTGCAGAGAAGTACTAAGTATGGATGTTAGTATGGGATGTCATATATACATGGCACAAGTATGAATTGAGGCTACCTAAGACATGACCCCTACGTGATATATGTTTAGCTTGGATAGTGACTTGATTTGCATTCCATGACATGATTGACTTAAGATGATAGTTCCTTGTCATTATGAATTAGGTTATTAGATGACTGCTAAGATGACATGAACAAGTTAGGTGATTTTCAAGCTATGCTTAGTGTATGAGGTATTATGGGATGATTCATATGCATTGCACAAGTTTTTGTTGAGGTGGCCAATGGGCTTAGTGCTCATATGTTATGATGAACTTAGGTCTTAATTATGAAAGTGAACGATGATCAAGAATGACCAAAGAGATGTACTTAGCTTTGGTAGTAGTATGGGATACAACCATAGCCTTGCACAAGGATACTTGGAGGTGGCTTGTGATGTAGTTCATAATAATAAGAAAGACAATGAGTTAAGAATGAACTCTTATATGCTATATGATGCTTTAATATTCTTATGATCTTCATGTTATGCGTATGTCTTATCTCATATGATTATGTCTATTGTTGACTAATTTTTTAAGATATCTTATGTTTTGTGTTATAGTTTCCATACATAGTACATATCGTCTTGAGAAGATTGAGTTTCATCGAAGGGTAAATTCCAAGGTTTCCAACAAGAGAAGATAGGTGAGTCCTCATAATATCCGAAAACACCACCACTATGTTGTCTTTTATGTTTTTTCATTATGTAAGACTTTTATGGGCTGTGACCCAAGACTCATGTTATTCATGGTAGTCATAGATGGTTTTGAGACATATGTTAGACGTTTAATAAAACGAATTCCGCATTATGTTTTTGAATAAAAGTTTTAATTACACCCTAATTTTTGTATATATGCAATGAATGATGTCTATTGGCTTGTACAAGTCCTGCAAGAGGTCAAGTACGTCGTGTTCCGATCCATAAATACCCTATTTCTAGGGCATACACAAACTTGGTATTAGAGCATAAGGTTATCAAATGGTCTTAGGATGTCTCAAAAACCACGTCTAGTAGAGTCTGATTCATTGGTGTTAGTCGCGACACGCCTATGAGTAGGAGGCTACGAGATGCTTAGAAAGTTCTACTTCTTCATTCTCCAAGTCGTGCCATTGAGTTTGGTTTTAGTAGGCCCTTTTCTAGTGGTTGTCTATAATTTTGTAGGTAATGGCTAACACTAGGGCTAATGCAAGAATGGAGGGAGATGGGAGTGGGGAGCAAGAGATTCCTCCCCAAGTGCAAGAGCAAGTTCCTCTTCAAGTTCGTAATGACCCACAAGTAGGAAATGCTTTGTTGGAGGAATGTAGGGCTTCTATGACTGTGTTGGCTCAATCCTTAATGGCCAAAGCTAATATAAGAGAGGTGGATCCATCTAATCCTATAGGAGGAATTAGTGCTACTATTGTAAGGGACTTCCTCAAAATGAATCCATTGGAGTTCTATGGCTCCAAAGTGGGTGAGAACCCGAATGGGTTAATTGATGAGGTGTATAAGGTGCTTGCAATCATGGGAGTGTCTTCCATCACAAAGGAGAAGTTGGCTGCCTATCAATTGAAAGATGTTGGTCAACTTTGGTATGAGCAATGTAAATATAGTAGAGCAATAGGAGCGGGTTCCATTGAGTGGGAGACTTTTAAGTCGGCTTTCCTTGAAAGGTTCTTTCCTAGGGAATTGGGGGAGGCTAAGTTGGTGGATTTCATAAACCTCAAGCAAGGTGATATGAGTATTAAGGAGTATGCTTTGAAGTTCACTCTTTTGCCTAAGTATGCTCCAAGTTTTGTAGCGAACCCTAGAGACTTGATGAATATGTTCATGATGGGGGTGTCCAAACTAGTAGAAGAAGAGTGTCATACGGCAATGCTTATTGAAGACATGGATATCTCCTGACTCATGGTGTTTGCTCAACAAATAGAAGAGTCCTAAATTAATAAGTAGAAAAAAGAGGATTAGGATGGACAAGGAAGGGTGCGATGGACATGGTTGTTCTAAGAATCGACAAAAAATTTTCGGACAAGGTCATTCTAGTGCTTCTAAGGATTAGGATGAAAGGGTATCTAACCCTAGACCTCAAGGGAAGAATGAGTATTCCCGACAAACTTTCCCTAGGTGTGGTAAGAATAATCGGGTAGGTGTATGGCCGGTAGAGATGGTTTCTATGGATGTGGTGACAGTGGCCACTTAACGAGGGATTTTCCTAAGGTAAAGGATAATGTGAGGGAAGGCAAGCAAGTTTCTGCAAATAGTGAAGAAGTTGTTCCTATAGCCAAGGCTAGGTTCTTTGCTCTCAAATCCAAGGGTGATCAAGAGTGATCTCCTCATGTCCCTTTCCGGTATGTGCTTCTTCATTGATTTATGAAAAATTTCAGAATTTCTTATGATTATGATTTGCTTTGTTAATTTTGATGTTTCTTTATTATGAGGACTTGATGATAGAAATAAATCTGTAGCTTATTCCCAAGTAAGGGGATATGGATCCTTTGTATGAGGTCTTTATATGATTATGTGTTACTATGTTTAGCTTGGAATTGAATTGTTTCCTTGATTTTGGGTATGTGCATTTAGGTATAATGCATGTACGATGGGCTACTAGTCTAGAGTTATTCATTTTGAGAATTATTTAGTAATGTGTCATTCAAGCACGAATGTTTCCCAATTGGGGGATATTGAAAAGACCCAAAAATGAATTAGGTACAAATAGAGCCTAACATGTGGTTCCATGAGCTTATATGGTCCTAAAAAGGTCAAATATAGTTTTCATATGCAGTATATAAAGCTTGGAAGTGTTTGGAGGTCAAACGTCCAAGAATGTCCAAGACATCCTGAAACTAGTGGGTGTTGAACTAGTGTGTAGTAGTGTTTTGTAGTGGAGTTTTGGGGAATGATTTGAGGGTGGAATCGAGTATCTATGGTTCCTATACCTATACTGACATGTAAGGGTTAAAACGTCTGAGAACGACGCCCCACGGACCACCTTAAGGATTCCCAAGGAGGACACAAACATTTACCAAGCAAGCTGCCGAGGCAGCCAAGATTTGGGGTCCAAGGCGTGTCACACAACATACACTTGTAGGGAAAAAAGTTTTCTCTGCGATGCGGGGCCGTCACAAACAATTCTTTCTCAAAATTTTCAAGAACCAAGAATAAAAAATGCCTCCGTGACGCGCTGTGAGTTAGCAGATTTGGTCACGTCGTTTACTAGTAAAATTTGAATTGGTTAAATGGTCCGATAGTTGCAGGGGTCTTTTGGGCACTTTAGGAATTAAATTTTGGCGGTTATTTTAGGTATTTGAAGAGTATTTCACTGGGTTTTAGGAGTTGGAAATTGATGAAAATTAGTGGAATGGTGTCAAACTAGCGTTAGAGTATGTTTAGGGTCGAAACCTATGGGTACAACTCCCCAAGGACATCCCAAAGGGTCCTTGAGGAAGACCCTTCCATTTTGGCAAAAAGCTGTAAAATGCAGTAGCAACCTACACTTGCCATCGACGGGGTGTAGGCTGGACGACGGGGTGTCGATGTGTCCATCGATGGACACTTAACCATTTTCCCAAAATGGCCAAAATGCACAGTCTCAGTCACAAACGAGGATTGTGCAGGACGATGGGGAACATTAAGAGTCGATTGACCCATTGACCGTAGGTCAGGGTCTCGTAGGTCAATTCTGTAATTTCGCTGGTGAGTTTTAAAAGTTTCATTTAATTAAGTTAGTTAGATAGGGGATAAATTAGGGATTAGGGGGTGGTTAATTAAGTTAGTTAATTAAATATATAAACTACCCTAAGCCTAAAGCCAACTTAACACCTCCAAATTCCCAAACACAAATTGCTCTTCCTTCTCTCTACTTTCTCTCTCCCAAAGAAGAACTCCATTGGAGGACTAGGTCAAGGTCATTCGAGAAGCAAGAATATAACTTTTCTCCATCAATATTCAACAAATATCAAGGTTTGGGAACTCTTCACTATTGGGATTCCTTTCCCCAAAGGGTTCTTCCAGAATCGGTTTTCAAAAAGATGATTTCATATGGGTTTCTTCCTAATACGAATTTGATCTTCTAAATTGTATTGTTTATGGTTTATTTTGGTTATTTTGGTTGTATTATGATGTATTATTTTGCAAGTATTCTTGTTTTTGATGGTTTAACCTAGTATGAGGAATAGATCATGAATTGACCCTAATTCCCTAACCCTAGGTTATAAACAAGTGTTAAATTGATTGGTAGTGATGCAATTGACTTAGTATTGTGTTAACTACTATTGAATTATGTTACTACACCTATTATTGGATGAAATATTATTGTTTATGGAAAGACCATGGATGATGGCTTTTGAAGGAGATTTGGTAAGCCTTTGTAATCTTAAAACTTTACTTCAATTATGATGGTTTGTACTTGGTGATGAAGTTTAATTGAAGTATATCTTATGATTGGATTGAGTAGGTGTTGGTATGATGATGTAATTGAAATGTCTTGATTCTGTGGATTGTGAAATTATGTTTAAAATGTAATGATATAAGGTTGGTTATGAAGTACCAATGTGCCTTACTATAATATGATAATGTTAAGGTGTTAATCTCACATGTGAGGGTTGTGTTGATAGGATGTGCTCATGCAATTCCTATTAAGCTAATAACTATGACTATACAAGGAGTTAGTATCTTATGACCTAAACTAAGTTATGATTGTTAAAGAAAGACATTTCAAAAGAGACTCTAGCTTAGCACCGAGTGAACTAGTAGTGAGGAGTGTCTCTTCCCAAGTAGGGAAGGTAGGTTCACTATCATACTCATGAGATAGAGGTTGCAATGACAATGTCATAAAGAGGATCTCAAACATGTCTCCTTTTTCTTGAACTATGTTTCCCCACAGGAATATTGGCTAGTGGATCCACCTATATGATATCTTCATGCTTTGGTACTACCTTAGAAAATAGTCCATCTTCTTTCGGTGTAGGGTTTCATGACACCGGATTCCACATTAGCTCATGTGATCTATGTCGGTAAAGGAAAAATGTTCCCTAAAGTAAAATGAAGTAATAAAGTACATTATAACTAGGAGGACTTAAGGAGATTGACTTAGTCTAGGTAGGGGTACGGGACTCTACCTGTACATTGAACTAGTTGGCCTTTAGAGAAGTCCTACAAGGATGTTCTTCTGCTCTTATACTCTTATATAATGAATGGTATGCATATGTTGACTTTACATGTTAATGATACTATATGATGTTGGTTTCACTTATGAACAGGTCGTTGGTCTATATTGCTAAATATGATTATGAATACTTATGATGATATGTGATGTGGAGTTACACATTAATTATGATCTTTTGTTTGGTTTGCTTGGTTGTGTGGGGTTATGGGGCTTCACTTGACTATTGCACTAGTAAGCTTGGTAAGGGGTTATGAGTAAGGGTTTGACTTGTGTTGTAATGATTTGAACTCTTGAGCATGCTTCGTTATGTTAACATGATGTTGAGGTTGCTTTATCATGTGTTATAATATTATATACATATGTTGACATGACTTAACTCGATGACGTTGGTCTTGTGTTGAATATGCTATCACCTTAAGGAATACATGATTATTGTGTTATATGTGTTATTATTATGCATAAGGCTTTTCAAAGTAACTTTGCATGGTTTTATCAAATGTCCCCTTTTGGCATAATTTCTATGTTGTATGTGCATTTGTTTCCATACTTAGTACATGTGATGTTCTAACCCCTATTTCTCCCTCTTTCCATAACATTTTAAGTTCCGGTCGTTGAAGGGTTTGTGGCCAATATGCAAGAAGGCTTAGATCATTTCTCCAAGTGTGGGTATGTCCTCAAGATCCGAAGATGATGCATTTTTCTCATTATACCTATGTGACTTTCTATAGTCTAATGACATACGTTTCACTTTTAATGTTCAATACATTGTTGTAAGCCCTAAGTGGCATTTATACATTGTGTAAGGGCTATGCTCGAATTGTTCTATTTCGACTTAGATGGCTTTATATGAGACATTCTATTAGACTATATATTGTGCATGTTGTATATGTGACAATCAAGTACAAGCCTATGTAATCTTCCTATGCGAGGAGTCTATGTAAACTCCCTATGTATATATTATGTGTAAGGGATAGGTCTATGTAATGATGAATGCTAAGAGGCTAGTCTTAGTTGTAAGACCTTGAAAATAGCTTAGGTGCTCTAGAGCCTAACATGTTGGTATTAGTGTTCTAAGGTCCTAAATATGTTTAATATGTTGTATATAGGCACTAGCTAAAATATTAAAGGTGTTGGAAGTCAAACGTCAAGGGACGACTAAGACATTTGACGACTAAGTCACCTAAATGTCTAAAATGTGGTTTTATGTATTTATGTGTGTTTCATGGTGTTTTGAGGTTCTTAATGGAGTTATTATAGCATGTATAGGCAGTGGTTAAAGTTTTGTGAAGTTTGGAGTTCAAATGACCAAGAACGTCCAAGGCATTCGAAAGATATGCCTTGAGTCGACCTTGTACGTCTAGGAGAGTTTCGTTGAGTTTTACGTGTTCATTTTGGATGAAATTCTTGTGAGAGGTGTTAAAATTATAGATGATCATATTTGGGTTGTAAACGTCTGGGAAATTATCCCCAAGGACCATCAAAGGGTCCTTGAGGAAAGGACCCAAAACCTGATGGCAGGCTGTCCCAGGCAGCCTTGGCGACGGAGCAGTCGACGGCCAGTTGTGGCTATGACGCCACATCACATGGTTCCGTCATGGGGGAATTGTCCAAGGGTGTAGGGGGGACCCTTGGCAAGCCACTGGATCTTGCAACGGAGGTCCATGACGGCCCGTGTCAGCCGTGACACCCCGTCACAAGGCAGTCGTCGCAGCCGCTGTCCCTGTGCGCAGATTTTTTGCCAAGTCGGGGGTGAATTGGTAAATTCACCACACGTCTAAATAAGAGTTTAGGCGGTTTTTTAGGGGTCTTACGGGTATTTTAATTAACTATTTAGGTGGTTAAGACCCTAGAGACTTCATTATTCTTCCAGATTGAAAACCCAAAGTCTCTTAGAAATCCCAAAACCTCCATTGAAGACTCCATTGAAGAGGCAGCTTGGTGAGGGGTTCTTGAGTGGAAATTCTTCATCAAAGTGAAGAATTATCATCCTTGATGTATGGCTTTTGATCCTTGAAACTTATTTCATCAAGGATCCCAATCCTCAAAGTGTTTTACAAAGTTTTCTAAAGTGAATTGTCCAATTTCGGGATTCTACCATGGGTTCTTGCATAAATGATTTCTAAACATTGAATTATGATCTAATTGATAATGTATTGATGATTCAACATAAACTACCTATGAACCCATGTGAATTTATGAACCCTAGTTTTGACTACTTATTGGGTTACTTGATATTAAGCTAATGTTGATGAATTATTCTGTAGTTTCTTATGGGTTTTCTAATGATATAAGAATTGTGTTCAATTGATATGTAATTGATATTATATTGTTAAAACTAGATTGAATTTATGTAGATTCATTGAGTTTTATGGTTATTGCTTTGAATTATTGTTCATGGCCATGGGTAAGGGCCTTGTGATGTTGGATTGGTTGAATTGGCATTGAATTGAAGTGTGGATATGGGTATGAAGGTATGCCGTATGAAGGTATGCCGCCCCGTTTTCCTTAATTTGATATTAATTATACTTTGGTTCTATTGTGATTGGTATGGTCCACTTATGGTGTCAGTGTTATGTGTTTAATTTGCAATTGATGTGGCCTTGTCGTCGTTACTTTATGCAATATTATGAGCATGGCCTTATTGGCAATTACTTGAAGTTATGTAGCTATTTATGTAGTTGATCATGAGAGTATTATATTTCTTATATACATGTGAAGTTATATAGTCATGTATGTATTCTTCTAGTTATGTTGCCTTAAGTGATCATGTTAGACTTTCACTTTGACATTAAGAATGTAGTGTTAGGTTAAGTATTGGTTATTCCTACTTGACTTTGTGAGTCTATGTGGAGTATATTAATGATGTTATGATGATATATAGGATGACTTGAAGATTTTAGGTTATTTTAGAAGTGTTTCTAGAATGACTTGTATTATGGGTTAAAAGTGAAGTATGTGATGTCTTGTCTTGGTTTACTTGTATCTCTTGCTTGATGTATATATGATTATGGATATGTGATGTCTTGATATAGGGTGTTATAACTCTTAGTCTTGAATAATAATATAAGTGGGACATTGATGATAAGAAGGTCAATTTATGTGGAACCTTGAACCTAGTGGCGAGGTTACGAATTGTGAAGTAGTTAGCCGTAATGGTATCCTTCATGTTATGAGTGTGGACTTAGGGATGGTTGGCTGGAACAGCATCATATCATACCTTAGGAAAATCGCTATGAGATTCTTGTCGCTAAAGTGAGATATGCCCTAGTGGAACTTGCTTTGGTAGGGTGAATGTAAAGGGGGTCATGAACTAGATAAGGGACCTATTTATATGAACCTTAATGTGAATTAATCTATGAGAACAAAGGCTAGCACCGAGTGAGTATGAGTAATGGGGAAGTGGATTCAATTACATAAGAGATTGAATGCTTCGTACACTCTTCATATTCCTTAACCATGTGCCTACATGGGATGTGTCCAAGTTCTACCATTGGCTTGTAGAACAACCTCATCGAAGTAGGATAGAACTTCGGATTCCATGTCTTGCTACCATGGTGTATGTCGGTTATTGCCTATTCTCATTATGTGGAATACCTATTAGCATTAGATAAATTTATGAGGCTTAGGTGGTGGTATGGAACGCTATCTAGACATTGCACAATAGACATTGAAGGTGTTATGTGGAGTTCCTAGGTCTTGTCCAAAGACCATTATGTGATCCATTATGTGAGTGTCTTAAGTGATGTATGAGTCTTAATGAACTAATGAACTAATGACCTATGTTAGTGACTATGTAAATGGTTGAGTACCTAATCTAAAGTGACTTAAGCATTCCTTAGCTAAAGTGTGAGAAGGACATGAAAGGATGGTCTCTTCATGGCTTATCTTTGGAAGTCTTGAGAATGACTCTAGGTAGGGAAGTTGGTTAATCTTGTTGACATGATCTAAACCTTAGGAAGTCTTAAGGACTATTTAGGTAATCTTGAAGAGGTTATTGCACTATGGACTTTATCTTCTCGATTTACTTAAGTAGGTCTTTTGATAGGCTTTGGAAGGAGAATGTCTTATCATTTAAGTGTTGGTGTGTTTAGTGAGAATGATTCTATTATAGGTAGTCTATAGGATCTCTTGTGTGTGTGTGATAGAGATTGTATGGGCGGTCGCTCCACACTAACTCAAGTGAACCTTGGAAATCACCTTTTGTAGATGAATCTTACATAGATGTTTACGATTGTTTTCTAAGTATGTATGTGACTCATCGTAGGTAATCTTAAGGGTCGTTTAGGCACATCTAGAGAGGGTGTATGGGCGGTCTCTCTTTGTGTGACTTAAGTGAATCTTAGGATGACTTTAAGTGAGGGAATTACATGCTAGGAAGACTTAGGGTGACATATGAAGTGATTCACTATAACAGTGAATTAATTCACTGTACAGTGAGTATAGCTCAATGTAAAGTGAGTTCCTTAAATGTTATTTTTGATTAAATGTTATCTTATGTGTTTCTTAATTGCTAAATGATGTTCTTATGTTTAAACTATGATTTCTTAAATGAAAAGATGCATATTTCCAATAAAGTCCATTTTCATGATTTTATGCATATAGCCATACTTAGTACATGTGGTTGTACTAATTCCATGCTTTATTTTCTATCTATAGTCTTGGTAGGTAAGGAGCTTTTGGAGAAGAAGACTTGGGCTTAGAAGGATCGTCCGAGTAGAAGAATTGAAGTATGTCCTCATTTGTATTGAGGGAACATATATGTCATCTTATGTTTCTTTTATGAAGTATTATAATAAGACTATGTTATTTCTTATTCCGTATTAAAGTACTCTTGTGTCTTAAGATGATGAGATTGAGACTTAGAATTTCTATTACTTTTATATGAAAGAGGTTTTTAAAGACTATATTATGTTTTTGTGAAAAAATTTAATTCCGCACTACTTTTCACTATGTATATGCGATGAATGATATGAGTGAGGCTTGTCTTAGAACTCTGAGAGTTCGACGACGTCGGTCGCAATCCGAGATTGCACCCTATCTTCTAGGGTATGGTCTCGGGTTGTGTTAAAGTCGGTATCAGAGAATAGGTTGGTGAAAGTAGTATTAGGTATCAAAAAGTCTCATCAAGTCACGTCTAGTAGAGTCTTGATCATTGGTGTGAATCGCGACACATCTATGGGCGAGAGGCTATAGGACGATAGAGTTTCCCTTCATTTCTACTCCTATGTTCGTGCGGTAGAGTAAATGATATGATTATCCTTCTTATGAGTTTCCTTGTGTTTACTAGGAGGATGGCCGCTAGAAATATTGAAGAGGAGAGGGTGAATGAGGAAGTTCTTCCCCAAGTTGAGCAAGTTGCTCAAGGTGAGCAAGGTTTCCAAGATGGGCAAGGTGATCAAGTGTCTCCCCAAGGTGATCATGTTCCTAATGTAGGAGGAGGTAATGAGGTACCGGAGTTGTCTAATAGGTTGATAGGAGAGGCTTTGATGGCTTTAGCTCAAGCCGTAACTACTCAAATCAATTTGAGTATGGTGCCTAGGGTTATAGAGAGCACTGTGACTTCTAGGTTGAGAGACTTTGTGAGGATGAATCCTCCAATCTTTCTTGGCTCTAAGGTGAATGAGGATCCCCAAGAATTTCTTGATGGTGTGTACAAAGTTTTGAGTTCTATGTGGGTTACATCTAGGGAGAAGGCGGAGTTGGCTTCATACCAATTGACAGATGGTTCTAAAATTTGGTACACTCAATGGAAGTACAATAGGCCTGAAGATTCAGGTCCTATTGAGTGGGAAGAGTTTAAGGGAGCTTTTCTGGGCAAGTACTTTCCCCGAGAGAGAAGAGAAGTCAAGGTGGAGGAGTTTATTAATCTCAAGCAAGGCAATATGAATGTTGAGGAGTACTCTTTGAAATTCTCGACATTGTATAGGTATGCTCCTTCTCTTGTGTCCAATTCAATAGACGAAATGAGTCGCTTTTGTACTGGAGTAGCCGATTTGGTGAATGAAGAATGTCGTACCGCTATGCTTCATGATAATATGACCCTATCTAGACTCATGGTGTATGCACAATCTATTGAGGAGTCTAAACATAGAAGGATGGCTATAAGTTTGAAAAGGGGTGTTGCTAGTGATCAAGAGCAACCTAGGTTCAAAAAGAGGATTCAAACTCAAGATGGACCTAGAGTTCCTAAGAAGAAGTTTGAGAAAGGAGGTGGTTCTAAGGATAGCAAGCCTACTTGTGCCAATTGTGGTAAGAGTCACTATGGTGAGTGTCTATTGGGTCCGGTAGTTGCTTTGGATGTGGAAAGGATGGGCACAAAGTGAGAGATTGTCCAAGCATTGCTTCTAGGAAGGAGGGCAAGAGGGTTGAGCCTAGTGTTCCAAAGGATGATGCTCCAACTAAGAGGCGTTTCTATGCACTCCGTACTAGAATTGAGAAGTCGGGTGATGGTGATGATGATGTTGGTAAGTTCTTGTTTCTCTTTTGATAGTATGAGTTCCTTCTAAGTGGGGGAGTATAGTTTGTAGATGGGATAAAATTCCTTGAATTGTTGCATGTGCATGATGTTTAGGAGCTTGGTTGAAATTGAATTTTATTTACTTCTTGCATTGTGTGTGTTATGAAGCTTTGAGCATGTTGTATGGTGTGTTTACATTATGTTATCTTGCATATTAGCATGTTTATATAGAGAATTGCCTAAAGATTGCATTTTTGGAAAAGTTGCTGAAATCACTGTAGATGGATACACTGCTCACTGTTAAATTTTTGTAAAAATGACTAATTAATTCTTTGCTCTAAAATTCTTGTTATGTGGTTAAAACTAATGTATATGAGTATGATGTTGAATATAAATTGAGTTTTTGCTAGTTGGATTGAAGCATGTGAGCTTTGTAGCATAATGAGTTATAGAATTGTTTTCTAGTTTCTTGTTGTGTTGTGAATCTTTTGATTATGTGAAGTTGATGATTTATTCTTGATGATATGTTGTATGGTTTGGTTATGTGCTGATAGTTGAATCTCTAATCTTGGAAGTGTTCGGAGAGTGGCAAGTGTCATTCGAGGACGAATGTGTCCAAGTGGGGGAGATTGTAAGACCTTGAATATAGCTTAGGTTCTCTAGAGCCTAACATGTTGGTCTTAGTGTTCTAAGGTCCTAAATATGTTTAATATGTTGTATATAGGCAGTAGCTAAAATATTAAAGGTGTTGGAAGTCAAACGTCAAGGGACGACTAAGACGTTTGACGACTAAGTCACCTAAATGTCTAAAATGTGGTTTTATGTGTTTATGTGTGTTTCATGGTGTCTTAAGGTTCTTAATAGAGTTATTATAGCATGTATGGGCAGTGGTTAAAGTTTCATGAAGTTTGGAGTTCAAACGACCAAGAACGTCCAAGGCATTCAAAAGATATGCCTTGAGTCGACCTTGTACGTCTAGGTGAGTTTCGTTGAGTTTTACATGTTCGTTTTGGATGAAATTCTTGGGAGAGGTGTTAAACTTATAGATGATCATATTTGGGTTGGAAACGTCCTGGAAATTATCCCCAAGTACCATCAAAGGGTTCTTGAGGAAAGGACCCAAAACCTGATGGCAGGCTGTCCCAGGCAGCCTTGGCGACGGAGCAATCGACGGCCAGTAGTGGCTGTGACGCCCCATCACAAGGTTCCGTCATGGGTGGCTTGTCCAAGGGTGTAGAGGGGACCCTTGGCAAGCCACTGGAGCTTGCAACGGGGGTCCATGATGGCCCGTGGTGGCAAGATTCGAACCTATGGCCGGCCGGCCCCTGACCTGCTGGGTTGGGTGGCCGGGTTAGCACCCCTCGTCACCTCTGTACCCGTCAGCCGTGACGCCCCGTCAGAAGGCAGTCGTCGCAGCCACTGTCCCTGTGCGCAGATTGTCTGCCAAGTCAGGGGTGAATTGGTAAATTCACCCCACGTCTAAATAAGAGTTTAGGCGGTTGTTTAGGGGTCTTATGGGTATTTTAATTAACTATTTAAGTGGTTAAGACCCTATAGACTTCATTATTCTTCAAAATTGAAAACCCAAAGTCTCTTAGAAATCCCAAAACCTCCATTGAAGACTACATTGAAGAGGCAGCTTGGTGAGGGGTTCTTGAGTGGAAATTCTTCATCAAAGTGAAGAATTATCATCCTTGAGGTATGGCTTTTGATCCTTGAAACTTATTTCATCAAGGATCCCAATCCTCAAAGTGTTTTACAAAGTTTTCTAAAGTGAATTGTCCAATTTCGGGATTCTATCATGGGTTCTTGCATAAATGATTTCTAAACATTGAATTATGATCTAATTCATATTGTATTGATGATATCAACATAAACTACCTATGAACCCATGTGAATTGATGAACCCTAGTTTTGACTACTTATTGGGTTACTTGATATTAAGCTAATGTTGATGAATTGTTGTGCAGTTTCTTATGGGCTTTCTAATGATATAAGAATTGTGTTCAATTGATATGTAATTGATATTATATTGTTAAACCTAGATTGAATTGATGTAGATTCATTGATTTTTATGGTTATTGCTTTGCATTATTGTTCATGGCCATGTGTAAGGGCCTTGTGATGTTGGATTGGTTGAATTGGCATGGAATTGAAGTGTGGATATGGGTATGAAGGTATGCTACCCCGTTTTCCTTAATTTTATATTAATTATACTTTGATTCTATTGTGATTGGTATGGTCCACTTATGGTGTCAGTGTTATGTGTTTAGTTTGCAATTGATGTGGCCTTGTCGGCGTTACTTTATGCAATATTATGAGCATGGCCTTATTGGCAATTACTTGAAGTTATGTTGCTATTTATGTAGTTGATAATGTGAGTATGATATTTCTTATCAACATGTGAAGTTATATAGTCAAGTATGTATTCTTCTAGTTAGGTTGCCTTAAGTGATCATGTTAGACTTTGACTTTAACATTAAGAATGTAGTGTTAGGTTAAGTCTTGGTTATTCCTACTTGACTTTGTGTGTCTATGTGGAGTATATTAATGATGTTATGATGAATATATAGGATGACTTGAAGATTTTAGGTTATTTTAGAAGTGTTTCTAGAATGACTTGTATTATGGGTTAAAAGTGAAGTATGTGATGTGTTGTCTTGGTTGACTTGTATCTCTTGCTTGATGTATATATGATTATGGATATGTGATGTCTTGATATAGGGTGTTATAACTCTTAGTCTTGAATAATAATCTAAATGGTACCTTGATGATAAGAAGGTCAATTTATGTGGAACCTTGAACCTAGTGCGAGGTTATGAATTGTGAAGTAGTTAGCCGTAATGGTATCCTTCATGTTATGAGTGATGGACTTAGGGATGGTTGGCCGGAATGGCATCATATCATACCTTAGGAAAATCGCTATGAGCTTCTTGTCGCTAAAGTGAGATATGCCCTAGTGGAACAGGCTTTGGTAGGGTGAATGTAAAGGGGGTCATGAACTAGATAAGGGACCTATTTATATGAACCTTAATGTGAATTACTATGAGAACATTGAGTGAGTATGAGTAAGGGGGAAGTGGATTCAATTAATAAAGAGATTGAATGCTTCGTACACTCTTCATATTCCTTAACCATGTGCCTACATGGGATGTGTCCAAGTTCTACCATTGGCAAGTAGAACAACCTCATTGAAGTAGGATAGAACTTCGGATTCCATGTCTTTCTACCATGGTCTATGTCGGTTATTGCCTATTCTCATCATGTGGAATACCTATTAGCATTAGATAAGTTTATGAGGTTTAGGTGGTGGTATGGAACGCTATCTAGACATTGCACAATAGACTTTGAAGGTGTTATGTGGAGTTCCTTCACAGGGAATTCGCAGCAAAGAGAGCGAGTGAGGGAGTAGGTAGGGGGGAGATCAATTCCCATCAAGTGTTGTCTTATTTCCCAAGCCACTGCTCAATCCTCCTTTTCTGATTGATTGAAAGTAGCAAGGAAAGACAGATTCAAGTTGGTTAATGAGGGCGACCGCGAAAGTCACCGAATGGGTCAGTCTTTTAGTTCTCCTAGATTAGAATATCAAAGGAGGTCTTGTCCAAAGAACATTATGTGATCCATTATGTGAGTGTCTTAGGTGATGTATGAGTCTTAATGAACTAATGAACTAATGACCTATGTTAGTGACTATGTAAATGGTTGACTACCTAATCTAAAGTGACTTAAGCATTCCTTAGCTAAAGTGTGAGGAGGACATGAAAGGATGGTCTCTTCATGTCTTATCTTTGGAAGTCTTGAGAATGACTCTAGTAAGGGAAGTTGGTTAATCTTGTTGACATGATCTAAACCTTAGGAAGTCTTAAGGACTATTTAGGTAATCTTGAAGAGGTTATTGCACTATGGACTTTATCTTCTCGATTTACTTACGTAGGTTTTTTGATAGGCTTTGGAAGGAGAATGTCTTATCATTTAAGTGTTGGTGTGTTTAGTGAAAATGATTCTATTATAGGTAGTCTATAGGATCTCTTGTGTGTGTGTGATAGAGATTGTATGGGCGGTCTCTCCACACTCACTCAAGTGAACCTTGAAAATCACATTTGGTAGATGAATCTTACATAGATGTTTATGATTGTTTTCTAAGTGTGTATGTGACTCATCGTAGGTAATCTTAAGGGTCATTTAGGCACATCTAGAGAGGGTGTATGGACGGTCTCTCTTTGTGTGACTTAAGTGAATCTTAGGATGACTTTAAGTGAGGGAATTACATGATAGGAACATTTAGGTTGAAGGATGAAGTGATTCACTGTAACAGTGAATTAATTCACCGTACATTGAGTATAGCTCACTGTAAAGTGAGTTCCTTAAATGTTATTTTCGATTAAATTTTATCTTATGTGTTTCTTAATTGCTAAATGATGTTCTTATGTTTAAACTATGATTTCTTAAATGGAAAGATGCATATTTCCAATAAAGTCCATTTTCATGATTTTATGCATATAGCCATACTTAGTACATGTGGTTGTACTAATTCCATGCTTTATTTTCTATCTATAGTCCTTGGTAGGTAAGGAGATTTTGGAGAAGAAGACTTGGGCTTACAAGGATCGTCCGAGTAGAAGAATTGAAGTATGTCCTCATTTGTATCGAGGGCACACATATGTCATCTTATGTTTCTTTTATGAAGTATTGTAATAAGACTATGTTATTTCTATTTTCGTATTAAAGTACTCTTGTGTCTTAAGATGATGAGATTGAGACTTAGCATTTCTATTACTTTTATATGAAAGAGGTTTTTAAAGACTATATTATGTTTTTGTGAAAAGTTTTAATTACGCACTACTGTTCACTATGTATATGCGATGAATGATATGAGTGAGGCTTGTCTTAGAACTATGAGAGTTCGACGACGCCGGTCGCAATACGAGATTGCACCCTATCTTCTAGGGTATGGTCTCGGGTTGTGACATTAGTCCTCTCTGAGGATGAGAATGACGGTTTCGTCTAGGGGGTGCTACCCGGATGTGACACGAATTTAACAAGGAATCAAGATGGGTGTAAGGCTATAATCTACGGTATGTGAATCTAATTCATTCATGGATTCTTCCATTCATGGAGTCCCCCTAGTTTCCCATTAATTGTGAATTCAAAGAACCCAAATCTAGAGAGGGTTGTGATTTCATTGTGGGTAAGGCTTGAGTTTGATCGCAATCTAGTGGGTATCATTCAATGATGTTTATATGATTATCATATGTTGTTTTCATGGTGAATTGTAGTTATATATGTTGAAGGTGATCATGGTGATTTTAGGCCATTAGAGGCTAGATGAAGGTTTTATGTTGATCTTCTTAATTCAATTGTATTCCATAGTATTTGATCATGATTGAATCTCCTAGATATGAATTGAACTAGGTCTAATTTATTAAAGATGATCTTGACCTAGGAAGTTGGAATTGAACCTATGTGATCATGTATGACTTGAATTACCTTCTAATGGTCTAATTGAATAGATGAACATGTAATTGAGTATGAATCATGAGGGACTAAATGTAGTAGTCGTTTGTAGGGCTTATGGCCATTGTTGTTAGGTATTTAAGGGTAAAGTCTTGATGAGGATTATTGTGATGATGTTTCCTTTCTCTTGTGAACCTAGACATGAACATGATTAGGATAAGCAAGTCCTCACATAGAGGAACCCTAAGTTGACTTAAGAATCTTACATGAATCAATACATGGTAGACTAAGATTAGCTTGAAGATTAGTTGTATGATCAATTCTGATGTAGTATACTTGATGAGACAACACCAAGGACATGGTAGCTTGAGTTGAAGTACTCATGATAGCTGAAGATAGTAGATCTCAAGGGTAGCTTGGGATAGTGAATCTCAAGGAGGCTTGAGTTGAAATACTAATTGTAGCTTGAGATATTGAATGTCATGGAAGCTTGGGTTAGATTGCTCAAGGTAGCTTGAGGTGAGGAACTTCATGGTAGCTTGACTTGGTTTGTTAAAAACCATTTCATTGTAGCTTTAGGAGTAAGGCATATACTCTCCTAATGGTAGCTTGACTTGCATGAAAGGTGTACTTCATATTAGCTTATTTGCATGTAAGGTGTATTTTTAATGGAATAGCATGA
This sequence comes from Solanum sitiens, assembly GCA_016801875.1. Classification (NCBI taxonomy): domain Eukaryota; kingdom Viridiplantae; phylum Streptophyta; class Magnoliopsida; order Solanales; family Solanaceae; genus Solanum; species Solanum sitiens. The sequence continues at coordinate 4,506,209 of JABWTJ010000007.1, read as the reverse complement.
GACAAGTTTCTCATTGTAGCTTAGGGTTGAGGATTCATGCTCCCCTATGATTAGCTTGAATCTACATGATTGGTTGCATGGTGACTAGGATGGTTGTATCCTTCCTTAGTTAGCTTCGATAGTATGATAAAATACTTTCCATTAGAGTAGGTCTATTATGATAGTATGTTGAGCTTAATAGACAAGGTTGAAAGACAAGTTAGCTTGGATTAGGTTAGTGTATATAACTACATCGTATAGATGGTAGTATGGTATGTCATCTATACATGGCACAAGTATGACTTGTGGCTTCCTAAGACATGACCCCTACATGATGCATGTTTTGCTTTTATAGTGACTAGGGTTGCATTCCATTTCATGATTGACTTAAGATGATAGTTCCTTGTCAATATGAATTAGGTCTATTAGATGACTCTTAAGATGACATGAACAAGTTAGGGTGATTTTCAAGATATGCTTAGTGTGTGAGGTATTATGGAATGCTTCACATTCATTGCACAAGTGTGTTTTCAGGTGTCCTAGGGACTTAGTGCTCATATGTTATGATGAACTTAGGTCTTATTTATGAAAGTGAACTGTGATCAAGATTGACCAAAGAGAGGTACTTAGCTTTGGTAGTAGTATGAGATGTTACCTTAGCCTTGCACAAGGATAATTGAAGGTGGATTGTGATTTAGTTCAAAATAGTAAGAAAGACAATGAGTTAATAATGAACTCTTATATGCTTATGATATTCATGTTATGCTTATGTCTTATCTCATATGATTATGTCTATTGTTGACTAACCCTTTGCGATATCTTACGTTTAGTGTGATCGTTTCCATACTTAGTACATATCGTACTAACGCATAGCATCCGAGGACCTCATATGTAGGGTCTTGAGAAGATTGAGTTGCTTCGAAGGGTCAACTTCCAAGGTTTCCAAGAAGAGAAGATTGGTAAGTCCTCATAGCATACGAGGACACCACCACTATGTTGTTTTTTATGTTCTTTCATTATGTTTGACATTTATGGGATGTGACCCAAGACTCTTGTTATTCATGGTTATCATAGATGGTTTTGGGACATATGTTAGACGTTTTATGAAATGACTTCTGCATTATGTTTTTGAAGAAAAGTCTTAATTCCGCAATAGTTTTCGTATATATGCAATGAATGATGTCTAAGGGATTGTACAAGACCTTTGAGAGGTCAACTATGCCGTGTTCCGACACAAGAATGCCCTAAATTCTAGGGTATACATGTGGGTCGTGACACTAAAATCTTTCAAATTCTAAGCATGGATTCTTACATTAAAAGGTTTTGAATTGATGATTTATGAAGTAATCAATGTAAATGATGGTTTTATGATAAAAAAAATTCCATGAACCCATGTATTCCTTGAATTCCTAATTTTGGTTCTAAAGTGGGTACAATAATTATATGTTCATTATTGTTGGAATTGTTCATAGTTTGCTTTATTGTATTGGTGTCGATATTTGATTTTGTTGAATCATTGATATGGATGAATTGGTGGTCTATCCGTATGGTCATTGTAACTGGTAAGTTCTATTGTTGTGTGGAATTGTTGGAGATGTTTAGGAATGGTTATTGTGGCTATTGGAAGGTGGTAAGTTGACCTAATTCCCTTATTTAATGTAATATCGATATCGAATTTCTATTTATTGGTATGGTCCACTTATAGTGTTTGTGCTTAGTTGTTATAAATGATATGATCATCGCCTTGTGAGCATTATTATGTGAATTTTAGTATTATCATGTTATAGCTTATATGGGTGTACAAAGTTAAAAATGATATGTTATATGTGAAGGTATAATGTAAAGGTACTCATGTGATGTCAATGTGGTCTTATATAGATTCTATCATGTTATGATTGAAATTACTTCTTCTCTAATTGATGATATATGATGATGAAGGACTAAGAAGAGTCTTTATAGAATGATGTTGCATCTTGTGTTGGTAGATTTAGTTGTCCCAACTTGGTATTTGAATTATATTAAATAAATGATATGATGAATGTTGTGTCTTTATTTGGTAGGTTTAACTTCCTCTTCTTGATACATGAAAGCTTCTTCAATGCGATCCCTTGACTTGGCAGGATTAGGCCCCCTTCTCTTGAATGAATGAATGTCTAGGATCAGTAGACCTAAAGTAGGTACCCTTCTATATGGAACCTTAAATATTAAAATAAGGTTAATATAGAATCCTTGAAGTGGTAGACCGTAATGGTGTCCCCTTCTTGAGTATAATGATAGACTTAGAGGTAGGTTGTCTGGAACGACATGAAACCATATGTAAGAAAGTCATAAGAGCTATCCTAATGAACCTTGATCGGCATCCCTTGTGGACCCCTTATTGGTAGTGGTATTATGAGTTTGTAGGACTTAGAGATTGTACCTTCTCAAATACTATGATGTGAATGAACTTACTCTATGATAACCAAGGCAACGCACCAACTGGATATGCTTGTGGTAGTAGCTCTACATGACAAATATATTAGAGTACAAAGAAGCCCTTGATATCACTTAAACCACGTGCCTACATGGTATGTGTCCTTAGTTCTACCTTTGACAAATATAACACCTTCCACGGTGTGGTGTGTTATGACACCGGATTCCATACCTAGCTAGCACGGGGTATGTCATTTAATGCCTATTATCATTATGTGAGATGTGCACTCTAATTATTAGATAGGTTATACAATGTGTGGGCAGTGGAATGGATACTATCTACACATGGAACGAGTAGGCTTTGCATATGCTAAAGTGAGTTCCCTAGGTCTTCCAAGAACATTATGTGAAGTCCCCTAAGTGTATTATTGACTTCCAAAAGGCTTATGTGATGTCTGTTCTCCTAATGTTAGTATATTTAATTAGAAATGTCCATGGCTTTGGTAGTCTGAAGGAACACCTAGGTATGTATCGAAGAGGTTGTATGGGAGGTATCTTCATGTCTTATGTAAGACCTCGAAAATGAGATAAGGTGTCCAGACATAATATGTTCGTATTATCGTTATAAGGTCCTAAAATGCCTTATTATGTCATATAGAGTCAGTGTGCAAAGTTTGAGGTGATTTGGAAGTCGAACGTCAAGGGACGTCCAAGACGTTCGACGAATAGTCGCTTATGTGCCTCATGTGTGTATGCATGCCTAAATTGTGTGAACTGAGTCAAATAAGTCTTGAAATGGTGTTAAATGATGTTTAATGTTATTGTATGAAGTTTCGTGAAGTTTGGAGGTCAAACGCCCAAGAACGTCCAAGGCGTTCGAAAGATAGCCCCTAAGACGTTCATCGTATGACATATTGGGGTCAAGGCTGTTTGGACGTCTTGTAGGTGTTTGTTTTGGATGAAACTTATGTGGTAGGTCTATAACATGTTAAGGTTTGTAATCGCGTTGGAAACGTCCGGGTACGACTTCTAAAGGGCCCCACAAGAGGCCCCAAAAGAAGGACCCCAAGGCTGCCAATACACTGCCTGGGCAGTGTCCTTGACGGACCCAATGACGGACCGTTGGGCCTCCAACGGACCGTCAAGCAGGTCCCGTCGAAGGAGACTTGCCTTGGCAGGTTGTAAGCCAAGAAATTTGGCCAAGTCCCTTGCGACGGAGGCTGCCACGGCCCGTCATGGCCATGACGCCCCGTCATGGGCCTCGTCGCGGGTGGCCTGCTAGTTAGCTGCCTGCGTGCTGCCTCTTAAAGGGGTGAATGGTAAATTCACCCCACGTCCTAACCTGACTATAATAGGTTTAATTAAGTAATTTTAGGTGTATATAAGCCTTCCAAAACGTGATTAACCCATTCCCAAAACCCTCTCACATATTTTAAGCCTTTCTCTCCAAAAATGTTCTCTCTAAAACCACCATTGTTGGTGAAGCTCAAGAACAGATTCAAGCTGGGTTTTCCATGGATGAATCATGAAGTTTTAGAGGTTATCAACGAATAAAAGGTATGGTGATCCTTCATCTCTAAGTAACCTTTCACTTGGAGAGTCCTTTTCAATGTTTTTCAAAGAAATCTTATGAACAAGTTTCCAATCTTCCAATCTAGCCATGGGTTCTTTCTCAAAACGTTTTTAATGATTAAATCATGATTAATTGAAGTTAATACAGTGATTTGAATGTTATTTCACTCCAATTGCATGATGAACCCATGTTCCTTCCAAAATTGGTTTAGCTCTTACATGGGCTTTGTGATCTTGACTTGTTATCGATTGAACTATGATTCTCTTACGTTGAGGTGATGGTATATACTGTTATTTACATGAATTTATGTTGAATTGATGTTGAATGATGCATGAGGATTAATGTATGAAGATTTGAGCATGTTTAGCCTAGTTTTCTATAGTTCACTTTAACGTTGGTTTTCTTGTGATCTAAAGTGAATTTCGATTAAGTTGTGGTTCTTGTAGCTACTGTTTTAGGTTAATACCATGGTTGAATTGTGAATATAAATCATGTATGACTAAAGTAGAAAAGGCTTGGTTTGAATTAATCTAGGCTCTTCTTGTCTATGAAGTTGTAACTTGTGATCTTAACGTTAGGTTAGTCGCTATAAGAATTGATTATGGTTAATGTCTATAGCTGCTGCCTATAATGAAGTATGAGGATGAATTATATGTAATTAATACAATATGGGTCAATTCATGATAGGTTGAATATGATTAACCTATGTAAACTTACTTTCCATGAACTCCCTATATAAAGTATGCTTGTATCGACATTAATGGCAAATTGTAGTAGTGTCTCATCTAGACTATGATTTCATTAGCTACTGCCATATATGTGTTTTATTGATGAATAAGGTGTATTGATCAATGATGATCAAAGGATGAGAATTTGGTAAGAATGCTTATTCTCTTTACGCTTCTACTTCTCTATTCCTTATAGTAATGTTGATGAAGCCTTGTATGGCATTGTGTGGTATGGTCCACTTATGGTGGCGGTGTTTACTTTATTGTCATTATATATGTGTTGACCATGGCCATGAAGGCTAATTGATGAACCTATGAACATGTGCCTAAAATGATACTATGAGAAGCTTATGCCTACTTTCCTATTCTAGTTGTGAATTAGGTAGTGTGGCGATTGTATGAGCATGTATATAATCATGTTAGGGTATTGTATAGGTGCTGCCATTGATGTGTTAAAATGGTTAATAGCCTCTACCCATGTATCCCTTATATGGAAGTGTAAATAGCTAAAGTTAGGAGTATTGAATTTCATGGTATATATTGCCTTGTCTCCTATGCTATTATGTGTTGTGTGCTATGTGCTTGAAAGTATAATGTGGTCTAATAGTGTGGCTGACTTAAGATGATACTGCTAGCCATGATGTGATCATATTGGTCAATGTACATACACTCTCACTTACATGCATATTTCAAGTAGTATGAGTCACTGGGTCTAAATGAAAGGTAGTTCTCATATTCACTAGTGTTTACTACTATGCATATTAAGGTGATGCTTATGAATGTATGATTCCCTTACTAGGATGACTTGATAGGTGTACTAGTATGGACAAGGGTATGGGACCTTGTCTATGCATTGCACATGTATATCTTGATAGGATAGTTCCTAGGTTTGGATCTTATGCATATGAAGGATGATTATATGAACATGTTATGAATATGATATGATGAAGTATGAATGTGTATAGTGTCTTAGTAGGTTTATATGAAAGGATTGCTCATATAGTTATGCCTATAGACTTATGCATTGATAAATGAACATGTGTGACTTGATGTGTTATGTGAAAGGTTTGCTCACATCTATATATACACTCACACACATGGATGATCTAGTTAGGGAGAAGAGGTCCAACTAGGAGGGCCCAAGAATACTCCAATACTAGATAGGTGCTTGAATATGCTATAAGCATATGAATGATGAATATCCTAAGACTATGTTTTATAAACAAAGGTAATAAAGGCTTTTCAATAAAGGGAACTTAGCCTAGCACCGAGTGAACTTGACATTGAGAGGTGTTGACTTCCCTTAGAGGAATATTTCACCATTTGTCCCTTATAGAGTGTTGACTTCCCTTAGAGGAATAATCACCTATGGACCTATGTATGGTGTCGACTTCCCTTAGAGGAATATTTCACCATTTGTCCCTTATAGAGTGTTGACTACCCTTAGAGGAATAATCACCTATGGACCTACATATGGTGTTGACTTCCCTTAGAGGAATACTCACCTATGTACTTACATGAAGTGTTGACTTTCCTTGAGGAATATTCACTCATGTTATCTCATGAGGTGAGGCCCCATTACCAAATGGTATATAGAGGGAATACCTATCTCTTAGTTCCATAAACTATGCTTGCCACATAGGATCTAGCAAAGTGAATTCGCTTGATATGCTAGCATGTATGTTAATGTTCTACCTTGGCTAGGTAGTAACACCTTCCTTTGGTGTAAGGCTCTACAACACCAAATTCCATGATTAGCACCCATGGTCTTAGTGTCGGTTAAGGCTATGGTTTCCCTAAAGTAAAATGGACAATGGAAGTAATTGAATAGGATCCTAACTAGGAGGACTTAAGGTAAGTTACTTAGGATAGATGGAAGTAATGAACCCATCTAGACATTGCACAAGTGACTCCTTAGGAAGTCTTAGGAAGGTTCTCTAATGCATATGATTATGTATGTGTCCTTTATGTATGATGTTGTAGTCTTGGTTTGACTATGTTTATGTTGTACTATACTTCTATGATGGCATGTGTTGCCTTGTGTAGATATTATATATGGTATTCTCTTATGTTCCTAAGGTGATGCATTGCACAAAGTATCCCTAAAGGATTATTTAGGAGATTAATGAATTGAAAGAAAGAGTTAAATGCCAAGAAGGGTGAGTTCACTATAAAGTGACCTTTATGTGCACTTATATTCTATATGTGCTTTCATATGATGATTGGCCTTTGATTGTGTTTCTATGACGTATGTGGATGATATAAATGATGTTAACAAAGGTTTTATGATGATTTACTCAAAATGGCATGAAGTATGATTTCAAGGAAATGTCCCTTTTAAATGCATGTTTTCGCATGGTTGCCATACTTAGTACATTCTTGTGCTAATCCCATTCTTCTTTACTTTTTACACAAAGTGTAGGTATTGGAATGCTTAAAGAAGGTCTACGATCGAGAAGCTTGATAGGTGTTTTCTCAAGCTCAAGGAAAGGAATCCTTAAGTTCAAGGATGTCCTACTTATGTCTTTAATATGAAGTCTTTAAATATTGTATAGTTATGTAAGGTATCGTATGGGCCGTGTCCCTAATGTATTCTAAAGTTATTGAGTCTAAGATGGCAAAGAGACTTAGAGTTTAAATATGTATTATGACTTATGTTTTATATATATACGATGTGATGTTTCTAGCATATGATGTGCTATGAAAAGTTTTAAATTTTCCGCTAAATTTACTATGCCAATGCAATGAATGATATGAGAGGCTTGTCTTAGACCTCCGAGAGGTCGACGACGCCGGTTACAATCCAAGATTGTACCCTATCTTCTAGGGTATGCTTTTGGGTTGTGACAAACTTGGTATCAGAGCATGAGGTTTATAAAGCGGTTTTAGGTTCTAAAAAGTCTCATATTGCCACGTCTAGTAGAGTCTCGTATCATTGGTGGTGAGTCGCGACACATTTAATGGTACGAGAGGCTATAGGACGATAGAGTTTCCCTTCTTCATCAATCTCATATCGTGCCATAGAACTTAATTCTATAAGATCTCTCTCTTATGTTTTCTTGTCCGGTGGTCTTTTAGATGTGATTGCTTGGATGAGATTGCTCTATGTTTGAGGGAGAAAAGGTGAGTTTAAAATGCTTATCTTTGTTTTATGGTTTGAATGGGTATGTGTGAAGGTGACACTTGTTCTTATTGATGATGTATATACTAACTAAGGCGACTTGAAGGGTTAACTAGACTTAGGTAGGGGTATGGGACTCTACCTATGTCTTGCACTAGTTTTCCTTGATGGAGACCTTAGGAGGGTAATACTATGTATGTGTATGATGATAAATGTGAATGTGCTTATGAGATGATCTCTATGCTTATAATCATGTAAATAGCCTAATGTGCTAAAGATATGGAGTTATCCATGCATGAAGGTTATAGATGAGTGGAGTATGATGCTAATTGTAGTTCTTGTTGGGTTATTTGGTTTAGTGAAGTTATGGAGCTTTACGTGATCATTGCACATGTTAACTCTATGGGGATTATGATTGGTCATCTTACCTTGCTTTATATGAAATGTCTCTTATTGGATGATGTGATGCCAATTATGGCAATATATGAAATCTATGTGAAATAGCATGTTATGTCAATGATGTATGTCATGATATAGTTGAAGTATGCTAGAAGTTATAGTGGTTAAAGTGATTTCTCTTAAATCGTGTATTCCTATATGATTTTGTATGATAGTATCCAAATATTTGGATTTGAATTTGGATTGTTTAATGACTACCTATGGAGGTATGCTATCCTATGAGTGTATGCGATTAAAAATGTGCATTGTTTTTCTTTGCATATAAATGACATGATGAGTTGTAGAGTTATTTCTAAACTTCTTGTTGTGTATGAACTTCCTTGTTGTTTTCCGCTAATGATGTATGACCTTAGTGTCTATTGCATTGTAGGAAGACCTTATGTGAATCAAATAGTATGATCAAAGTTGTTGGTTGAGGATGATTTGCCTAAGATGATAAGGTTTAGAATGCCTTAGTGTTGTTAAATTGAATTAATGAGAATTTTCTCTAAAGTAGTAATCACTTTAAGTGATGAATGTGAAGGTTTTGTATTTAAAATCCTCTATATGTTGGGTTAAGTTGCTCTTAAGTTGGTTTACCCTAAGTGGGGGATGGTGTTTGAGTGGTGAGATTGTAGAAATTGTCTACATTGTTCTTCTATTCTTACACGAATTTGAAAATATGAATTCTTAGTATGCTTGTTCATGAAAATAGTCTTGCATAAAGTGTGAATTGCATGATCTTTATATGATTGGTATGAATTAATTGACATCATCTTAGAGACATGGTGAATTTTCCAAAGGGCATGAAAGGAAATTTTTTTGATAAAATCCATGTTTTCTCTTGTTGACTTGCATTTTAATGTGCTAATTGTGAAGTTGACTTCATGAGGTAAGACAAGGAACTTGGAAATAGTCACTTGTAGGGTAAATTGTTTAGCCTTGCAATAGAAGTTGAGTCTCTTTTACCATGAAATATGTTGACTCTCTTGAAAATTTAGTGACTTGATAATTGGTAATATAAAATTGTAGGCTCATTCTTGAAAGGTGAAAGCATGTTTTGCTAAGTGTATACGTGTGTGCCTATGGTTTGTGCTATTTTTCCAAAATGAGGCTTACTTTAAGGGTGAGTAATATGTTAAGAAAAGAGATTTGTGGAATGACTTCCTATTTTGTTGTGATGCACTTGGTGTGACTTGCCATTTAGACTTCACTAGGAAGAAAAATATATGCATGACTTTGCTTGAAAGTTGAAATTTCTCATTTTTAAGGAAATTGATCTTGTACTTTGCTAAGGTGTGAACTCATGATACATGTAATGTGTTGAGGAGCAAGACATTCCTCCATGGACACCACTAAGCATGGTATGGTTGAGTATGACCTTCATGGTACTAGGTCTAACTAATGAAGATTTTTGTTAAATGCAATTAACTCAAGTCTATGTGCATTGAAGTATGAATGCCTACCTGTTTTGAGTACTGTTGAAATCTGCCTATATGTGGCCTTGCAAGATGATATCTTGATGAATTAAGGTGCAATGACCATGTTATGATTAGGAGAAGTATGTTCCTCCTATGAACATGATAAGAGCCTCTTTGATTAATGCATTAAGGGTGGGTGAATCGAAGTTTTGCTTACTTGTGTGCATGGAGTGCTAAAATGATTTGATGATATTTTAAATGTGATGAACTGCTCTTATGTGTATTGAAGTCATTGATGTGATTAAAGAGTCCTAAGTGTCATTCGAGGACGAATGTTCCCAAGTGGGGGATATTGTAAGACCTCGAAAATGAGATAAGGTGTCTAGAGCCTAACATGTTCGTCTTATCGTTATAAGGTCCTAAAATGCCTTATTATGTCATATAGAGTCAGTGTGCAAAGTTTGAAGTGATTTGGAAGTCGAACGTCAAGGGACGTCCAAGACGTTCGACGAATAGTCGCTTATGTGCCTCATGTGTGTATGCATGCCTAAATTGTGTGAACTGAGTCAAATAAGTCTTGAAATGGTGTTAAATGATGTTTAATGTTATTATATGAAGTTTCGTGAAGTTTGGAGGTCAAACGCCCAAGAACGTCCAAGACGTTCGAAAGATAGCCCCTAAGAAATTCATCGTATGTCATGTTGGGGTCAAGGCTGTTTGGACGTCTTGTAGGTGTTTGTTTTGGATGAAACTTATGTGGTAGGTCTATAACATGTTAAGGTTTGTAATCGCGTTGGAAAAACGTCCGGGTACGACTTCTAAAGGGCCCCACAAGAGGCCCCAAAAGAAGGACCCCAAGGCTGCCAATACACTGCCTGGGCAGTGTCCTTGACGGACCCAATGACGGACCGTTGGGCCTCCAACGGACCGTCAAGCAGGTCCCGTCGAAGGATACTTGCCTTGGCAGGTTGTAAGCCAAGAAATTTGGCCAAGTCCCTTGCGACGGAGGCTGCCACGGCCCGTCATGGCCATGACGCCCCGTCATGGGCCTCGTCGCGGGTGGCCTGCTAGTTAGCTGCCTGCGTGCTGCCTCTTAAAGGGGTGAATGGTAAATTCACCCCACGTCCTAACCTGACTATAATAGGTTTAATTAAGTGATTTTAGGTGTATATAAGCTATCCAAAACGTGATTAACCCATTCCCAAAACCCTCTCACATATTTTAAGCCTTTCTCTCCAAAAATGTTCTCTCTAAAACCACCATTGTTGGTGAAGCTCAAGAACAGATTCAAGCTGGGTTTTCCATGGATGAATCATGAAGTTTTAGAGGTTATCAACTAATAAAAGGTATGGTGATCCTTCATCTCTAAGTAACCTTTCACTTGGAGAGTTCTTCTCAATGTTTTTCAAAGAAATCTTATGAACAAGTTTCCAATCTTCCAATCTAGCCATGGGTTCTTTCTCAAAACGTTTTTAATGATTAAATCATGATTAATTGAAGTTAATACAGTGATTTGAATGTTATTTCACTCCAATTGCATGATGAACCCATGTTCCTTCCAAAATTGGTTTACCTCTTACATGGGCTTTGTGATCTTGACTTGTTATCGATTGAACTATGATTCTCTTACGTTGAGGTGATGGTATATACTGTTATTTACATGAATTTATGTTGAATTGATGTTGAATGATGCATGAGGATTAATGTATGAAGATTTGAGCATGTTTAGCCTAGTTTTCTATAGTTCACTTTAACGTTGGTGGTTCTTGTAGCTACTGTTTTAGGTTAATACCATGGTTGAATTGTGAATATAAATCATGTATGACCAAAGTAGAAAAGGCTTGGTTTGAATTAATCTAGGCTCTTCTTGTCTATGAAGTTGTAACTTGTGATCTTAACGTTAGGTTAGTCGCTATAAGAATTGATTATGGTTAATGTCTATAGCTGCTGCCTATAATGAAGTATGAGGATGAATTATATGTAATTAATACAATATGGGTCAATTCATGATAGGTTGAATATGATTAACCTATGTAAACTTACTTTCCATGAACTCCCTATATAAAGTATGCTTGTATCGACATTAATGGCAAATTGTAGTAGTGTCTCATCTAGACTACGATTTCATTAGCTACTGCCATATATGTGTTTTATTGATGAATAAGGTGTATTGATCAATGATGATCAAAGGATGAGAATTTGGTAAGAATGCTTATTCTCTTTACGCTTCTACTTCTCTATTCCTTATAGTAATGTTGATGAAGCCTTGTATGGCATTGTGTGGTATGGTCCACTTATGGTGGCGGTGTTTACTTTATTGTTATTGTAAATGTGTTGACCATGGCCATGAAGGCAAATTGATGAACTTATGAACATATGCCTAAAATGATACTATGAGAAGCTTATGCCTACTTTCCTATTCTAGTTGTGAATTAGGTAGTGTGGCGATTGTATGAGCATGTATATAATCATGTTAGGGTATTGTATAGGTGCTGCCATTGATGTGTTAAAATGGTTAATAGCCTCTACCCATGTATCCCTTATATGGAAGTGTAAATAGCTAAAGTTAGGAGTATTGAATTTCATGGTATATATTGCCTTGTCTCCTATGCTATTATGTGTTGTGTGCTATGTGCTTGAAAGTATAATGTGGTCTAATAGTGTGGCTGACTTAAGATGATACTGCTAGCCATGATGTGATCATATTGGTCAATGTACATACACTCTCACTTACATGCATATTTCAAGTAGTATGAGTCACTGGGTCTAAATGAAAGGTAGTTCTCATATTCACTAGTGTTTACTACTATGCATATTAAGGTGATGCTTATGAATGTATGATTCCCTTACTAGGATGACTTGATAGGTGTACTAGTATGGACAAGGGTATGGGACCTTGTCTATGCATTGCACATGTATATCTTGATAGGATAGTTCCTAGGTTTGGATCTTATGCATATGAAGGATGATTATATGAACATGTTATGAATATGATATGACGAAGTATGAATGTGTATAGTGTCTTAGTAGGTTTATATGAAAGGATTGCTCATATAGTTATGCCTATAGACTTATGCATTGATAAATGAACATGTGTGACTTGATGTGTTATGTGAAAGGTTTGCTCACATCTATGTATACACTCACACACATGGATGATCTAGTTAGGGAGAAGAGGTCCAACTAGGAGGGCCCAAGAATACTCCAATACTAGATAGGTGCTTGAATATGCTATAAGCATATGAATGATGAATATCCTAAGACTATGTTTTATAAACAAAGGTAATAAAGGCTTTTCAATAAAGGGAACTTAGCCTAGCACCGAGTGAACTTGACATTGAGAGGTGTTAACTTCCCTTAGAGGAATATTTCACCATTTGTCCCTTATAGAGTGTTGACTTCCCTTAGAGGAATAATCACCTATGGACCTATGTATGGTGTCGACTTCCCTTAGAGGAATATTTCACCATTTGTCCCTTATAGAGTGTTGACTTCCCTTAGAGGAATAATCACCTATGGACCTACATATGGTGTTGACTTCCCTTAGAGGAATAATCACCTATGGACCTACATATGGTGTTGACTTCCCTTAGAGGAATACTCACCTATGTACTTACATGAAGTGTTGACTTTCCTTGAGGAATATTCACTCATGTTATCTCATGAGGTGAGGCCCCATTACCAAATGGTATATAGAGGGAATACCTATATCTTAGTTCCATAAACTATGCTTGCCACATAGGATCTAGCAAAGTGAATTAACTTGATATGCTAGCATGTATGTTAATGTTCTACCTTGGCTAGGTAGTAACACCTTCCTTTGGTGTAAGGCTCTACAACACCAAATTTCCATGATTAGCACCCATGGTCTTAGTGTCGGTTAAGGCTATGGTTTCCCTAAAGTAAAATGGACAATGGATGTAATTGAATAGGATCCTAACTAGGAGGACTTAAGGTAAGTTACTTAGGATAGATGGAAGTAATGAACCCATCTAGACATTGCACAAGTGACTCCTTAGGAAGTCTTAGGAAGGTTCTCTAATGCATATGATTATGTATGTGTCCTTATGTATGATGTTGTAGTCTTGGATTGACTATGTTTATGTTGTACTATACTTCTATGATGGCATGTGTTGTCTTGTATGGATACTATATATGGTATTCTCTTATGTTCCTAAGGTGATGCATTGCACCAAGTATCCCTAAAGGATTACTTAGGAGATTAATGAATTGAAAGAAAGAGTTAAATGCTAAGAAGGGTGAGTTCACTATAAAGTGACCTTTATGTGCACTTATATTCTATATGTGCTTTCATATGATGATTGGCCTTTGATTATGTTTCTATGACGTATGTGGATGATATAAATGATGTTAACAAAGGTTTATGATGATTTACTCAAAATGGCATGAAGTATGATTTCAAGGAAATGTCCCTTTTAAATGCATGTTTTCGCATGGTTGCCATACTTAGTACATTCTTGTGCTAATCCCATTCTTCTTTACTTTTTACACAAAGTGTAGGTATTGGAATGCTTAAAGAAGGTCTACGATCGAGAAGCTTGATAGGTGTTTTCTCAAGCTCAAGGAAAGGAATCCTTAAGTTCAAGGATGTCCTACTTATGTCTTTAATATGAAGTCTTTAAATATTGTATAGTTATGTAATGTGTCGTATGGGCCGTGTCCCTAATGTACTCTAAAGTTATTGAGTCTAAGATGGCAAAGAGACTTAGAGTTTAAATATGTATTATGACTTATGTTTTATATATATACGATGTGATGTTTCTAGCATATGATGTGCTACTAAAAGTTTTAAATTTTCCGCTAAATTTACTATGCCAATGCAATGAAATGATATGAGAGGCTTGTCTTAGACCTCCGAGAGGTCGACGACGCCGGTTACAATCCAAGATTGTACCCTATCTTCTAGGGTATGCTTTTGGGTTGTGACATCTTACTTAGGTGGGTCTTACGATAACCTTAGGTAGAGGGATTATATGGTTAAATAGGCTACTTAATGATTGTTTTATTACCTTATATGTCAATATTGACTTGATGATGTTTCTTATACTTGTCTTATGAGATTTTTACTAAAAGAGAATGAAAAGTATATATCTTTAAGTAAATGTCCTTTTTGCATGGTTTTCTTGCATGTCACCATACTTAGTGCTTAATTGTACTAATTCCATATCTTTATATACAAGTGGAGGTGGTGGAAAGTGAGGATTCCTAGAGTTGAAGCTTGGGAAATAGAAATCTCTAAAGACGTGGTATGTTCTCATATGTTCGACGACATGGTTTATGTTTCTAGTTTTTTTTCATTAAAGACTTTGTATAAGACATAAGTTTCTTTTTAATGTAAGGGCCATGACCTTAGTTTGAGTTTCTTAATGTTTGTGTCTATGTTGGCTTATGTGAGACTAGATTTCCGTTGTCTATGAAAGTTTCTTTTAGAAATATTGTTTGGTTAAAGCCTTATGATCAGTTTAAAAAATATTAATTCTTCGCTATTTTTAGGACAATGCTATTAGAGATGTCTAAGGGCTTGTATAAGACCTTTGAGAGGTCTAATACTCCTGTAACGACTAGGGGGTACTCTCTGGTTATTACATCCACCTAAGCTAAGAGTTACCTGCCTACCTTCAGAAAGTAAACCGACCTTTTTCGATGAGGGAGTCACCGCATTCCATCTTAAGTCTTACATGGTCTGATGTTGGTTAAGGGTTATTTCCCACAATAATAAGAAGTTTAATAATTAACTAAATCATGCTTGAAGATGTATCCCATAAGTGTTAAAAGGCTTTAAAGATGTTGCTAGCTTGCATTGAAGATGAAGTCATGGCTTATGTTTTCCAACTATCTCAATGATGATGTTTACCCTTGATAAATTTCATGCTTTAAATGAAATGTCCCTTTTGCATGTTTCTAGTGTTTTATGAATGGCAACCATAATTAGTGCATTTTTCTACTAACGCCTAATTTTCTTACATTTTTCCCAACTGTAGGGTTTGACACTAAAGGTGATCATACTTGTGGCTAAAGCTTGGATTTGATTGATTTACCGAGCTTGGTGAGTCTTCATGGTTTGAGGAAGAATCATTATATGTTTAGGTTATTTCATGTACTTTTCCTTTCGACATGTTGTATGGGATAGGTCCAATTTCATTCACTATTGCCACTATTACAATAGATGGCTATGATGACACAAAGTGTCTAGACTTCCGCTTTCTTTAAAACCATTTAACACTTGAAATGTATTTTACTCTTATTCTTCTATTTCTTCTGTTATGACGAATAAGAGGTTTGTATGGAGTCCTTCGATCTTCTATACGACTTGTTACATCTAGGGTGTACCCCTTGGTCTTGACATGGTCTATCAAAATTCTTGTCATTTATTTGTTTGGAGGTTAACACTTAAATTGACAGTTTATATGTAACAACACTAAAAATGAATAAGATAAATACTTAAGGTGTCAAAAATGCTTGCGATTAGACCAAGGTTCACACGGATTGATACGCGTAGAACTAGACCTCAGAACCCTTACTAAGACCAAGCCAACTAACTTGGGGAGTTAGTTGAGCTTGGAAAGGTTGGAACCAACCAAGTAAGGATCTCGAAAATGAAGATTTAATCGAAGGAGTCTTTACCGGACATAAAAAGAAGAAATCTTAAGTTTTGAGGGTCCAAGGGTAAAATGATCTTTTCCAATCCAAGGGTAATATCGTAATTACCCTAAGGAATTAATTAATTAATTAGATAATTTAATTAAAGAACCATTTAGGCTAAGGTTGACCCAAAACGGTCCATTTCGCAAGGGCCACTCTACCTGAGATCGAGCCCCAATGGAAGCAACATATTGGTGATTTAATTATGTTTTATAATCTGATTTTTTAAGGGCATAATGGTCCTTTCACTAAGATAATTAAATCAGGTTTTTATTTAATTTATTAAGTTGTCCTAATTTGACTAATTCCCAAACTAAAACTCCTAATATTAGGCTACTCTCTCTCACGATTTCTCTCTCACGTTTCATCACCTCTTTCACGTTGCTCTCTGCCTAAACAACTACAATAACTGAAATAATATTAAGAGTTCTTCACACTTGAAGAACTCACACGAATTTTAAGAAAAACAAAGTAACCAAAATGTTAAGGCAAAGAGAAGTTGTCCGTCGAGTGGTGTGGACGTTAAGGAAGCTTGGACTGATTTTGGAGAGGGTTTTGGGCAGCAACTTCACGTTTGAACAAGAAAATTAAGGTATGGGTTTCTTCTCTCTTGGTCCCTTTCCCAAGAGACCTCTTTTGATTCAAGATATTCACTCCGAAAACTAGGGTTGTTCCCCCTTTGCATGTCCCTGTCACTAGCTCCCAATGATTCGTAGGTTGGGTTTGTTTGTTGGTAGATTTAGGTATGTATATGTGTGTTGTTTTTGTGTTGAATGTGAATATGTTTATGTACGTGAAATCAATTAAATGACAACCAATGTGTGATAAAAAAAAAAATGTTGTGTGTGTGCACGTTTGGCAGTGAACATACTCACTGTTGAAGGTGTGAAAATAGCATGTTTAATCCTTTAATTTTATGTGCAAAAGTTGTACACAATGTGATGTTCATATGGGGTGTGAAGTTATTGGTTTTGAGAGAAAAACTATTGACTAAAGTAAATACTAAACTACACCTAACTATACACTAAATGCTTGGTTAAATGCCCTAAGAAACTAACATGAAAAGGTTGATGAAAGGAAGCTAAAGTTGGGATTAAATTTCCAGATTGGTGTAGTCTAGTTTCGGTCAAAAATAAGGCTAAGAATCTGGGTTTTAAAATGAAAATAAAATAAGTAAGGTCAATGGGAATTGAACCCAAGATCTCACATGTTAAGGAGTTTAAAAACGTGAAGGGGGTTAAGGGGAATCGAACCCGCTTGGCTACTGTAAATTCGCAACAAGGAACTGGAAAATGGGGCTGGGGGGAATCGAACTCGGTTACTGGAGGAGAAAGGAGAGAACAAAATATTTAAAAAATAAATGGGAGGCGTGGGAATCGAACCCACGACCTCCAGGCTGTGAATGAGAGAAGAGAAAAATTAAAGAAAAAGAAGAATGTAATGGAACTTTATATTGAGCACCGACAGACTAGCTATAAGCGGTGATGCCTTCTTTAGGGAAGGTCAGAGGTTCACGTAACTCTCATAAGATGAGACTGTCCGGGTTACCGTGTATGGGTCTCCTTATATCTCTTGGTCTTCGAACCTATACTGCCAATATGGGGATCTGGCGGGGTTAAATTTCCATGTACGCTAGTATGTTTTTGGGTCACTTTGGCCGGTGATTCCACCTCTTTTCAGTGTGGGGGAGACACTGGATTTCATGATGCTCACACGATCTATGTCGGTTAAAGTTAAGGTTCCCAATGAATGAATGAGGCCAGCCTCAAATGAAGCACATAATGAAGTGAATGATAATCAAGAGGTGAGCTAGACTCAGGTAATGACACTAGGTTATTCTTGATCATTGCACAACGAACCCGATGAAAGTCTTAAACTACACCCTAGGTATCGCAGATGTTTACACTGGCCTATGAATGAAATGAAATGAAGTACGTATGAATGAATGAAGCAGACTCTGTGTTTGCTAATGAAGACTCCCTAGTTGAGGTCCCATATGTTAAGCCCTCATTCTGGAAAGTCTTAATGTTAAGTCCATAATTCCAAGGTCTCATGGCATATGAATGAATGATATGAAAGATGTTATGTGCTATATGCAATATGATATGTGCTATGTGTAAGATGTTATGTGCTGTGTGCAGTATGATAATTATGATGATGCATGTTACTCTCATGACATGACTTTCCTAATCCAAATTTGGAAGGTTCACTAACTTTCCTAATCTCAATTTGGCAAGTCCACTGACTTGACTTTCTATAATCATGTTGTTAGGAAAGAGCTATCTTTTCTCATGCATGTCCTTGGTGTGTGCTTGCATATACCTGTACTTAGTACAAGTGTGTACTAACCCTATACAACTCTACAATTTTAGGTGCAGGTGCAGGTGGACGCTAGCGCTATAGGTTGACGCTGATGCTATCCGGACGTCGAGCATTCATCCGGACTTGGTAGGCCCTCATGCTTTCGAGGATGCTGCCATTTATATTCTAGCTTAGTTTTAGAGTTGAGCTAGTGGAGCATGTTCCACTAGTATTTCTTTCCTGTTTTATTCAGACATTGTATTGGAGCCATTTTGGCAAGTACATCTTTATTACTATATTATACTATTTATTTCATTTGATGATCTTAATATTAGATGTTTGATGGTGAACAATTATGTAATGATGAAAATACTTAATAAGTATGTTAAGAAACAAAAAGTTTCAAATTTTCCGCTAAAATTAACCTTGATGAAGTAAGAACGATGTCAGTAGGCATGTCTGCGACCTCTCAGAGGTCAACGACGCCGGTCTCGTCTGGGGTCTAAATTCGAGTCGTGACAAAGTTGGTATCAGAGCCCTAGGTTAAATTCCAAGACTAATGAGTTCACATCAACCACATTGAGTTGTTTCTAAGTCATGGTAGTAAAGTGCACCACTATCCTGGATTAGAGACTGCATGATGCGTAGGAAAATTTCCCTTCTTCTGATCTTATCGTGCTTTTCCTAATGTCTGATTTCTTGTTGTTATGAGCGTTTCTGACATCAATTCTTATTGTTTTCAGATAATGAATACTACGAGGAATGTTGGTCAGAGGAGAGGAGGAGCAGCTGTTGTGAACAATCAGGTTCCACCCCAGGCTCCAGCTGAAGGAGTGCATATACCAGTTAACCTAGTTGGGTTGACTGATGTTGAGGTGAGGGCATCTCTGGCCCAGATGGCATAGGCCATTACTATGCAGGCCCAGGCTATGACTGCCCAGGTCAATCGGCAGGATGTTCAGAGGGAGAACCCACTGGTTCGTAGCATGGATGACAGGCTGAGAGACTTCACGAGGATGAATCCTCCTATTTTCACAGGGTCCAAGACTTCAGAGGATCCCCAGGAGTTTGTGGACGAGGTGCATAAGATTATGGTGGCTGTGGGGGACACAGATACTGAGAAGGCTGAGCTGGCTTCCTATCAGCTCAAGGATGTGGCACAGACTTGGTGCAAGATGTGGCAGGATAGTCGAGCTTTGGGCGAGTTCCAGTCACTTGGGAGCTGTTTAAGACAGCCTTTTTGGAGAGATTCTTTCCCAGAGAAATAAGGGAGGCCAAGGTTGAGGAGTTCATCAACCTTAAGCAGGTATGTATGACAGTCAGGGAGTATTCCTTGAAGTTTGTTAAGCTATCCAGGTATGCTACTTTCCTTAGTATATAAAAGCAAGGGTAAGGTGAATACTGAAGTTTGTTAAATTATCCAGGTATGCTACTTCCCTTGTGTCTAACAGCAGGGATGAGATGAGCAGGTTCCTCACAGGAATCAATGGAGATCTGGAGGAGGAGTGTCGATCTGAGATGCCTCATGATAATATGGACCTCTCCAACTTGATGGTGCATGTCCCGCAGGTAGAGGAAAGCCGCAAAATAAGGGGTATTCGTGATGCTATGAGGCCTAAGCCTCAAGATCAGGCAGGTCCCAGCCATGGAGGCCATAGAAATAATTTTGGCGTCCGTGAGCAGCCCAGTTTCAATAAAGGGCAACAGAGTTCTGGGAACTCTAACTTTTAGAGGAGTACAACACCTAGAGGAGGCAGACCTGAGCCCAAGAGGGGCAATGGAGGTGAGATGCAGCGTCCTAAAAAGAATTGTGCTAAGTGTGGCCGAGCTCACAGTGGAGAGTGCAGACAGGGCACTAATGCCTACTTCGGTTGCGGTAAGAGTGGGCACATGGTTAGAGACTGACCACAGAGCAGAGGTCAGGCTGGAGGTAATGCTCAGCCCAGGCCTAATCCACAGGGTGCAGCAGCAGCCGAGCCTCCTAAGAGGAACAGGTTCTATGCCCTGAAGGGCATGGAGGAGCAGGAGAAGTCCGCTGATGTGGTCACAGGTATGCTGCAAGTATTCTCAACTTTTATTTATGCTTTACTTGATCCAGGGTCTACGCTTTCCTTTGTAACTCATTTGCTTGCTCTCACTTTTGAGATGTTGCCTGAAGTTCTGCATGATCCTATAGTGGTTAGTACACCTTTAGGAGAGAATGTAATAACTGATAGAGTATACAAGGATTGCCCAATAGTTGTAAGTGGTAAGACTATGTGTGCAGACTTGGTTGAGTTACCCATGCATGATTTTGATGTTATTCTTGGCATGGACTGGCTTCACAGTTGTTATGCTTGCTTGTACTGTCGTAGTAGAGTGGTGAGATTTCATTTCCCTAATGAAGAGGAGCTAGTCTGGGAGGGGTACAACTCGAGTCGTCCTAACCTCTTGATTTCGAACCTTAAGGCCAATAAAATGATGTCCAAGGGGTTATTGTGTCATATTGTGAGTGTTAATGATTTAGATCATGACATTCCTTCCATAGACTTAGTGCTTGTAGTGAATGAGTTCCTAGATGTATTTCCTGATGATTTGCCTGAAGTACCACCCCCTCGAGAGATTGATTTTGGTATCCACTTAGAACCCGATACTAAACCAATTTCAATTCCTCCTTACATAATGGCTCCAGCTAAACTCAAAGAGTTGAAGCTCCAGTTGAAAGATCTCACTAACAAGAGTTTCATTCAGCCGAGCATATCCCCTTGAGGCGCTCGAGTGTTGTTTGTGAAAAAGAAAGATGGAACCCTTAGAATGTGTATCGATTATCGGCTGCTCAACAAAGTCACTATAAAGAATAAGTATCCACTTCCCAGAATAGATGATTTGTTCGACCAGCTCCAAGGGTCTAGTTTCTTCTCTAATATTGACCTTCGTTCAGGGTATCATCAGCTTAGGGTTAGGGATGGAGATATCCCAAAGATAGGCTTTCGTACCCGTTTTGGTCACTATGAGTTCTTAGTCAAGTCATTTGGTCTTACGAATGCACCTGCTGCATTTATAGACCTTATGAACCGAGTCTTCCGTGAATACCTTGACTTTTTCGTCATAGTATTCATTGATGAAATTCTCATCTACTCTAGGACCAAGGAAGAGCATGAACAACATTTGAGACTAACCTTGCAGGTACTTAGACAACATCAGTTGTATGCCAAATTCAGCAAGTGTGAATTTTGGCTTAGATCAGTGACCTTCCTGGGTCATGTTGTGTCCGATTAGGGCGTGGAGGTGGATCCCAGGAAGACTGAGGCTGTGAAGAACTGGCCAGAGCCTCTTACTCCCACTGACATCCATAGCTTTTTGCGATTGGCTGGTTACTACCGCAGGTTTGTGGAGGGCTTTTCTTCCATTGCTGCCCCATTGACAGCTTTGACTAAGAAGAAAGCCAAGTTTGATTGGACGGAGACTTGTGAGAAGAGTTTCCAGGAGCTCAAGGACAAACTCACTTCAGCCCCGGTGCTTACTTTGCCTAAGTGTGGTGAGAATTACACTGTTTACTGTGATGCATCTAGGGTTGGTTTGGGTTGTGTTCTTATGCAGTTTGGTAAGGTAATAGCCTATGCGTCCAGACAACTCAAGGTTAATGAGAAGAATTATCCCACTCATGACCTGGAGTTGGCAGCTGTGGTGTTTGCACTGAAGCTGTGGAGGCACTACTTGTATGGAGTGCATGTGGATGTATTCACAGACCACAAGAGTCTCCAGTACGTGTTCACACAGAGGGAGTTGAATCTACGTCAGCGGAGATGGTTGGAGCTGTTGAAGGATTATGACATGAATGTTCACTACCATCCAGGTAAGGCTAATGTTGTAGCTGATGCTTTGAGCAGGATGAGCATGGAAGTACAGCCCACGTTGAGGATGAGAAGAGGGAGCTGGTGAAAGATGTACACAGACTGGCCAGACTGGGTGTGCTATTGGTTGACTCTACTAGTGGGGGTGTTTCAGTTCATCCTAGTTCTGAATCATCCTTGGTAGTTGAAGTCAAGCAGGGTCAACATCTAGATCCTGTGTTGATGGAGCTGAAGGACTCAGTGTTGATGAAGATGAATGATTCTTTCGCTTTGGGAGATGATGGCATACTTAGGTACCAGGATAGGCTGTGTGTACAAGATGTGGATGATTTGCTGACCAGGATTGTTGCAGAGGCCCATGGTTCCAGATATTCCATACATCCAGGTTCCACCAAGATGTATCATGATCTTAAGCAGATTTATTGGTGGGATGGCATGAAGAAGGACAGTGCAGAATATGTGGCCAAGTGTCCTAATTGTTAGTAGGTTAAGGTAGAGCATCTTAAGCCTGGCGGTCTGACTCAGATTATTGAGGTTCCAACTTGGAAGTGGGAGGCCATTAATATGGACTTCGTGGTTGGTCTTCCGAGAGGTAGCATGACTCCATAAGGGTTATTGTGGACAGATTGACTAAGTCTGTCCACTTTATCCCTGTGAAGTCTACTTATAGAGCCGAGGATTATGCGAGACTCTATATTGATGAGATTGTGAGATGGCATGGGATTCCTTTTTCTATCATTTCAGATAGAGGAACTCAGTTTACTTCACATTTCTGGAGATCTTTCCAGAAGATCTTGGGCACGCAGGTAAAGCTTAGAACTGCTTTTCATCCTCAGACAGATGGGCAGGCGGAGCGTACCATTAAGACATTGGAGGACATGTTGAGAGCATGTGTGATTGACTTCAGAGGTAGCTGGGATGACCATCTGCCTTTGATAGAGTTCTCTTATAATAATAGCTATCACTCCAGCATTGAGATGGCACCGTTTGAAGCACTGTATGGTAGGAGGTGTAGATCTCCAGTTAGCTGGTTCGAGGTTGGAGAGTCATCCATTTTGGGTCCATAGATCATCCATGAGGCCTTAGAGAAGGTCAGAGTGATTAGGTACAGGTTGGCTACTGCTAACAGTCGGCAGAAGTCATATGCAGATAACAGAAAATGGCCCTTAGAGTTTGATGTTGGTGACCAAGTCTATCTGAAGATATCACCTATGAAGGGGGTGATGAAGTTTGGCAGGAAGGGGAAGTTGAGTCCGAGGTATGTTGGGCAATACGAGATCTTACAGCGTGTGGATGAGGTGGCCTATGAGTTGGCATTGCCTGCGAAACTAGCTTCTGTTCATCCAGTCTTTCATGTCTCTATGTTGAAGAAGTGCCTAGGTGATCCAGCATCGATTATACCTATTGAAGGTTTGGGGGTTGGTGAAGACTTGTCTTATGAGGAGGTACCTGTTGAGATCTTAGACAGACAGGTCAAGCGGCTGAGGAACAAGGAGATTGTCACAGAGAAGGTATTGTGGAGATATCATCTTTTTGAGGGTGCTACGTGGGAGGTTGAGGCCGACATGAGATCCCGCTACCCTCACCTTTTCAGCTCTTGAGGTTAGACTTCCTACTCTTAAGTCTATGGTTTTTTTTTATCTCTCCGTACTTTGTTGCTATTGCTTGACTGTGCATAGTGATTATGTTATGATCTGACAAGCATTATATTATGTAGTGATAGTGTCATTCGGGGACAAATGTTCCTAAGGGCGGGATAATGTAACAACCCTAAAAAAGAATAAGATAAATACTTAAGGTGTCAAGAATGCTTGCTATTAGACCAAGGTTCACACGGATTGATACGCGTAGAACCAAACCTCAAAACCCTTACTACGACCAAGCCAACTAACTTGGGGAGTTAGTTGATCTTTGAAAGGTTGGAACCAACCAAGTAAGGCTCTCGAAAACGAAGATTTAATCCAAGGAGTCTTTACCGGACTTAAAAAGAAGAAATCTTAAGTTTTGAGGGTTCAAGGGTAAAATGGTCTTTTCCAGGACAAGGGTAATATCGTAATTACCCTAAGGAATTAATTAATTAATTAGTTAATTTAATTAAAGAACCATTTAGGCTCAGTTTGACCCGAAATGGTCCATTTCGCATGTCACGACTGGAATCTAGACCCCAGACAAGACCGGCGTCGTTGACCTCTCAGAGGTCGCAGACAAGCCTACTTACGTCATTCTTACTTTACATAGGTTAATTTTTAGCGGAACATTTGAAACTTTTTGTTCCTAAACATTGCTTACTAAACATTTCTAATACATTCGTGATTTGTTCAACATCAACCATCTAATCATTAAGAGATAATCAAATGAAAGGAATAGTTCAATAAACATAATTGTATAATTGCCAAAATGGCACCAATACATAGTCTGAATAAAATAAGAAAGAAATGCTAGTGGAACATGCTCCACTAGCTCAACTCCTAAACTAAGCTAGAACATAAAACAGTAGCATCCTCAAAAGCATGAGGACCTACCAAAACCGGATGAATACTGGACGTCCGGATAACTGCAGCGATGATCCTGTAGCTCTACCGTCCACCTGTGCCTGCACCTAAAAATAGTAGAGTTTGTATAGGGTTAGTACACACTTGTACTAAGTATGGGTATATGCAAATACACACCAAGGACATGCATGAGAAACCCTAGAAGGGTTAAGTAAGAGTGTGAAACACACAAATGGCCAAGTGCATTGGCATATGATGAAATGAACATTCACGTAAAATGGGGTGAGTAATTATGAAGAGCAATTGTGCTAATATTAATGAATGTGGTGACAACATGATATGAGCCTAATGTAAAAGATGAGAACAATCTCAAATGAGCCTAAGTAAATGTTACCAAAACGTACTCACCTATGAGAGTGTAAGTTAATGAAGAGACCAGTCTCTATGAACACTCTAACCAAAGTATTGAGATTAACACACTTAATACTAATGATGAGATGAGAAATCATCTATTGAGCTATGATGTCCTCATACTAGAAGCCAACTTCCATGACGTATGAGTTGAATGTAATGGAACTTTATACTGAGCACCAATAGACTAGCTATGAGCGCTGATGCCTTCTTTAGGAAAGGGCGGAGGTTCACGTAACTCTCATGAGATGAGACTGTCTGGCATGCCGGGTATGGGTATCATTATATCTCCTAGTCTTCGAACCTATACTGCCAATATAGGGATCTAGCGGGGTTCAAATTCCCATGTACGCTAGCATGTTTTGGGTCACTTTGGCCGGTGATTCCCTAATGAAATAAACTATACCAAAGGTGTTAGGATAGGATAATCAAGAGCTGATCTAGACTCAAGTAATGACACTAGGTTATTCTTGATCGTTGTACAGCAAACCCGATGAAAGTCTTAAACTACATCCTAGGTATAGCTGGTGTTCACACTAGCCTATGAACGAAATGAAATGAAGAACGTATGAATGAATGAAGCAGACTCTGTGTTTGCTAATGAACACTCCCTAGTTGAGGTCCCATATGTTGAGCCCTCATTTTGGAAAGTCTTAATGTCAAGTCCATGATTCCAAGGTCTCATGGCATATGAATGAATGATATGAAAGATGTTATGTGCTATATGAAATATGATATGTGCTATGTGTAAGATGTTATGTGCTGTGTGCAGTTAGATAATTATGATGATGCATGTTACTCTCATGGCCTGACTTTGCTAATCCAAATTTGGAAGGTTCACTAACTTTCCTAATCTCAATTTGGCAAGTCCACTGACTTGACTTTCCATAATCATGTTGTTAGGAAAGAGCTATCTTTTCTCATGCATGTCCTTGGTGTGTGCTTGCATATACCCATACTTAGTACAAGTGTGTACTAACCCTATACAACTCTACATTTTTATGTGCAGGCATAGGTGGACGCTAGCGCTAAAGGTTGACGCTGAAGCTATCCGGACGTCGAGCATTCATCCAAACTTGGTAGGCCCTCATGCTTTCGAGGATGCTGCCTTTTATATTCTAGTTTAGTTTTAGAGTTGAGCTAGTGGAGCATGTTCCACTAGTATTTCTTTCCTGTTTTATTCAGACATTGTATTGGTGCCATTTTGGCAAGTACATCTTTATTACTATATTATACTATTTCTTTCATTTGATGATGTTAATATTAGATGGTTGATGGTGAACAATTATGTAATGATGAGAATGCTTAATAAGTATGTTAAGAAACAAAAAGTTTCAAATTTTTCGCTAAAATTAACCTAGATGAAGTAAGAATGACGTAAGTAGGCCTGTCTGCGACCTCTGAGAGGTCAACGACGCCGGTCTCGTCTGGGGTCTAGATTCCAAGCGTGACATTATAATCTAGCATTTGCAAGCTATCGATCTCAAGTAAAGCTTAATATATAAAATCTTTTTACACTTCTACTCTTCTCTTTTTATATCTTCTTTTAGTTTTTTTCATATTCATAAATTACAGAATCCTTAAAATATGAGATTGTATTAGTTACCTCACTTTCTTTGTTGTGGATCATACCCGCAGGAGAACCACCTAATAGACCAAACAAGAAGCCTTTATACCATCATCTAAGAACAAGAATAAAACACTTGCAGCTCATGTTGATGAAACACAACTAAAGTTTTGTGTAGAGGGAATGAAGGTAGACATAGACTATTCAAGAATACACATTCCATTACAATGGAAAAGGGACTAAATTTTTAGGCATAGGAGGTGAGTTTCCAAACTTAGTCCACCAGCTCACTATCAGTGATTAGTTGATTCTTGTAGATGATCCTAGAGGCTATTTTACAAAATTAGTCAATGACTTTTATTCCTCTTATAAAGTGACGGTAGACACTTTGAATCAAAAAATTCTTGCGGAAAAGTACCATAACTTTCAATCTGTCATGGTTATGAGCATGGAGACCGATGTAACACTAACCTCGATAAACTCTCTATTGTGGAGTAAGTCAATCCCAAATAGGGAGGACTTCACAAGGAAGGTGGATACGAAGAAAATCCAAATGTATTGAGTGTCTAAAATCATATCTATAAGCTATCCCAAATGGGAATCTATTGGTGGAGATATTAGCCGACGTGATTTGAATTTCGAAGAAAAATTGTGGTTTGACTTTGTTTACACCAGAAGAAATCCCTTAACTAATGATGAGTGGGTTACTCATGAGGCTGCCATCTTTACCACATGTTAAATTGTGGTATAAATATGCAATATTGCAAAGTGGTTTCTATGAAAATAAGAAGGAAAGTCCGTCATAATAACCTCTCAATACCTTTTCATGTGTGAGTTATAAAATTGTGTGCATATGTCAATTTTCATTGTTTCACTTTTGATTAGATGAAAAGTGTAGTTGATATGATTCAACTAAGACAAAAAATGAGATTTGACGCCCCACATGTAAAAATATGAAAAACCTAAGCCTTCAGAACATTTGAGGATATGTTTGCCTCGGCCAACCCCATTCATACAGACAAAGGGAAGGCCATTCAAGTGGGTGATGACATGCCACACATGCCACACATGCCAACCTTTTTTGGGTTAAATTGACCAAAATGAGTAAAAGAAGTTTAAAAAAACCACACACTCCAATGAGAACCACATGATAAAATAATCCAAGATCTTCGCTAAAAAGATGAGCAATAACTTTGAAAGGGATGAACATGATGTTGGCATCTTTGTAAATGTGTTTATATAATTAAAGTACAAACCACTTATGTTTATGCACAAGGTTAAAGAACAAGCAATAGAGCATTATAGTGAGCCACCTTTTGATGAGGAGAATATAGTAGGCCACCGCCGAGCACAAGGTCCTATTGTCAAGACCCTCAAAATGAAATAAGGTATATAGATCCTCAAATGAGTTTTAAAAATGTTAATAAAGTGTTTTAGATCATGTATGGTTGATTTGATGTTGTTTGGAGGTCAAACGTCTAAGACGTTCGAAAGTTAGCATTTAGACGTGCTAGTGTGTTCTAGTGTGTCTTTGCATGTTTTGTGCATTCATTGGTGCCTAAAATTATAGGATAGGACTCTAACATGTATATTATCGTATTAATGGTTGAAAAGTCCGGGAAAAACTTTCAAACAACTGCCCTAGGGGTCCTTGAGGAGGACCCAACAAATGGCCAACGAGCTTCCCAAGGCAGCAAAATTTGTACATAAAAGGAACATGTCTGCATCGCGGACTTGTTCCTCCCAGAGAAGCATTCTTCCTCCCCGTTGCGGACAAATTGTGGACTCTACTTTCTCGAACTTTGTTTTCAAAAATCTTGTGGGAACAGCTCCGCGTCGCAGACTTGCTTTCCAACGATAATTCCAAAAATTAAAGTTAAGTTTGACTTATCTAAAAAGGTCCAAGTAATGTGGTGTTATTTTTGGTAGTTTGGGAGTCGAATATAAATGATTTTAATTCATATTTAACCCCTTTCCCAAGGCAAAATCCTAATACCCAATAAGAAATCAAAAATCCAGAACCCTCTTGTCTTCCATATCCTCTCAAAACCTCCATTGGAGGGAAAACACAAGCTCAAAATAGAAGATGAATTTTCAAGTGGTTTATTCTCCAAGTTCATGGTTTTTTCTTCTATTAAGTTATGGTAATAATTGATCCTTAGTTAATATTTCATCTAAGGAGTTCTATCAATGATTTTCCAATGTGATTCTATGATCAAAATTCCCAATTTTCAATCGAGCCATGGATTCATTTTTAAATTGATTTCAAAGTCATTCTAATGATGAAATACTGATTTTATGATGAATTTCAATCCAATTACATGAAGAACCCATGATCATCCTACATTCTCAAATTGGCCTATAATGTGGGTCTTGTGATCTTGATTAAATGATGATGTATTTATTATTCGTTTATGTTAATGTTTCTATAGCTACAACTTTCTATATGAATTATTGATGAACAGATGGTAATTGATCAATGATAATCAAAGGTTGGAGAATTGGTAAGATTACCCTATTTCCTCTACTTTGTATAGAATTGGTAGTTGAATTGGCCTTGAATGGCATTGTCTGGTATGGTCCACTTGTGGTGTCGGTGTTTACATTCTTGTCATTTTACAAATGTTATGATCATGGCCTTGAAAGTAAATTGATGTATTGTGAATGTGTGGTTATGATGATCACACAACGTGAAGTTATATGCCTAGTCTCCAATGCTAGTATCAAGTTCTAGGTATATTGATGATGTTTTCTATATGTGAAGGAAGATGTTCGGGTGAGGTGGTCTCTACGTTTGATATTGATGAATGACACCAACCTATGAACCTCTAAATAAATGGGTGGTCATACGCATGATTAGGAGTCTTAGATTCAAATGATGAAGATGTCTTGTCTCTTATACTATAATGTTGATGTGTGTGGTCAATAATCCCTAATACTCTATATGTGAGTGTCTATGGTTAAAGGGATATGATTATGTGTTGTAGTCCATTAAGAGGGGTTGTTGCCATTACGTTATCATGTTGACCAATGTACACACACCTCATGTCTATGAGTAGGATAGATTCATGGTAACTAATGGAAGGATAGTTCTCCTATGCGCCATTGTCTACTACTATGCATGTGAAGTATATGTTCATGAAAGTATGAAATTTTATCTTAACTAGGATGACTTTATAGGTATACTAGTATGGACAAGGGTATGGGACCCTGTCTATGCATTGCACATGTGTGCCTTGATAGGATTGTTCCTAGGATGATTCTCTATGTACATGAATATGAATGCATGATTAAGCTATAAACATGAAGTAAATTTTATGATGTCAAGTATATGATATGATTAAGTATGAATATTTGTAGTGTCTAAATGTGTTAATTTGAAAGGTTTGATCATATATCTACACCGATTCACTTATGCATGAATGAAATGAAGTATGAACATGTGTTTTCCAAAAATGTATATTTGAAAGGTCTTCTAACATATAAGTACACACACATGAATATATGAATGAAGCATGTTAGGATGATCTAGTAAAGTAGGGTCTTTTGAAAGGTGTTCTCGATTGTACTCTAAGCTAGACTATGATTTAAGTATGGTATGTCAATGTGAAAGGATTTCTCACATGAGTTAGGTTGATGAAAGAACATTATCATCTATAACCTATGAGCCATGCATATGAGGGGATTATCTCCTAAACTTACTTTTATGAAGTAATGTTAATAAAGGCTTTTACAATAAAGGGAAAATAGCTTAGTACCGAGAGAACTTGATGATGAGGGGTGCCCCTTCCCAAAAGGGAAGGATTATTCATCATAGTCCTCGCGAGGTGGATAACTATAATGCCCAATTGGAATAAAGAGGGTTTCCATGTATCCTCCAATTTCCATAACTATGTTTCCCCCAAAGGACATTGCAAGTGGATCAACCTAATATGCTAGCATGATGTTAATATCTTACCTTATAAAGTAAGATGCCCTCTTTCGGTGTGAGAGGATGACACTGGATTCCATATTTAGCACTCATCATCTCATGTCGGTTGAGGTAAACTTTCCCTAATGTAAATTTAACAATGGAAGTAAAGTAATGAACCTTATCTAGGATAACCTAAGGGATGTTTTTTAGGGTAGGTGAGAGTAATGAACTTACCTATGCATTGCACAAGTATCTCTTGAAGGATGTTCTAGGAAGGTGTTCCATATATATATGATTATGTATATGTTTCTTATGCATGACATTGTACAGTTGGTCTACTTATTATGATAATATGCATAGTTGAGTCTTATTGTGTCTATATGATTAGGTCTTACTATAAATGCATAATCTCACATCCGGAGAGCACCTCCCAAGTGTGACCGGCGTCCGGAGGACTTTGAAAAGCACTTAGCATTCGTCATAACATGTAATCATTTAAAATTTGCGGTAAAATTAAAGCAATTTTCATACTTGTGTACATATCGAGGTATACTTAGACCTCTCACTTAAAATCTTACTGAGGCTTTACTTATAACATCATGATAATATACATATGTTGTTCTAAAACTTGTCTCACATAAAAACCATATAAAGAGTATAAGTTGGACTTAGACAATAAAATTTCAATATGTCATATAGGACTTACTACAATAGAATTCAAAGAACATAAAACGGAATAAAGAGAATTCTTGAAAACTACTAAAGTCTTTATAAGCCATAATAGGCGAAAAGATAGAATTCCCGAACATAAGGACCTACCAATACTTTGAGAAAGAGTTCCAAGCTTCTTCAATTGATCTTCTTAATCTTCAACAGTCGGACCCTACATTTGTAGTTATATAGAGTAAGGGGTTAGTATGCCACATGTACTAAGTATGGGTATATGCAAATGAACATTTAAGGACATGCATGAAAATAACCATTTCTTTATAAAGCATTATAAATCCTTCGAAACCTTTAATGTACATATACTAAATCATATACAAGATAAGGATCACAACAACATGAAGTATGAACATAACCAAAGACACAACATCATAAAGTCATATTATCATTTCATGTTCATTAATACATATTAACTTAACATACAAAGAACTTATTAACAATTTCATCCCAAATCTACTAGTGCAATGATCATGTGAATCCCCATGACCCCACATAATCAAGTAAACAATATAGGAGACCATAAGTAAAGATTTGTTTCATACAACGTGTACCATAGATTGTTATCACCACATATAGAAATATAGACCAATACATGTTCATCAACATAACCAACATCACATAAGAGTAACATCATATATAATAGGCATTATACATTCAACTTTTTCATATTACATAAGAACAATCTCCTAGTACTTCCCTTAGAGTCAACTTGTGCAATGTCTAGGTAGAGTCCTATACCCCTACCTATACTAAGTAGACTCCTCAAGTTACCCTAGTCAATGTCCATTTACTTGTCTTTCATTTTACTTGAGGAAACAAGCACCTTAACCGACATTAGACCATGTGAGCTAAACATGGAATCCGGTTTCATCAAACCCCACACCGAAAGAAGGTGGTCTACCTGCCAAAGTAGAACCAAACATGACATAGCTTTCTAGGTGGATCCACAAGCTAGTATTCCTATGGTGGAAACATAGTTCAAGAACTAGGAGATATATTAGAGACCCATAGTTCCACATTACATGGTAGACTCTATCTCGTGAGAGTTATTGTGAACCTACCTTCCAACAAGGGAAGGGAAAGCTCTCATATCTAGTCCATCCCTGCGAAGCTTAAGTCCCTTGTTTAATAACTTTAACTTATCATATATTCATAAATATTATAATAAATCATAGTAGTGTAACTCCTTGTATAAACATTATCATAAGCCCTTTAGGATTTTGATGACAATTTCCTTTCATCACAACCCTTCATTTGTGAGATTAATCGTAATCATAGTGTGTAAGGCATACAAGATAAACCTCATCTCTTGCATTATCATATACTTATCATGATCTCACATTTAACATATTCATAGACCAACATATATACATAGCATCATCATACATACTTAATTAGAATTGTAACATCATTTATAGGCTAACATCAACATCATAAAGAAATCACGATTTTAAAAGACTTACCTCTTGCTTCCAAGAACTTTTATCAAGTATTTATGTTCAATGAATGACAATCATCCAACAACATAGTGAAATACTCAATAGCATAACCAATATCAACTCTTCAAGTCATAAACAAGACCAATTCTTTATTAGGGATAAGGGAAAGGATCATTAAAGAGTTCATTCAGTCATAGTTTCAATCCCAACGTTTACATATTATCAAGTAGTATATATAAGCCAACTAAAACCATCATTTATAAAAGGAACATGCTTCACACGAAATTCAAACATTACAAGTCGAATACCCAACAATACATACTTAATTAACCATAGAAAATCACCATACTTCATAAAAAATCATTAATCTAGAGTTAGGAAGAAAACCTGCTTTTTAGAGTAAAAAACCTAGGAGTTGAATTCTTGAAAACCATCTTTGAAAGGACCTCTTGATGAAAGGAATCCAAAGAGTGAAGAACCCATACCTTGTTGACTAATATTCCACGAATTTGGGTTGAGAAACTTGAAGTCTTCGTCTTCTTCCTTAAGCTTTTCTTGCTCTTCAATGGAGTTTGGAAAAGAGAGCGTTCTTGAGAGAGATAAGATGAATTGTTTAAATCTGATTGAAGTGTGTAAAAAGTGATCTAAAACTGACCTAAAATCATTATAAAGTCATCCCATAAAATGTAACATTTCGAAAATACAAGACGTGTCGTTAAGCCTAACATAGGTGTCATAAAGTCTAGACACTGTTTTTAAGGTTAGTTTAATGAATATAGGTCATTTTGGAAGTTTAGAAACCAAAAAATCCAAGAACGTCCATGACGTTCGGAAGTTGGTTCAAAGAGGTACTAGTGTGCCTTAGCCTATTTGACTAGTTTTTAAAAGTCAGAAATTAACAAAATTTGGTGAAAATGTGTGTAACACGTATTAGAGATGTCTCATGGTTGAAACTTCCAGGTACGACTCCCCAAGGACCAACCAAGGGCCGTTGAGGAGGACCCCTGCAGGTTGAGGCAACACTGCCTGGGCATTGTGCATCGACGGGGCAAGCAACTATCCGTGTGTGGACTGACGGGGCATAGATGACACCGTCATTCCACACTTAGCCACTTTAAGGAATACCTCGCATGCACAAGTCTCTGACCAAGACGACGGACGTGCAGGACGTATGGGGGTCAATCCGTCGACTCATAGACGGCCCGTTGATAGGGTTCTGTGTGTGAGGGTCCTGTTTTTCTTGCATGTTTTAGATTAAGTTCATTTAATTAGTTAAGGGGTTAGGTGGTTAATTAAGGGATTAAGGGGGTCTAATTAAGTTAGTTAACCTCCCATATAAAGTCCCCAACCCCTTAAAACTAATTAGAACTCTAAAATCAATTCCTCTATCTTCTCTCTTCTTTCTCTCTCTATTGGACGACTCCATTGCAGGGTAAGTCAAGGAAGGGAATTGGGGGCTGCAAAAGGCAGATTTCATATCCAAATTCACACCAAAACGTTGAGGTATGGGATCTGTTCACCTTTGAGACCTCTTTCCTCAAAGGGTTCATTCAAATTGTTTTCAAAACTAGAGTTTTCAAATGGGTTTCATCCAATTACGAATTTGAAGTTCTGAATTGAGTTGTTGATGTTTCCTTTAGGTTATATTGAATTGATTAAAATGTATATTAACTTTATTATAGTAATTATTTATGGTCTTGCCTAAATTGAAGAACATTATCCTAAATCCCTAACCCTAGGTTGTGATCTTGACTTATATTGTAGATTGATCATTCAATTGACTTGGTTAAGGGTTGAGTTACTACTAGAAGATGTAGTTATGCTAATTGTGAATGAATTAGTATGATGTATAGTCTTTCATTCTAGTTCTTGAGAAGTGACTTAAAGTATGATTAATTGACCAAATCCTAAGCTTTGATTTATTATTGAATTGTTATGTAGTGATACTTCTAGATTTGTGATTATATTGGTTATTGAATTATGGTGATTTGATGACCTAATTTAGTTTAACTAAGGGTTGATGGTAAGACATTGATGATGATGAATTGTGAAGGGGACTTGGTAAGTCTTGTGATCCCTATATTTTGCTTCAATTATGCTTAATTGTGATTAAGTCATGATGATTGTGTTGGAGTATGCCTTGTTTAGGATTGATAGGGTGGTATGATGTTAAATTGAAATGTATTGTTTATGGTTGTGAGGTTGATTAAGATGTAAAGTTATAAAGATGATGGTGATTACCAATGTGCCTTATTATGAAAGAATATGTAATGTGTTAACCTTACTTATGTGGATTGTGATGAAAGGATTATACTCATGTAATTCCTATTGAGCTATTACGATGATGATTATACAAGGGCTAGACACTATGACCTAAACTTAGTTATGATTGATAATAAATATTAAAGACATTGAAATAAGGGACTTAGCTTAGCACCGAGTGAACTTGACAATGGGAGGTGATGGCTTTCCAATAGAGGAAGAGTTGCCCTATAGTTATATGTGTGATGTTGACTCCCCTTTGAGGGATACTCATTTCATTGATTCCCATGAGATGAGGCCCCAATTACCAAGTGGTATGTAGAGGTAAATACCTATCTCTTAGTTTATGAACTATGTTGCCCCCATAGGAAGACCATCTAGTGGATTCACCTAGAAAGCTACGTTTATGTTTGGTTTTACTTTGGCTGGTAGACCACTTTTCATTGGTGTAAGGTTTTACAACACCAGATTCCACATTATCTCCTGTGGTCTATGTCGGTTAAGGCAAGTGTTCCCTAAACTAAAATGAAGTAATGATGTATCAACTAACTAAAGTGACTTGAGGGGTTTGACTTAGCTTAGGTAGGGGTATGGGACTCTACCTAGGCCTTGCACTAATTTGCCTTGATTGGAGCTTTAGGAGGTTAATATTATGCATGTATATGATGATAAATGTAAATGATCTTATATGATTATTATGATACTTATGAACATGTAATTGGTCTTTATTGCTAAAGTATGAACTTATGTGTACTTGAAAGCTATGTTATGTAGAGTGAGTTACTATTTATGGTTCTTATTGGGTTACTTGATTGAGTAAGGTTATGGGGCTTTGCTTGGTCATTGCACTTGTTGACTTTATGAAAATTATGATTAGTTGTGTTACTTTGCTATTTATATGATGAACTTTTATTCATGCTTGTGATGTTAATACTTGGTGATAGAGTTATATGAGATTATGGGTTCAAGTATGTTGATATGCATATAGCTTATTTGATTTGTTGAATATGTCTAAATGATTGGTATGGTTTGTTGATTGTGCATAAGTCCTTAAAGAGGTAAAATGGCATGATTTAACTAAATGTCCCTTTTTAGCATATTTTGTGGTTATATGTGCATATGGTCTCATACTTAGTACATGTGGCGTACTAACCCCATTTTCTCCCTTTTTCCCAAACATTTTAGGTTCCGGTCGTTGAGGTTTGGTTCGAGGCAATCTAAAAGAAGGCTTGGATACTCTTATCATCCAAGTGGTAGTCCTCATTTTCCCGAGGATGATGCCGATATTCTACCTACGGATTTCCTTAGATTTTAAGACACTTATGTTTACTCTATCTTTCATTTGAGAACAAGTTGTATAAAGCCTTTATGTGGCTTAATTTTATTGATGTAGGGCTATGCCCAAGTTGATATTGTCATTCAAGATGGTTATGAGATGAGACGGATTTTATGACTCAATTTCTATCTTATATATGTATGTGAAATAAAAGTAGAAGACTAAGTAATCTTCTTATACGAAGGGTCTCTGTATACTCGATATTAATACTATTACGTGTATGTAGAAGTCTATGTAAACCTCCAATTAGATATAGTTAAAACTTTTAATTTTTCCGCATATTTTAGTCTATGAATGTTATGATGAATGCTAAGAGACTAATCTTAGTCTTCAAAGAGGACGACAACACTGGTTACGTCTCGGGGGTGCTCCCCGGATGTGAAATAAAATACCCAAAATACCCCTCACTTAAATGGGTCTTTTTGTGAAGTTAAATTGCATAAATTATGACTTTAGCGAATTTGGGAAGTGGATGCGTCGCGAGGCCAATTCCAATTCTTTTTTCTGAATTTTGGGTTGAGGCAGTGAGCCTCGTGATAGCTCCACATCGCGAGTCTGATTCCCAATTCCTATTTTTGAAAATTGAACTGAGGCAGTGGACCTCGTGTGGGCTGCGCGTCGAGCAGCAGCCCCTTGATTCTTGATTTGTGCAGGCTGACAAAGCTGCCTGCCTACCCTTTTTGGGGTCCTCCTTAAGGACCCTTCAGGTGGTCCTTGGGGAGTCATTATCGGACGTTTACACCCTATTTACTACATTTTACCTATACAAAGTCTTTCTACTAGTTTTAGACTTCATTTGACACTTCCAAACCTTCATCAAACATAGGGATGTCAACTAGTTCAAATTAGCTAGTTTCCAGATGTCAAGATCTTTCTTTGTCGGTTTGGCTCTAACCTTTTCTAAATAATCTTATTACATTAATATAGTTCTGGAAACATCATTTGGAATGTTATTTGATAGATGAATCTCTAGTCTAAATCATGGAACTTCCAAAGTGTTACATTATCCCCCCCCTTTGGAACATTCATCCTCGAATGACACTAAAATCATTTGGAACGTTAGGATACACTCAATACTAGCAGCCCTACCAACATCCACATATAATCATGAGGATTCACAGCTCATATGAGTAATTCACAACTCCTTTCAATACATACCACACACTACACATAGCAACTCAATTCATGATGCTCAACATATAAAAGCTTAACATTTCATAACACATAATGAGGAACTACCTTCTCAACATCAACAAGAGATCAAAACACATCAAAGAGTTACCATGCTATTATTTTTCTCAAGAGAACCACGAAACAACAAAATCTCAAGAAGGCACATGCATACACATTTCATTTAAGTGCAAGAATAGAGTATGAAAGCATTTTCTTATAACTCAAAGTGGAACAACTTTTACAAAAACATGCACCTATTTAGAAAGCAAGTCAATTTCATATTTATTAATAAATTTCTTTATTAGGAGGAATGTCTAATTTCAAGGAGTAAAAAGATGAGGGTAGCAGGACTTTATGTCGGCTTCGGCCTCCCATGTTGCACCCTCAACAAGATGGTTCCTCCATAGAAATTTTACGGAGGCAACCTCCTTGTTCTTCAACTTCTTGACTTGGAGATCTAGGATCTCAGTCGGAACCTCTTCATAGGAGAGGTTCTAATCCACCCCTAAACCTTCAATAGTCAGAATAGACACTAGGTCGCCTATGCATTTCTTGAACAATGAAACATGAAACACCGGATGAACTGATGCTAGTTCATTAGGTATTTTCATTTCAAAGGCAACCTTTCCAATCAGTTGTAAAACCTCATAAAGACCAACATATCGGGGACTTAACTTCCTCTTCTTACCAAACCTCATCACCGCTTTCACAGGTGAAATCTTCAAATAGACATGATCTCCTTTTCAAACTCAATATATCTTCTCCTATTGTCGACATAAGACTTTTACCGACTATAGGTTGTCTTCAATCTATCTTTTATGACTCAAACTTTATCTACAGCCTCATAGATAATCTCAGGATGAAGGAGTAAGGACTCACCAACCTCAAACCATCCAACAAGAGATCTACAGCTTCTACCATAGAGAGCTTCAAAAGGTGCCACATAGATGCTCAATGGTAACTATTGTTGTAGGAGAACTCAATCAGCGGTAGGCCATCATCCCAACTTCCCTTGAAATCAATAGCACAGGCTCTTAAAATATCTTCAAGGGTCTGAATGGTACATTCCGCTTGACCATCTGTCTGAGGATGAAAAGTTGTACTAAGTTCCACTTGTGTACCTAAACCCTTTTGGAAAGATTTCCAAAACGAGAAGTGAATTGGGCACCTCTATCCGAAATGATAGACAAATGTATCCCATGAAGACTGACAATCACATTAATGTAGATTCTTGCATAATCTTCAGCAGTATAAGTAGACATAACGAGAATAATATGGGCAGATTCGGTCAACCTATCCACAATCACCCATATTGAGTCATTTTGCCTTCGGGTTAGCGGCAACCCAACAAAAAAGTCCATATTGATGGATTCCCACTTCCAAGTAGGAACATCCATGATTTGGGTTAAACCACCCAGTTTTACATTCTCATCTTTAACTGGTTGGCAATTGGGACACTTAGCAACAAACTCTGCTATGTCCCTATTTAAACCATCCCACCAATAGACCTCTCTAAGATCATGATACATTTTGGTGGCACCTAGACGTATAGAATAACGAGAAGCATGGGCTTCTTTTAGAATTAAATTGCTCAAATACTTAACATCTGGTGCACATAATCTACCTTGATACCTAAGAACACCATCCCCTCTTGGGAGAATGACTCATTTAGCTTACCAACTACCAACTCCATCAACTCCATCAATAGAGGATCAACATGATTCTTAGATTTCACCTCCACCACAAATGATGACACGGAGTTATGATGGACCATAAAACTACCATTTGGAGAATCCTCTAGCCGCACACCTAAACGAGACAACCTATGAAAATCTTTCACAAGTTATTTCTTTTCTTCGTCCACATGAGACACAATACCCATAGACATGCCACTCAAAGCATCTGCAACCACATTAGCTTTGTCGGGGTGGTAAAGGACACATATGTCATAATCTTTCAACAGTTCTAACCATCTTCTATGTCGGAGATTCAACTCCTTTTGTGTGAACATATATTGAACACTTTTATGGTTAGTAAACACATCAACATGCACACCATACAAAGAATGTCTCCATATTTTCAAGGCAAAAACTACCGCTGCTAACTCAAGATCATGAGTTGGATAATTCTTCTCATGAACTTTGAGTTGCGTAGAAGCATAAGCTATCACCTTGCCATGTTGCATGAGAACACATCACAAGCCCACTTGGGAAGCATCGCAATACACTACAAAGCCTATATTATCCTCCGGTAAGGTCAACACAGGAGCGGAGGTAAGCTTATTTTTCAGCTTTTGAAAACCTTTTTCACAAGCTTCCGACCACTCAAACATCACCTTTTTTAGGTCAATGCTTTCAAAGGAGAAGCAATGGACGAAAATCCATCAACAACCTTCTATAATACCCGGCTAGACCCAAGAAACCTCTTATGTCAGTGGGAGTCAAAGGTCTAGACAAATTTGTGACCACATTCGTCTTCTTCGGATCAACCTCTACACCCTCAACACAGATAACATGGCCAAGAATAGCAATTGACCTCAACCAAAATTCACACTTACTAAATTTGGCATAAAGCTGGTGTTCTTTGAGGACTTGCAAGGCCAACCTCAAGTGACTCTCATGCTCATTTTCATTGTTGGAGTATATCATGATATCATCAATGAACACAACAACAAATGAGTCGAGGTAATCTCGTAAAACTCTATTAATTAGGTCCATAAATGTCGTTGGGGCATTTGTAACCCAAAAGACATAACTAGAAATTCATAGTGACCATATCTAGTGCGGAAAGTTGTTTTGGGAGCATTTTCACCTCTCACCCTAAGTTGGTGATATCCCAACCATAAGTCAATATTGGAAAAGGAACTAGTACCTTGGAGTTGATCAAATAGATCATCAATCCGAGGGAGAGGATACATGTTCTTTATGGTGACCTTATTAAGTTGGCGATAATCAATGAACATTCTAAGGGACCCATCCTTCTTCTTAACAAACAAGACCGGAGCACCCCATGGAGAAATACTAGGTTGAATAAAACCCTTATCTAGTAATCTTTGAGTCAGAGCTTCAACTCTTTCTATTCAGATGGAGCCATCATATATGGAGGAATTGAGATAGGGTTCGTATCCGGTAACAAATTAATGCCAAAGTTAATTTCCCGTTCGGGAGGAATCCTTGGAAGGTCATTAGGAAAAACCTTTGGATATTCCCTTACTACGGGGACTGGCTCAATAGAATGAGTTTCACATTCTAGGTTCTTAACCGTCACAACATGGTATAAACAGCCCTTGATTATAATCCTACAAGCCTTCAAGAAAGAAATGATTTGACCCCTTTGACATTGAATTTCCCCCATTCCACTCAAGAATGGGTTCATTTGGAAATTGAAACTTCACTACCCTCGTTCTACAATCTATGGAAGCAAAACAATCATGAAGCCAATCCATCCCCAAGATGATATCAAAATCAAACATGTCAAGTTCTACCAAATCAACAAGAGTAACTCTATAGGGCAGCATTACATGATATTTCCTACAGACTCTCTTTGCAACCACACAGTCACCCAGTGGGGTATAAACCGAAAAGGGTTCAATCCAAACATCGGGAAGTACATCAAACTTCCTAGCTACCAAAGGTGTAACAAAAGAAAGAGTAGATCCTAGGTCAAGAAAAGCATAAACATTAATAGAAAATACTCGTAACATACCCGTCACAACATCAGGAGAGCTCTCTTGTTCTCCCCTAGCTTTGAGTGCATAAAATAGTTCCTTTTTGGAGCTTCGGAGCTGTGACCGCTTGATTGAGCTTGGCTATTCCCCTTTACTTGACTCCTCACATTAGGACAATCTTTAACCATATGGTCACCTTTGCCACAACCAAATCAACTATTAGTTCCACCAAGGCATTCACCCACATGTTTCTTACCACAAGTTGGTCTTTCTCTTGGTGGATCAACATTTATCCCCTTTTAAGGTTTAGGATTTGACACTCTATCATTAATAGTCTTAGAGACATTTGAAGGAACCTGGTTTGAAAACCTTTTCTTGAACTTAGCTTGTCTTTAATGTCAAGCCTACTCTTGGAAGAACCACTTTCGAACGATCTTGCCTTCTTAGCTTCTCTATTCCTCTTCCTTAAGAGACTCTCCTCAACTTGTTGAGAATGAACCATCAACCTAGAAAGATCCATATTGTCATGAAGCATAGCTTATCCACATTCTTCTTCAAGCTCTTCGGATACGCCCGTTACATAATGGCTCATTTCATCCCTAGTATTAGAAACCAAAGAAGAAGCATATTTTGACAGCTTAATGGACTTTAAGGAATATTCCTTAACACTCATACCTCCTTGACGAAGGCGGATGAACTCCTCTACCTTAG
The DNA here is from genome assembly GCA_016801875.1 of Solanum sitiens. Classification (NCBI taxonomy): domain Eukaryota; kingdom Viridiplantae; phylum Streptophyta; class Magnoliopsida; order Solanales; family Solanaceae; genus Solanum; species Solanum sitiens. Next base: position 4,464,043 of record JABWTJ010000007.1, on the reverse strand, counting down.
CTTCCCTTTGCTCCCTTGGGAAGAATCTGTCAATAAAGGCCTTTTTGAAGATCTCCCAAGTCACTGGACCACCTCCTAGAATCCTACTATCCTTCCACTGATTGTACCATGTCTGAGGCACGTCCTTGAGTTGATAGGTAGTAAGATCACCCTTCTCAATAGTACTCACCCCCATAGCAAACAAGATCTCGTAGACCTCATCAAGGAAATCTTCGGGGTCTTCATCAACTTTTGATCCAAGGGAAATAGGAGTATTCTTCCTTGTAAAATCTCTCAGACGGCTAGCCATAGTACTAGAATGTTGGTTCTCTCGAGGAACAACCTCTCTGTTAGCTTGTGCCGTAATGGCTTGAACTTTAGTGGGGATGACTTGGGCCATTTGGAACAGGGCTTCCCTCACCTCACTATCAATAATGGCCGGAGGGTTGATCGGATCTTGATCATTTGCAGCAACTTTCACTTTAGGAGGAACTCGATTTCCTTGGGGAACTGCTCCAGCATTCGTAATATCCTCTCCTACTCTTCTCGCGGCTGTCCTTCTTGTGTTCATATCCTATAACCACAAGAATGGGATTAGATTCTAAAGATACATAGTGTCAAAACTCTAGAGGCACGACATTGGATTACCAAGAAAAGAGAATTTTCCTAACCATCACATAGCATCTCATTCATAATTGTGGTGCGCTTCACAACCATAAACAAACAATATGTAATGTGGTTTAGTGAGACATATATCCTAAGGATATTCTACCTCATGTTCTGATACCAAGTTTATCATATCCGGAGAGAACCTCCCAAATGCGACCGGCGATGGCGTCCTCTCGAAGGATTTAGGCAATTCCTTAGCATTCATCATAAAATGTCATCAGTTAAAATTTGCTGAAAAATTAAAGAAACTTTTATACTTATGTACATATCGAGGTATACTTAGACCTCTCACTTAAAAGCTTATTTAGGCTTTACTTATAGCATCATGATAATATACATATGTTGTTCTAAAACTTGTCTCACATAAAACCATCTAAAGAGTATAAGTTGGACTTAGACAATAAAATTTCAATATGCTAATAGGCCTTACTACAATAGAATTCGAAGAACATAAAATGGAATAAAGAGAATTCTTAAAAACTAATAAAGTCTTCATAAGATAGAATAGCAAAAAGAGAGCATCACCGAACATGAGGACCTACCAATACTTGAAAAAAGAGTTCCAAGCTTCTTCAATCGACCTTCTTAATCCTCAACGGCCAGACCCTACATTTGTAGTTATATAGAGTAAGGGGTTAGTACGCCACATGTACTAAGTATGGGTATATGCACATAAATATTTAAGGACATGCATGAAAAGAACCATTTCTTTATAAAGCATGCTAAATCCTTTGAGACCTTTAGCGTACATATACTAAAACATATACAAGATAAGGATCACAACAACATGAAGTATGAACATAACCAAAGACACAACATCGTAAAGTCATATTATAATTTCAAGTTTATTAATACATATCAACTTAACATACAAAGCAGTTACCAACAATCTCATCCCAAATCTACTAGTGCAATGATCATGTGAAGCCCTATAACCCCACATAGTCAAGTAAACAAGATAGGAGATCATAAGTAAATCTTTACTTTATACAACGTGTATCATAGATAGTCATCACCACACATAGCAATATAGACCAGTACATGTTCATCAACATAACCAACATCACATAAGAGTAACATCATATATCATAGGCATTATACATTTAATGTTGTCATATTACACAAGAACAATCTCCTATGATTTCCCTTAGAGTCAACTTGTGCAATGTCAAGGTAGAGTTTGATACCCCTACCTATACTAAGTATACTTCTCAAGTTACCCAACTCAATGTCCATTTACTTGTCTTTCAGTTTACTTGAGGGAACAATCGCCTTAACCGACATTAGACCATGTGAGCTAAACGTGGAATCCGGTGTCATGAAACCCCACACCGCAAGAAGGTGGTCTACATGCCAAAGTACAACCAGACGTGACATAGCTTTCTAGGTCGATCCACTAGCTAGTATTCCTATGGTGGCAACATAGTTCAAGACCTAGGAGATACATCGGAGACCCATAGTTTCACACTACATGGCAGACTCTATCTCATGAGAGTTATTGTGAACCTACTTTCCAACTATGGAAGGGACATCTCTCATATCTAGTCCATAGGTGCTAAGCTTAAGTCCCTTGTTGAACAACTTTAAGTTATCAAATATTCATAAATCTTATCATAATTCATAGGAGTGTAACTCCTTGTATAAACATGATCATAAGCCCTTTAGGATTAGGACAATAATTTCCTTTCATTACAACCATAGTGTGTAAGGCATACAAGATAAACATCATCACTTGCATTATCATATCCTTATCATGATCTCACATTCAGCGTATTCATAGCCCAACATATATACATAGCATCATCATAAATACTTCAATAGCATTATAACATCATTTATAGGCTAACATCAATATCATAGAGTAATCACGATTTTAGAAGACTTACCTCTTTCTTCCAAGAACCTTTATTAAGGATTTATCTTCAATACATAACTATCATCAAACAACATAGTGAAATACTCAATAGCATAACCAATATCAACTCTTCAAGTCATAAACAAGACAAATTCATCATTAGGGATAAGGGAAAGAGTCATTAAAGAGTTTTTTCAAGTCATAGTTCCAATCCCAACGTTTACATGTTATCAAGTAGTAGATATAAGCCAACCAAAACCATCATTTATAGAAGGAACATGCTTCACACGAAATTCAAACATTACAAGTCAAATACCCAACAATATATACTTAATTAACCATAGAAAATCACTATACTTTCATCAAAAATAAAAAATCTAGAGTTAGGAAGAAAACCCGTTTTGTAGAGTAAAAACCGTAGGAGTTGAATTTTTTCAAAACCATCTTTGAAAGGACCTCTTGGGGAAAGGAATCCCAATAGTGAAGAACCCATACCTTGTTGACGAATATTCTGCGAATTTGGGTTGAGAAACTTGAAGTCTTCGTCTTCTTCCGTAAGCTTTTCTTGCTCTTCAATGGAGTTTGGAAAAGAGAGCGTTCTTGAGAGAGATGAGAGGAATTAATTTAATCTGATTGAAGTGTGTAAAAAATGGTCTAAAACTGACCCAAAATAATTATAAAGTCGTCCCATAAAATACCCAAAAGACCCCTCACATAAATGGGTCTTTTGTGAAGTTATATTGCATTACTACTTTAACGAATATGGGAAGTGGATGCGCATCGCGGGGCCAATTCCAATTCTTTTTTCTGAATTTAGGGTCGAGGCAGTGAGCCTCATGACAGATCCGCGTCCCGAGGCTGATTCCCAATTCTTATTTTTTAAAATTGATTTGAGGCAATGGGCCTAGTGTGGGTTGCGCGTCGCGCAGCAGCCCGTTAATTCTTGATTGTTAATTCGTGCAGGCTGCTTTCGCAGCCTGCCTACCTATGTTGGGGTCCTCCTCAAGAACCCTTCAGCTGGTCGTTGGGGAGTCGTTATCAGACGCTTAGACCCTCTATACTACATTTTACCTATCCAAAGTCTTTTTACTAGTTTTAGACTTCATTTGACACTACCAAACCTTCACCAAACATAGGGACGTCAACTAGTTCAAATTAGCTAGTTTCCGGACGTCAAGATCTTTCTTTGTAATTTTGGCTCTAACCTTTTCTAAATTAACTTATTACATTAATATAGGTCTGGAAATATCATTTTGAACATTACTTAATAGATTAAGCTCTAGTGTAAATCATGGAACTTCCGGAGTGTTACACATAATGTTGGTCTTATCGACTATATGACGAGGGTCCTAATTAATTTGTATGAAGTTGAACATATGTGTAATGTTGAAGTATGGAGTAAGTGGTAAGGTCTTATGATGTTTAAGTGATGTGAAGTTAAGATATGTTAATGTTGACTATTGTCTTGCTATGATGGTATTGGAAGACTTGACTTGTATGTTGTCTTTCAATGAGTATTTTATGTGGTCCATAGAGTATGTTGGGTCAAATGTGAAGTATGTGTCTCATGATATGATATGATTCTATGAATGTGTATGTTTTAGGTAATGAAGGTTGTATGAATGTTCACCTTGGTGACCTTAAGGTGATGCTTAAGTGTAGATGGTGGAATGGGACACTATTTATGCATTTCCAAGTATCACTAGAGGTTTACTTGGGAGTTAAGGAGTTAAGGTAAAATAAAGATAATGTTATGAAATGATAAATGTCCTTAAATGTAATATGTGGCTTACATGATGGTTATGAATATTGTACATGTCTATATGAAGTATGTGAACTATATTGTACTTATTGTATCAATGTTCATGAAGTTTTACTAAAAGGCATGATGCATGCCTTCTGACAAAATGTCCTCTTTAAATGCACGTTTTTGCATGGTTGTCATACTTTGTGCATTCTTGTACTAATACCATTCTTCTTCAACTTTTTACACAAAGTGTTGGTGGTGATGGCTAGAGGAAGTCTTCTAATTGAAGAGCTTGGATAGATCTCCCAAGTTCAAAGAAAGGGATCCTTACGATTCAAGGATGTCCTATGTCAAGTTATTCTCAAAGTTTATGTAATAGCTTAGATGTTATTTTATGCTATTAAGGTTCGTGTCCCTAATCTAACCTATTGATGTTGAGTATAAAATGGCTTACGAGACTTAGAGTCTAATTATGTACTTACGATATTTTATATTAATGGAAGTGATGTTTCTAGCATATGATATGCTTTAAATTTTCTCTAAATTTCCTATGACAATGCGATGCATGACTACTATTTTCTTGTATAAGACCTCCGAGAGGTCAAGTATGCCATGATACTTCTGGGGGCTACTCTCTGATTGTGACACCTATAGATAGGATATTGGAACAAATGTGAGTCAACTTGAATGAAGATAGAGAGGTTGAGGGGGAGATAATCCAAAAAATCATACTGGAGTCACAATTTGTGGCTCATCAATGCCATGGTCGAGTGAGATCTAGTGTTGTAATATGGTTCTATGTTTCCACATCTACAGACCGTAGAAGCTTCTACGGGCCATAGATGGCAATAGTAGAAAGTGGTAAAACATTTTTTTCTAAAATCAAGTTTGAGTACCCCTTTTACTGTTTACCAGTACAATCCTTGCAGTGATCTATAAGTCGTACATAGGTCTCATTAGTAAGAATATGACTTGGTTGAATTTTAATGAAAAAAGTTGAGTCCTACATTTAGTGTCTACGGACTGTAGGAAATCCCAGAGACCGTCGAAGGTCCCATCAACTTTAAGTGAATTCATGGTCCACGTACTTTGTCTACGGTTGACCAATGCTAAAATTGACTGTTTTCATAAAGTTTCTGATTAATACACTACTTCATCCAATACTAAGTGTCAATGATCTTTATTAAGTAATATAACCCAAGTAAGTCAGTTGGGGTCGAGTCCCAATGGAATGGTATGTATTTGAGAATAAATAGAAAAGCATTAATATGCTCAAGTCAATCATAGCTAAAAACATGTAACACCTCTAAAACAACTTAGGTGAAACTAGAGACTAACATGTGTATGATGAGGTTCTAAAGTCCTAAAATGGTTCATAATGATGTTTATAGGCAGTGTCTAAAGTTTGGTGAAGTATGTAGGTCAAACATCCAAGAACGTCCACGACGTTTGAAAGCTTTGCCTTGAAACGTCCTTGTGTGCTTTAGTACGTTTCATCAAGTGTACATGTTCATTTTAAATGAAATTGATGTGACAGTCCCTTAATATGTGTACGAGTTTATTTGGGTTTCAAACATCCGGAATAAACTCCCCAAGGACAAACAAAGGGGTCCTTGAGGAGGACCCAACATAGGAGAAGAAGCTGCCTAAAACGGTCCTACCTACGGAAGACAATCGATGCCCAGTAGATCATTCGATGCCCCGTAGGTGGAGGGAATTGGTAAGCAATTAGCTTAGAGATATTAAGATCCCATTGTAAAGTTTGTGTCCCAATAGACGGTTGCAAGTACAGCCCGTCGATGGGACGACACCTCATAAGTGAGTGGCCGTCGATGAGACCTGCAGTTTTCTACAGGGTCTCGACCAACTCAAGGATACTTTGGGGTTTTCACCTAGCCTTCCTAAAATTAGTTGGAAGGTTGATTAAGGTTATTTTAGGTATTTTAAATAGTTTTATAAGTCTTAAACACTTATACGAATTCATTATTTCGAATAAAAACCAAAAACGCCTAAAAACTCTCTAGAACACTGTTGAAGCTTGAAGGGAGATTGGATCTTGAAGCTTGGTTTATCTATCAATTCTTCTCAATTTTTGTGTTCTAGCATCAATTAAGGTATGGTTTTCTTCGTTGAATGTTCTTTCTTCAAGGACCCAAACTTCAAAGTGGTTTTTCAAGGCTTTCTCAAAAGATGAACTTCTAAATTGTAATCTAGACATTCTTTCTTGCATAAAACTTTTTGAATCATTGTATTATGATTGAATTGATGTTAATTTAATGATTTTAACCTAAAAATTCCATGAACCCATCCAAATCATGAAATCCTAGCTTTGACTATATTATGGGTGATTTGATCATGTCTCTATACTATTGAATTCATGGGTAGTTTACTTTGGGCTATTGATTAATGAAAGAGTTAGAATCATGTGTAGGCTGTTCTAAATAGATGAATTCATATTGTATTATCTTGGATTCATTGTATATTGAGATTATTGGATTGAATTGGTGATCATGGTTATTGGTAATCGTCTTTGAGTATTGAAATGGTTGAATTGGCTATGGATTGAAGTTGTGAGATTTGGATTGGTGGTATTCTGCCCTAATTCTCTCTATATTATGTAGTATAGGTCTTGAATTATGATGATGATTGGTATGGTCCACTTATGGTGTTGGTGCTTATGTGTCATACTTGAGATGATGTATCCTCGTCGGCATTACTTTATGTATCATGTTATTATCATGTATAACTTGGCTATGTGATTATTGCAAATTTCTTGATGACTTATATGTATATGTGAAGTCATACATGTGTTCTTCTAAGTGAATATAGGTGATCATAATAGACTATACGGATGCCATATGTGTGAATGCTTGCTATTGAAGGGTGAACCTTCTTAATTGGCTATATGAGACTTGTGATGGAGTTTATTGATGTTCTATAGTAGTGTGTAGCGTGACTTGTGAGTATGACTAGTTGACCCTATATGCTACTTGAATAATATTGAGTTGTGTTAAGATGAGAATGAAGTGTGTCTTGTTTTGGTAGAGTTGTGTCCCTTACTTGATACATGAAGAATTTTAATATAAAACCTTGACTTAGTAGGATAAAAAACCTTTTTCATAGATGTATATGAATGAATGAAATATGATCTTAAAGATAGAAAAGAAGGTCATTATGTGGAACCTTGTAAGAAGGACGGTTAATATATCCTAGAAGTAGAAAGTCGTAATTGTATCCTTCTTGGGTGAAAGTTGGACTTAGGGTTGATTGGCTGGAACGACATGAAATCATCCTTAGGAAAGTATTTGAGCTATCCTCTTTGCTACTATAGGAAGCCCTAGGGGACCCTCTTTGGTAGGGTGTGTTATGATTTGGTTATGAACAAGATACTGAACCTCTTTATACACTTATTTATTGAATTACTCTATGAGAACAAAGGCTAGCACCGAGTGAGTATGCTTGGGTAGTCGCCCTATCTAAGGAGGAGGCTAGAGTGAAAAGAAACCCTTGATATTACTTAACCATGTTCATACATGGGATGTGTCCTAGTTCTACCATTGGCAAGTAGAACACCCTCCACCGGAGTAGGTTTATGACTCCGGATTCAATGCGTAGCTAGTATGGTCTATGTCGGTTATTGCCTATTATCATCATATGGGACACCTACTAGTGTTAGAGAAGTTCTATGAAGTTTAGGTAGTTGTATGGGATGCTATCTAGACATTGCACAGTTAGTCTTTGAAGATGTTAGTGTGTGAGTTCCCTAGGTCTTTTCCAAAACAAATATATATGAAGTCGTCTAAATGCTTAAATGAACTCTAATTGACTTAATAATGATTATGACTTAAGTTAATGAAGGTTGAATGAAAGTATACCTATCAAGGGAAGATTTGAGGGTTGCTTAGGTAGACTGGAAGAGGTTGTGTGGGCGGTCTCTTCATGTTCCACTCAAGTGAATCTTAGGGTAACCTTAGGTGGGGAGTTGAATGTTGGGAAGGTTATAATCTTATCTTAGGTAGTCTTAAGGATAATTTAGGCTTGCTTGAAGAGGGTGTATGGGCGGTTTCTTCTTGTCCTACTTAAGTTAGTCTTAGGATAACCTTGGATGGGAGGCTTGTGTGTTACATAGTTCACTGTGAAGTCAATGTAAGATTACTGTAATTTGATATAAATTGAATATGACTTTGAACGTATTTTAAATGTGATGTTTGGTGCTTAAATGTGATTCTTATACTTATGATATGAAGTTTTAATCAAAAAGAGCATGTTTCTCATTATTTTATGCATTATGTCATACTTAGTACATGCAATGTACTAATTCCATACATTTTGTCTATATCTAAAGGTGTGGCTAGCAGGTGAGAGGTATCTTGAGGAAGAGCTTAGAATCTAGTACCCGTTCAAGCAAAGTTGGGGTATGTCCTCACTTGATTCGAGGACATTACTATCTTTAGATTTCTTTCATAAAAAGTATTGTAATAGACATTAGCTTTCTATTTTCGTATTGTATGGGTCGTGTCCGTATTTTCTATCATTTTATATGAAAGATGTTATCAGATATTATTCGTGTGAAAAGTTTTAATCCCGCACTACCTTTCATACATGTATGCAATGAACGATGTCTAAGGGCTTGTACAAGACCTCCGAGAGATCAAGTAAGTCTTGTTCGACCCAAGGATTGCCCTAACATCTAGGGTGGACTTGCGGGTCATTACAAAACATTTGAGAATAAAAGCATGGTTCAAGTTTGGGTGACACAAATGTGAAATAAGGGGGTTTGGTTTCAACTATCAGCAACAATAGCAAATAACACAAAAAATAACAAATATGGAGACGGAATTCTTGGGATGTGATTGGACTATGGGCTAATATAGACAAATGTGTGATTGAAATCAAAATTTAATAGTTGTAAATAAGTGAATAAGCTAGACTTTAGTGGGTATAAACTCTCTTTTGAATAATTTACCGTAATCAAATTGGTTTCTCTTGAACAGCAAAATGAAGCAATTGAGAACAACCTTCGCTTTTGTCTATTTACTCTCTCGAGTTGAATGTGTGGAAAAGGGTTTAGGATTCACTCTCTCGAGCTGAACTCATAACAACTCAATTCCCACAGACCATCAAATAAGTAATCTTGGTTTTAGAACCTCTCTCTCGAGCAAGCCAAAAACACGAAAATAGTGTTGCATTTGCAACTACAACCCTTTAGATTAAGCCACAATTACTGAATTAAAAATCATTACCAAATTGTGTTTCCATCAACTAGACAAGATTAATATTGTCTTTACAAAGGTCTAACATGAAGAATCTTCAATACCCACTTTCACTTTCTCACAAATGGAAATCTTGAAAGCTAAGGAAATATTGTCTCTCATATACTCAGTTCTCAACTCAAAACTTTAAAACTGAATAATAACAATTCTCTTATGAAAACTTCATACAAAACTAAGAATTTAAAAATGTATTTATAGTTTCCAAAAAATGTGTTGCGATTTTCTATTCGGCACAATATGTCGGGATCACCAATTCACTCGGTGTATAAAACTCCTTGGCTCACGCCCCGCCTTTTAAAACATTGATTATGATTTAATACCTTCGATCAAATTTAGAATAAAATAATTCTACATTTTATCATAAAATTATTAAAATTTATATTTAACATCAAACGACTCCTACGATCCGCCCTTTGGTCAATTACATCACCTTTCTACTTCGGCCTTAAACATCTTCAAGTTCTGTAACTTTGACGATACAATATTGCATCATGGAACCGTTTGTCGACTCGCCGGCTGCTCCTTTCTATCATCGACTTGATTTTCTCCTTCAAGGCTTAGCACATTGGAACATTAGGCGAGACCATGTCCATTCGGAAACTCGCCCAACGGATTAGGCGATTCTCAAGACTTTTTTTCTTCGTTCTTTGAGATGCCTTATTTCATTTTGCGTCTTAGTGTCCATGCTTTGTTCCTCAATCCAAATACCTAAAATTCAAGGATTTACATCAGTTTTTTGGATAAAATATGCATTTGAGGACACTAAATCTATTAAAATAAAGCCCTCAATGAGTCTAAATTGTGGACTCATTAACACACCCAACTAAACTTTATCTTGTCCTCAAGTAAAACTCAAGTTCAGCAGTTCAAAAAGGATGTCTCAATTAGTGCTACACAAGACTGAATCATGAATGCGCACACAAAGAATCTCAAGTTCACAGTATTTGCTTCAAAGTCAAGTTTAAGCTCAACAAAGGAAATCAAATTCCTTCACACAAAGGTTGATTCCATATTCACACACAATGGTTCTACAATTTAAAGCTCTAGAATCAATTGCAATACTCACACTCATAAAGATGAACAAAATGCATGATTTCACCCATATGTTTGCGCGTATCTTCCAATCAACACTTGTTTTAGCTCACTCAAAATCAAAAAGGTCATTTCAATGCTTGTAACGGGGTTGAGTGCAAAGGTATGGTCATTTAGGCTAGTGACTTCTATCCTCATGAAATGTGGTGTGATCAACACTTCTATTCCTCTATTTTATCATTCTCATTTGTGCTCAAAAGTCACCCTATTATGCATCTTCAATGGATTGTTTAGACACCCCATTTTCTTGGCACTTTCACAAATTTATTCCCCAACTTTTTCAATATATTTTTTTTCATTCTTTTCTTCTTTTTCTCTCTTTTTTTTTGTAAGGAGGGATTCCATTTTTATCAAACCATGGGTTAAAGGGACCTTCTTACACTTCTTATTTTACCTTCTCTTTTCACCACACTATTCAAACAAACCACAAATCATGAGGATTGTAGGTAATGGATCAATAAAGGTTACATTTTCATTATGTTTCATCCAAGGAAAGGGTAAGGCTCAAAGGTTACTCAAGCGGGTTCACACACTCACAAGGTAGGCCAACAAAAAGAGGTATAATGTCAAATTGTTTCTCACTCTCCAAAGTTTCCTAATTTCAACTCAAGAGGTTGCCTCACTTAGTTAACCAGATCAACGGGGCAAATTCTAGGTGCCATCACACATGGTTCATGGCATGCTCATCACACAAGGCATTTACACCAATAACAAACAAGACTCAACACTTAAGCTACTGTGCAATGTCCATCACAAGAGACTCATTTTGATACTTGGATAGTCACAATGACATGAAAAAAGTTCACAGATTGACTATGGAAATTCATTTGTCCTCATTAAAATCGCACATTCATTTTTGTTTGATTATGAGCACTATTCAAGGCATCGGTATTCATCAAGACCGAGACTCATATTTGCAGAAGAACAGCCACATTCAAACACAACCAAGAGGTGGAATAACTATTTTTCAAAAGGGTCCAAAAATCATTTACAATTCAAAATAAGGAGTCACAAGCTCAATCATCCACAAGAACAATGTAACACACAATTAAAGGTCAAAACCCAGATGTATACACAAACCATTATCACAAAAATTCACGAATGTGGGGCCTCACCCCACCACAAATAAAAATCACTTTTTCTTAAATGCAAAGAAAAATATCAAAAAGTCAAAATAAAGTAAGAACATAGAGGGAGGTAAAGAAGGGATCATGTCCACTAAGTCATTCCATCTTTCTGGGTATCAAAGCCCGGTGCATCAATCTTGACTTGGGCATCAATGCCCTGAGTCACCTCAAAAGGGATTGTAACTACACTACCATCAGCCAAGGATGTATCTGCCAAACAAGTTGACACAGTTGCATCTACCATGGCTTCCTCAGTCTCAGTAAAGCTGCATACGAAGCTTCCTAAACAACCTCCAACATCTTCTCATCTATCTCCGCCTTTGACTTGGGATTAGTTGTCTCGTCAACTCTAACCTCATTCTAGTGGTAGCTAGAAGAATATCTAGCACATATGGGATATACATTGTCCCAAAGTTCATGGAGATGTCGGTGGACTCCACCTAATCCACATTAATCCACAGCATAGCAATAGCGGCCTTCGAAGTCGTCACCACCTCGGTGGCCCCTTGTCCATGCTCACAAACTGATATCCTTGCCACAAGGGCCTCAACGATAGAATCCAATGGTCTCACAGCATCAGCCACAAAATTTTGAATCATGCTTGGAACGGAGGCGTCGAGTGTAACAACCCTAAAAATGAATATGATAAGTAATGTGTAATGTGTATAGAATGCCTACGATTAGACTGGGTTCACACGGATTGATGCGCGTAGAACGAAACCTTTGAACCCTTGTAACAGCCCAGCCAACTAACTTGGGGAGTTAGTTGATCTAGGAAAGGTTGGGTCCAGCCATGTCGGGCTCTCGAATACGAAGATTTACTCGAATGAGTCTTTACCGGACTTAAAAAGGGAAAATCTAGGTTTGGAGGGTCTAGGGGTAAAATGGTCTTTTACCAGGATAAGGGTACTATCATAATTACCCTAAATATATATTAATTAATAAGGTGGAGGGGAACTTTGGGGAGAGAGAGCCGAAAATTGGCTCTTGAAGTGAAGTGTTGCTCCACCCCGGTTCGAACATTGGTGGAAGCAATGAATTAAAATTGTTTTTAATTTAAGTTGGTAAATTAATATAATTAATTTATATTTATTATTTATTAGCTGATTTAAAATAAAATAAAATCAGATTTTAATAATTAACTAAACCTTATTTGACTAAGTCCTAAACTAGACTCCTAAGCCTAATATAACTCTCTCCTCTCACGTCTATCTCTCAACACACGTTCAATCTCTCTTATTTTTCATGATTCTCTTTGCCAAATAACTTCAAGAACAGTAGGTAAACCAAAGTTCTTCACACTTGAATAACTCACAACGAAAATTATAAACAAACAACTAATCAATCACGTAGGCAAAGAGAAGGTTTTCCATCGAGTTTGGTGTTGAACTTTTGGTGTTGGACGTGTGTTTGGAGGAGTTATTTGGGCAGCAAGTCGAGGTTTAAAAGTCAAAAAGGTATGGGTTCTCTTCTCTCTTGGTCCCTTTCCCAAGAGACCCCTTAAGATTCAGTCAATTCTAATCCGAAAACTAGGATTGTTCCCCGTTGCATGTCACTGTCACTAGCTCCCATTGAATCATAGGTTGGTTATGTTTGCTGGTAGAAAACTAGGGATGAAACGTGTTTTCGTGATGATTATTTGTTTATATGTATGCTCGGAATTATGTGACTTATGTTGATGTTTTTTTGAAATTATGTGTACGTGTGTGCAATGTGAACCGTAACTATGTGCCTCGGGTTAAGGCTCTAAAATGTGATGTTGTTGTTGTATTTCATGTACAAATGTTTATGTAAATCGTGATGTTCATATGAGTTGAAATGTGACTGATTTGAGTGATAATCGCTTGGCTAAACGAATCCATGAAAAATGCACCTAAGAACGTATTAACGATCCCACAACCTCTCAGACAGCTTAAGGAGAAAGTTAAAAGAAAATGAAAATAAAAGAAATGTGAGGCGTGGGAATCGAACCCACGACCTCTAGGTAGTAAAGGAGAAAGGAAAAATGAAAAGAAAAGGAATGAGAGGCGTGGGAATCGAACCCACGACCTCTTAGGCAGATTTAAGGAGAATTAAAAATGGAAATAAAAGAAATGTGAGGCGTGGGAATTGAACCCACGTCCTCTAAGCAGTAGAGGAGAATTACAACAAAAATAAAGTGAGGCTGTGGGGGTTTGATCCCACAACCTCATGGTCAATACGAAATAGTCAAGGAGAAATAAATAAAAAAATAAAAGGGGTTGTGGGGGTTCGAACCCACAACCCCTCGGCCAAGGGAGAGAGAGTTTAAAGAAAAGAAATTAAAAGAAAATGATGTTGTGGGGGTTCGATCCCACATCCTCTCAATCCCATTGAGCGAAAAATGAAGAGAAAAACTAAGGGAAAAATAAAATGAAGGTGTTGGGGCTTGATCTTGGGTACCCAAGCCGTGTGGACCAAAATAAATAAATGAAAAAAATATAAGTGTTGTCCAAGGGATTCGAAATTGGGTTCCCTTGCCCAAATTCCGTATTGATACATAAGTCATACGTGAATTAAATGTTCAAGAATAATGCCGCCTACTTAGATCGAAATCGAGATCTACATACAAAATGCATAAGTCTTGTACCACGTAATCTTAGGAAGATATGAATCACTTATACGAACTATGAATGAAGCTTCATGGCTTGTAAGTATAGACCCATAAGTCTAGCATACGTTTAAAAATAAGTGAACCTAAGATATATGTAATGAAATAATGTAACCCTAGAAGGGTTAAGTATGAGTGTAAAACACAATAAATGGCCAAGTGCATTGGCATACGATGAAATGAATATTATGTAATGAAATGATGAAACCCTAGAAGGGTTAAGTAAGAATGTGAAACACACAAATGGCCAAGTGCATTGGCATATGATGAAATGAACATTCACGTAAAAAGGGGTGAGTAATTATGAAGAGTAAATGTTCTAATGTTAATGAATGTGGTGACAACATGATATGAGGCTAATGTAAAAGATGAGAACAATCTCAAATGCGCCTCATTAAATGTTACAAAAACGTACTCACCTATGAGAGTGTAAAGTGAATGAAGAGACTAGTCTCTATGAACACTATAATCAAAGTATTGAGATTAACACACTTAATATGAATGATGAGATGAGAAATCATCTATTGAGCTATGATGTCCTCATACTAGAAGCCAGCTTCCATGACGTATGAGTTGAATGTAATGGAACTTTATACTAAGCACCGATAGACTAGCTATGAGCGGTGATGCCTTCTTTCGGGAAGGGCAGAGGTTCACGTATCTCTCATTAGATGAGACTGTATGGCATGTCGGGTATGGGTCTCCTTATATCTCCTAGTCTTCGAACCTATAATGCCAATATAGGGATCTGGCGGGGTTAAATTCCCATGTACGCTAGCATGTTTTGGGTCACTTTGGCCGGTGATTCCACCTCTTTTCGGTGTGGGGGAGACACTGGATTTCATGATACTCACATGATCTATGTCGGTTAAAGTTAATGTTCCCAATGAATGTATGAGGCCAGCCTCAAATGATGCACATAATGAAATGAACCCATACCAAAGGTGTTAGGATAGGATAATCAAGAGGTGAGCTAGACTCAAGTAATGACACTAGGTTATTCTTGATCATTGCACAACAAACCCGATGAGAGTCTTAAACTACATCCTAGGTATAGCTGGTGTTTACACTAGCTTATGAATGAATGAAATGAAGTATGTATGAATGAATGAAGCAGACTCTGTGTTTGTTAAAGAAGGATCCCTAGTTGAGGTCTCATACGTTGAGCCCTCGTTTTGAGAAGTCTTAATGTCATGTCCATGATTCCAAGGTCTCATGGCATATGAATGAATGTTATGTGTAAAATGTTATGTGCTATATGCAATACGATATGTGCTATGTATAAGATGTTATGTGATGTGTGCAATATGATAAGTATGATGATGCATGTTATTCTCATGGCATGACTTTCCTAATCCAAATTTGGAAAGCTCACTGACTTTCCTAATCCAAATTTGGAAAGCTCACTAACTTTCCTAATCCCAATTTGGCAAGTCTACTGACTTGACTTTCCATAATCATGTTGCTAGGAAAGAGCTATTCTTACTCATGCATGTCATTGGTGTGTGCTTGCATATACCCATACATAGTACAAGTGTGTACTAATCTCATACAACTCTATATTTTTAGGTGCAGCCACAGGTGGACGCTAGAGTTTACAGGTTGACATTGCAGCTATGCGGACGTAGAGCTTTCATCCGGACTTGGTAGGCCCTTATGCTTTCGAGGATGTCTACCGTTACTATGTAGCTTAGATTTAGGATTTATCTAGTGGAGTATGTTCCACTAGTGTTTCTTTCCGTTTTTATTTGAGACATTGTATTGGTGCCATTTTGGCAATTATACATTTAATGCAGTATTGAACTATTTCTTTCAGTTGATAATCTTAATGTTAGATTGTTGATTATGAACATTATGAATGTAAGTAGAATGACCTTTATGCATGATAAGGAACAAAAAGTTTCAAAATTTTCCGCTAAAATTAACCTACATGAAGTAAGAATGACGTAAGTAGGCTTGTCTGTGACCTCTGAGAGGTCAACGACGCCGGTCTCGTCTGGGGTATAGATTCCGGTCGTGACAAAGTTGGTATGAGAGAACTAGGTTAAATTCCGAGGATAATAAGTTCACATCAACCACATTGAGTAGTTTCTAAGTCATGGTAGTGAAGTGCACCACTATCCTGAATTAGAGACTGCATGATGCATAGGAAAATTTCCCTTCTTCTACTCTTTATCGTGCTATCTAGAGCTTTGACACTTTGTGTCATTCTAAGTATCTAACTTCCTTCTTGTGTGCACGCGTAGACGAATACACACAAGAATTAGGATGGCCAAGTGGTCTAAGGCGCGAGACTCAATATGTGGACTTCCCAAGAAGGGGCAGTGATAGAAATGCCTAACGTGAACGAAAGACATTTGATAAGAGTGGTTGTTCGCAAGTACGTGAGTGCATGGTAGGTTCTAAAGCCTGCTATGAGTATTGATGAATAGGAGAAGGCTAAGGTGGCTGCTTACTAGATCAAGGGGATGCCTTAGGTATGGATTACCTCATAATTGCTAGACTACCATAGACTATCGAAATAGGGTAGTAAGGTTAAGTTTTCGAATAAGTTAGAGTTAAAATGAATTCATGTTTGCATGTCATGTTGCTGTTTTTGTATAGCGTGGACATGATTTTTGTGCTGCATGAGTTGTGAGGTGCATCAAGTTAAGTGCGATTGAGAAGGAAGTTCCTCAATCTCAAATATGAAGCTTCAGATAAGCTTGAGTAATATTCCTTATCCATAGTAAGTGTGAAACAGAAATTCACAAAGAGTAAAGTCTCAAGTATGTTAAAATATTTTCGAAAATCACTCTCTTTATCTTAAAATAATGTGTAGTGTCATTCGAGGATGAATATTACTAAGGGGGGGGGATAATGTAACAACCCTAAAAATGGATATGCTAAGTAATGCTTAATGTGTCTAGAATGCCTACGATTAGACCGGTTCACACGGATTGATGTGCGTAGAACCAGACCTCGGAACCCTTGCTACAGCCAATCCAACTAACTTTGGGAGTTAGTTGAGCTTGAAAAGGTTGGGTCCAACCATGTAGGGCTCTCGAATACGAAGATTTACTCGAATGAGTCTTTACCGGACTTAAAAAGGGAAAATCATAGTTTTGGAAGGTCTAGGGGTAAAATGATCTTTTTTCAGGCTAAGGGTAGTATCATAATTACCCTAAATATATAATTAATTATTAAATTAATAAAGTGGAGGGGCAATTTGGGGAGAGAGGGCCAAAAATTGGATCTTGAAGTGAAGTCTTGCTCCACCCGGGTTCGAACCTAGGTGGAAGAAATGAATTAAAATTGTTTTTAATTTAAGTTGGTAAATTAATATAATTAATTTATATTTATTATTTATTATCTGATTTAAAATAAAATAAAATCAGATTTTTAATAATTAACTAAACCTTATTTGACTAAGTCCTAAACTAGACTCCTAAGCCTAAGCTAACTCTCTCCTCTCGCGCTCATCTCTCTCTCTCACATCTCTATCACTCTCACTCACGATTATATCTGCCAAATAAATTTAAAAACAGTAGGTAAACCAAAGTTCTTCACACTTGAAGAACTCACAATGAAAATATAAGAAAATAAACGAAATCAATCACGTAGGCAAAGAGAAGTTTGTCCGTCGAGTTGGTGTTAACTTTGAGGGGATTTAGACGTGATCTTTGGAGAATATTTTGGGCAGCAAGTCAAAGTTTGAACGTCATAAAAGTTATGGATTTTCTTACTCTTGGTCCCTTTCCCAAGATACCCCTAGGATTCAGTCGATTCTAATCTGAAAACTAGGATTGTTTCGCCGTTGCATGTCCCTGTCACTAGCTCCCATTGAATCATAGGTTGGTTATGTTTGCTAGTAGAAAACTAGGGATGAAACATGTTTTCGTGATGATTATGTGTTTATATGTATGTTCGGAATTATGTGACCTATGTTGATGTTTTTCCAAAATTATGTGTACATGTGTGTGCAATGTGAAACCGCATGTATGTGCCTCGGGTTAAGGCTTTAAAATGTGATGTTGTGGTTGTATTTCATGTACAAATGATTATGTAATTCGTGATGTTCATATGACTTGAAATGTGGCTGATTTGAGTTATAATCTCTTGGCTAAACGAATCCATGAAAAATGCACCTAAGAACAAATTAAATGATCTACGAATTACCCTATGAATTTACGTGTAAATGTTGATGAAAGTATGTTGAATTATTTTTAAAAAAAAAAAAGCTTTAAGAGATGAATTTTGGTCAAGTTAAGGGGTTTCAAAATGTTGTGAAAAAATGAATTAATACAAGTGAGGTCATGGAGGATTGAACCCGTGACCTCACCATGTTAAAAACAATGAAAATAAAGAAGTAAAAATAAATGTGGTGAATGGGATTCGAACCATGGTCTTGGCTGGAAAATAAAGTATGAAAAATAAGGAATGAGAGGAGTAGGATTCGAACCCACAACCTCTCAGACAGCTTAAGGAGAAAGTTAAAAGAAAATGAAAAGAAAAGAAATGTGAGGCGTGGGAATCGAACCCACGACCTCTAGGCAGTAAAGGAGAAAGGAAAAATGAAAAGAAATGGAATGTGAGTCGTGGGAATCGAACCCACGACCTCTTAGGAAGATTTAAGGAGAATTAAAAATGGAAATAAAAGAAATGTGAGGTGTGGGAATTGAACCCACGACCTCTAGGCAGTAGAGGAGAATTACAAGAAAAATAAAGTGAGGATGTGGGGATTTGATCCCACAACCTCATGGTCAATGCAAAATAGTCAAGGAGAAATAATAAATAAAAAAAGTGCTGTGGGGGTTCGAACCGACAACCCCTAGGCCAAGGGAGAGAGAGTTTAAAGAAAAGAAATTAAAAGAAAATAAGGTTGTGGGGTTCGATCCCACATCCTCTCAATCCCATTGAGCGAAAAATGAAGAGAAAAACTAAGGGGAAAATAAAATGAAGGTGTTGGGACTCGATCTTGGGTCCCCAAGCCGTGTGGACCAAAATAAATAAATGAAAAAAAATGTAAGTGTTGTCCAAGGGATTGGAAATTGGGTTCCCTTGCCCAAATTCCGTATTGATACATAAGTCATACGTGAATTAAATGTTCAAGAATAATGCCGCCTACTTAGATTGAAATTGAGATCTTGGCATACATACAAGATGCATAAGTCTTGTACCACGTAATCTTAGGAAGATATGAATCACTTAAACGAACTATGAATGAAGCCTCATGGCTTGTATTATAAACCCATAAGTCTAGCATACGTTTAAAAATAAGTGAACCTAAGATGTATGTAATGAAATGATGTAACCCTAGAAGGGTTAAGTATGAGTGTAAAACACACTAAATGGCCAAGTGCATTGGCATACGACGAAATGAATATTATGTAATGAAATGATGAAACCCTAGAAGGGTTAAGTAAGAGTGTGAAACACACAAATGGCCAAGTGCATTGGCATATGATGCAATGAACATTCACGTAAAAAGGGGTGAGTAATTATGAAGAGTAAATGTGCTAATGTTAATGAATGTTGTGACAACATGATATGAGTCTAATGTAAAAGATGAGAACAATCTCAAATGCGCCTCATTAAATGTTACCAAAACGTACTCACTTATGAGAGTGTAAAGTTAATAAAGAGACCAGTCTCTATGAACACTCTAATGAAAGTATTGAGATTAACACACTTAATACTAATGATGAGATGATAAATTATCTATTGAGCTATGATGTCCTCATACTTGAAGTCAGCTTCCATGACGTATGAGTTGAATGTAATGGAACTTTATACTGAGCACCGATAGACTAGTTATGAGCGGTGATGCCTTCTTTCAAGAAGGACGGAGGTTCACGTAACTCTCATGAGATGAGACTGTCCGACATTCCGGGTATGGGTCTCCTTATATCTCCTAGTCTTCGAACCTATACTGCCAATATAGGGATCTGGCGGGGTTAAATTCCCATGTACGCTAGCATGTTTTGGGTCACTTTGGCCGGTGATTCCACCTCTTTTTGGTGTGGGGGAGACACTAGATTTCATGATGCTCACATGATCTATGTAGGTTAAAGTTAAAGTTCCCAATGATTGAATAAGGTCAGCCTCAAATGATGCACATAATGAAATGAACGATACCAAAGGTGTTAGGATAGGATAATCAAGAGGTGAGCTAGACTCAAGTAATGACACTAGGTTATTCTTGATCATTGCACAACAAACCCGATGAGAGTCTTAAACTACATCCTAGGTATAAGTGGTGTTTACACTAGCTTATGAATGAATGAAATGAAGTACATACGAATAAATAAAGCAGACTCTGTGTTTGTTAAAGAAGGCTCCCTAGTTGAGGTCTCATATGTTGAGCCCTCATTTTTGGGAAGTCTTAATGTCAAGTCCATGATTCCAAGGTCTCATGGCATATGAATGAATGCTATGTGTAAGATATTATGTGCTATATGCAATACGATATGTGCTATGTATAAGATGTTATGTGCTGTGTAAAATATGATAAGTGTGATGATGCATGTTATTCTCATGGCATGACCTTCCTAATTGAAATTTGGAAAGCTCACTGACTTTCCTAATACTAATTTGGAAAGTTCAATGACTTTACTAATCAAATTTGGAAAGCTCACTAACTTTCCTAATCCCAATTTGGCAAGTCCACTGACTTGACTTTACATAATCATGATTCTAGGAAAGAGCTATTCTTACTCATACATGTCCTTGGTGTGTGCTTGCATATACCCATACATAGTACAAGTGTGTACTAATCCCATACAACTCTATATTTTTAGATGCAGGCACAGGTGGATGCTAGAGCTTATAGGTTGACGTTGTAGCTATCCGGACGTGGAGCTTTCATACGCACTTGGTAGGACCTCATACTTTCGAGGATGTCTACCATTAATATCTATATTAGATGTAGGCTTTAGCTAGTGGAGTATTCCACTAGTGTTTCTTTCCATTTTTATTTCAGACATTGTATTGGTGCCATTTTGGCAATTTTACATTTAATGCAGTACTTAAATATTTCTTTCAGTTGATAATCTTAATGTTAGATGGTTGATTGTGAACATTATGAATGTAAGTAGAATGACCTTTATGTATGATAAGAAACAAAAAGTTTCAAAATTTTCTGCTAAAATTAACCTATATGAAGTAAGAATGAAGTAAGTAGGCTTGTCTGCGACCTCTGAAAGGTCAACGAGCTCTTGCTATAACCGAACGCGAGGGAAGGATCGTTTTTACCAATACTCACAAGATTATTTTAGCAGGTAATGGAGATATTCTAAGCATTCCATTAGTTATATATCAACGTTCCAATAAAAATACTTGTATGCATCAAAAATTCTGGGTTCCTCGAGGCAAATGCATTAAAAAGGGACAAATTTTAGCGGATAGTGCTGCTACGGTTGGTGGCGAACTTGCTTTGGGGAAAAACGTATTAGTAGCTTATATGCCATGGGAGGGTTACAATTCTGAAGATGCAGTACTTATTAGCGAGCGTTTGGTATATGAAGATATTTATACTTCTTTTCACATACGGAAATATGAAATTCATACTCATGTAACAAGTCAAGGCCCTGAAAAAGTAACTAATGAAATACCACATTTAGAAGCCCATTTACTCCGTAATTTAGACAAAAAAGGAATTGTTATACTGGGATCTTGGGTAGAGACGGGTGATATTTTAGTAGGTAAATTAACACCCCAAGTCGTGAAAGAATCTTCGTATGCCCCGGAAGATAGATTGTTACGAGCTATACTTGGTATTCAGGTATCTACTTCAAAAGAAACTTGTCTAAAATTACAAAAATGGGGGAAATCTAGATCAAACTCGGATTGATCTTACTTAACTTACTTAACCTTGGGTTAATTTACTTCGCCTAAAGGGAAGAAACTTTTGCGAACCCTTGGTTTAAGTCTGAGGTTTAAGTCTGACGCGAATAATATTCTACGACTAGCAATTCATTTATTTTCAAACCGACCCATTTACTATCTATTATTTGATTGACTAATCCTTTATATTGGAATGGCTGAAGGGTCAAATGATTTGGTAATTCCTCATGAGGGGATGAATCGAGAGAAATTTGAATCAGAGCTCTGGATTTTTGTTCATCCTTTGCCGTAATAATATCTCGGGGTTTGCAGCGATAACTCGGTATATCTACTATATGACCATTAACTAAAATATGTCGATGGTTAACTAATTGACGGGCTGCGGGAATAGTGGAAGCCATACCCAATCGAAAAAGGATGTTATCCAAACGCATTTCAAGTAATTGTAGTAAAACTTGACCTGTTGACCCCTTGTCTTTTCTGGCGATACGAACGTATTTAAGTAATTGTCGTTCTGTAAGACCATAATGAAAACGCAATTTTTGTTTTTCTTCTAGACGAATACGATATTGAGATTTTTTACCGGAACGCGATTGGTTTCTAAGATCACTTCCGGTCCTAGGCTTTTTATTAGTTAGTCCTGATAAAGCCCCCAGGCGTCGTATTTTTTTGAAACGAGGTCCTCGGTAATGCGACATAAAGACGCCGGTCTCGTCTGGGGTCTATACTCAGGTCGTGACATTTGGTGAGGAACTCGACCACCACCAACCCTCCTTGTCCTTCTTGACTTCTAGCTCCAATGGTGACTTGAAAGAGTCTTCTAAAAGAGAGGGGTTTGGGGTTTTAGGAAGAGGAGTCTAAAATGGATCTTAGGTTTTAGAAAACTTTAATATACCTAATAAACCATAAAACTAACGTCCTAGGGTCATAAAAGACTTGGGATGAATTTACCAAATACCCCAAGCCAAGGCAGCCACTTAACGGTTTTGCAGACCTCACAGATGAGACCTAACCAACGGACCATTGGTGGGGTCTCGTGGGTTGACACTTAGCTCCAAATGGAACCTGCACAACCTAACTTTCAGGTCCAATATATGGACCAAAATGACAGGCCTTTGGTTGACCTACTGGCCATCGTTCGTCTCGTTGGTGGACACTGCCCAGGCAGTTTTGGGGCTAAGTCTTGGGCCCTTCTCTAGGGACCCTTGTGGGTCCTAGGTGGTATCGTGCCCGGACTTTAAACCCTTAAACTAAGTCTTCTAGGTCATAGGAACATCCCACATTAGTTTCAAGGAAAACGAACATGTAAAACTCACTCAAACACATC
Organism: Solanum sitiens; assembly: GCA_016801875.1. NCBI lineage: Eukaryota > Viridiplantae > Streptophyta > Magnoliopsida > Solanales > Solanaceae > Solanum > Solanum sitiens. The sequence continues at coordinate 4,440,521 of JABWTJ010000007.1, read as the reverse complement.
AAGACACAAAAGTACTTTCTAAGGCACACCTTTCGAACGTCATGGACGTTCTTGGTCGATTGACCTCCAAACTTCACACACTGCCTAAGAACACTAAATTAACTCATTTTAAAACACAATTAACTCAATAAACAACAACAAAGCTCTAGGTCACCTTAGTTCGTTTTAGGGCGTTACAAGATTGTTCAAGAAGAAGATTGAAGAATGTCCTCACTTGACTCGAGGGCATATATGTCATTTTACGATTTGCTTATGGTGTTTTGTAATAGACTATATAGTAGTATGTTTTCAAAATCATATGGGCCGTGTCCCAAGTATTCATGTGTCTTAAGATGATGATTCGAGACTTAGCATTTCCTATTACTATATATCAAAGAGTTTTAAGACTATGCTATTGTTTATGAAAAGTTTTAATTCCGCACTACTTTTCATTATGTATATACAATGAATGATATGATAGGCTTGTATGAGACCTCTGAGAGGTCGAATACGCCGGTCTCAATCAAAGATTGCACCCTAACTTCTAGGGTGTGGTTTCAGGATGTGACAGTGTTCATGGCCATGGGTAAGGGCCTAATGATATTGAATTGGATGATTTGGCATTGGCTTGAAGTGTTGAGGATGAAGTGGTGGTACGCTGTCCTATTTCCATTTAATTAATGTTAATTGGACTTCAGTTATGTTATGATTGGTTTGGTCCACTTATGGTAGCAGTGTTATGTGAATTGATGTGGCCTTGTCGGCGTTATTTTAAGTATATTGATGATCATGGCCTTGTCGGCACTACTTGAAGTAATATCACTATTTGTGTAGTTGATTATGTGATGTATGATCATATCTACCTATATGTAAAAGTATGTGTTAGTGTATTGATGCTATTAAGGTTATCATGTTATGCTATGACTATGTGTTAAGTGTGTAGTCTTAGAGTTGATACATGGTAGTTCCTAACTTGGCTATATGAGTTTATAATGGTTATTTTTATGAAGTTAAAGTAATGAATAGGTTGACATAAGGTTGATAAGGGTCATTCCTAAGTGTCTAAAGAATGTTATGTAATATGAATTAAGTGAAGTATGTTGTGTCTTGTTTTGGTAGACTTGTGTCCCTTCAAGTGTATGAATATGAATATGTGATGTCTTGACTTAGGAAACTAAAGAGTCTTAGTCATGAATGAATGAATGTTAGGTTGAGACCTTGAATGATGATAAGAGGGTCCTTTATGTGAAACCTTTAACTTAGTGGTAAGGTTATGAAACTTGAAGTCGAAAACCGTAATGGTATCCTTCATGTAATTAATGATGGACTTAAGGTTGATTGGGTGGAACGACATCATATCAATCCTTACGAAAGTCATGATAAGCTTATTTTCGCCTTAGTGAGGTAGCCCTAGTGGACCTTTCTTTGGTAGGGTAAATGTAATTGGGTTATGAACTTGATATGGAACCCTTTTGTATGAACCTTAATGTGAATTAATCTATATGAATGAAGGCTAGCACCGAGTGAGTATGGAAAGGGAAGTAGTTCTAGTTACAATATGAGGCTAGAATACAAAGATGCCCTTCATATTCCTTAACCATGTGCCTACATGGGATGTGTCTAAGTTCTACCATTGGCAAGTAGAACAACCTCATCGGAGTAGGATAGAACTCCGGATTCCATGCTTTGCTACCATGGTCTATGTCGGTTATTGCCTATTCTCATCATCTGGGATACCTATTAGCATTAGAGAAGTTATATGAGGTTTCGGTGGTGGTATGTGACACTATCTAGACATTGCACAATAGGCTTTGAAGATGTTAGTAAGAGTCCCTAGGTCTTCTCCAAGACCATTATTTGAATGTCCTTTATGTGATGTATGTATCTTAAATGAACTAAGTAATGTAATGAATAAATGATATAAAGCATGTGAATAAATGAGTATCTAATCTAAAGTGACTTAAGGATTCCTTAGTTAAAGTGTGAAAAGGTCATAAAGGATGATCTCTTCATGTTTTATCTATCGAAGTCTTGAGAATGACTCTAGTTAGGGAAGTAGGTTGTTATTTTTGACATTATCTAAACTTAGGAAGTCATAAGGATTATTTAGGTAACCTTGAAGAGGGTGTATGGGCGTTCTATTCTAGTATTACTTAAGTAAGACTTTCGATAGCCTTGGTAGCGCAGATTGTCATATTATGTATGTTATGTATGTTGATGTATTGTAGGTGTGTATGTGTCTCATTATGAGTAATCTTGAGGATCGTTTAGGCACATATAGAGAGGGTGTATTGGCGGTCTCTCTTTGTGTGACTTAAGTGAGACATAGGATAGCTTTAATGAGAAGACTACATGATAGGATGTGTCTTAAAGGAAGTAAGGTAACTTCACTGTAACGGTGAAACAATTCACTGTACAGTGAAGTGAGGTCACTGGAAAGTGTCTCTTTAAATTGTGATATTTGGTTTGTATGTTTTCTTATGTGATTCTAAGTTGATAAATGTTTTTCTTATGATGATATTATGATATTTAAACGAAAAGATGCATATTTTCAATAAATGTCTGTTTTCATGATTGTTATGCATAATGTCATACTTAGTACATGTGGTTGTACTAATTCCATGCTTTTATCTATCTATATAGTTCTTGGTAGGTGAAGAGCTTTTGGGAAGAAGATTTGGATTTAGAATATCATTCAAGAGAAGTTGAAGTATGTCCTCAATTGACTCGAGGGCATATATGTATTTTATGTTTGTTTTATGAGTATTGTAATAGACTTAGTAGTACTATATTTTCTATTTTGTATGGGTCGTGTCCCAAGTACTCTTGTGTCTTAAGATGATGAGATTGAGACTTAGTATTTCCTATTAAATTAACATGAAAGAGTTTTAAAGACTATGATATATTTTGTGAAAAGTTTGAATTCCGCACTACTTTTCATTATGTAAATGTGATGAATGATATAAAGGGCTTGTACGAGACCTCCGAGAGGTCGAGTACGCGCGTCACAATACGAGATTTTGCCCTAACTTCTAGGGTGTGGTCTCGGTATGTGACGAGCTATTATGTTAAAGTGTTTACATAGGAGTCTAGAATAGACTAATGTGAACCCGCACAGGGGCAAAGTCCACTATGTCGTCCCAGATGGCCCTGCTCTGTCGTTGTTTTCCCGAGTTTTGTATTGCTGAAACATACATCGAAGTATCAGCAAGAAACCTTCACCCAAGCGTCCTTTTCCCTCCTAACTCTCGTACTGCATCCTCTCTATTTTCTTTTTGACCCATGAGTCGAAGTCATCGTAACCAAGTCTTAGTCTTTCCACCTCTTGAGTCGCCTTCTCAAGAGCATCTTGGTTCTCGACGAACTTGGCGTACATTTCTTGGGCTTTTATTTTTACCTCCCTTAGCTCGACCACTGCTTTGGGCTCTTTGTCTCTTATGCCGCGAAAGCTGCGCGGGGTTGGGGAGGAGATGCTTTGTATGTTGTCTTTCAGCCACTCTTTGTAGCCCTCATCATATCCAGCGTTGAATCGATCTGGGGTAATGGTGTCTTTATCCTTCTGCTCGGAACCTTTTCATTCTCTCAGCATTTTTGAAACTTCGTGCACCCTATCGTCTCCAATATCATATACATAAGCGCCATAGTACGCCTCTCGAGGTGTAGTTTGCCTCCTCCCAATCTATCGCAAGACTTGAAAGGATGCATAAAGGCGGATTTCTCGAATACCCGGTAGAGGAAGCACAAGCTGTGTACAGCTCTCCACAACGACTTCTTTAGATATGAACCGGTCGAGCAACCATTAGAGATCTTCTTCTCTCAATTCGGAGAAAATCTGAGACCATCTTACTCTATTTCTCCGATTATCCATATTTGCCCAGTACAACATATCATTTAACTCTCTGAGGGTGTTTTTGTTATCTAGAGTATGCAACTCCGGAGTTCCAGCCCCTTTTTGCCAGATGGCTTAAAATCTCCCACTGAAGGAGTAGATTACAACCCTGAAAGTAACGATGCCCTTCCTTGCACTTTCCCAGGTCTCGATACATGTCGGACAATAAGACCGGAGCAACAGGATAGTATTTCACTTGCCCTTAGTTCTCGTATTCTTTAAATAGAGTATGCAGGAGCGTTATAACACAAGTGTTGATGCTCAGATCAGGCCATGTGGGAAGACCATCATTCCCAACAACGCTATGGCAAAGGCTAGAGGACGAATTTTGTTGCACTCTCTGTAGGCGACCTTGAACTGTTGGTTATAGTTGGCGTAGAATCTTGCGTTCCCAAACCTGACATAGATGTCTCTGAATGATATGTTCGACTCCTGGCACCAGTGGACAAAATTTTTCCCCAAACAGAGCTAGTCTGCGATATTTTCTACGGAAGGTTTATTAGGGATGAAAATATCTTCTTGTTTTCTCGCTTTTCTTTCTATCCCCGTACCCATTGTTTCAATGCAATCTCGGATCTCCTCGATAGTCAGGGTAATCTCCGCGGTTCCAAATTGGAACACCATTCTTTGATTGTCCCAATATCCTTTGAGGACCTCAATCAGTTCTGGCCAACCATTCATGTTGATCAATTCGATAAGCGCACCTACGTATTTGTTGAGGGTTCTTCTATGATCCCTGTCGAGATCATTATACCATATTTTGAGTTGAAGTGGTTCTTGTATAATCATGTCGAACTTTGGAAATCCATCCATACCTACAAAACAGAAACTAGTTAATTTTTCCCACCCCACATTGGCATCGACACGTAGATCATTCATATGTCAAGCAAAATGATATGTCGTGAGGTCGGAGACCTTGGACACTGTTTTGGCGGTTTCAATCTAATGGACTTAATACGCCTTGGGTATTCAGACGTCTTAGGCTAATGCTTAAATTTCGGTTTTGATTTCGCTCTGTCATAGGCTTACTAGAATTTGTTTCAAAGTGATGGTTAATCGAGTCGGAAAAACAACGGGGTGAAGCTATCAAACGAAGTTGTATGACCGCATTCAAACTATTCATTTGATATTTCGAAATGAACTTTTGTGTATTTTTGAAAAAAGCCGTGGAAAGCTACGTTTCTATTTTCCTAATGCAAACTATTTGCCGTTTGGCGAAAATATGCCATGAAAATGCAACATTTCAATAATAAGATAAAGTAAGCAATTATATAACGTAGCCAAATAGATTTAGTTTTAAGGTTAGAATCTTCCATTCCCCAGCGGAGTCGCCATTTCTGTTTTATAAAAAAAATATTTTATATAAGTTTTTGACCTTTTTTAGAGTCTCCACTTGATATTTTAAAAGAAGAATCAAGAAAACTATGTTTCAAAAGACTTAAACAGAAAAATCATTTTGAAAACTTTAAAGGAGTTCGGGGATTCCTATTAAGGTCTTAGGAAGGTTGGAAAGAACCAAAGATGTCCGCTTACTTGGGGTTATCCAACAACTAACTTATTTGGCTAAAAACTTAATTTATTTCGAGATAAAAATTTGTTTAGGGTTGTTTGAAAAATGAATTTTGATTTTGCTATCTAAATGAGAATTCCGTTTGAAAATAATTCTAAGCCGACAAAACATTTACGGCGTTTGCGGAGGTTTGGATTCTTTAAATTTAAAACTAACAACAAATAAATAAAACAAAAGTAAGAGAGAGATGGAGGGAGAGAGATGGAGAGAGAGAGAGAGTTGAGTTGGGTCAAAATCCGGGTTGTCTGTCCGCCTGGACCGATATTTGGACCCATTTTTCTTTGGGTTTTGACCCATTAGTCGTGTACCTGTATTAAACTAACGATATAATAAATACAAAATCACAAGGGCTTAGGCCCAAAATAACAAAATACAAAAATTTTAAGAAATAAAATTTGAGCCCCCTTCAGCCTCATCTCTCCGACTTCTTCTACTTTGACTTCCTTCAATACGAGACCTGTTCTCTATGATTAACAATCCAAAAATAAATAGGTAAATAAATGAATTATACCATATTATGCTTATTAGATGAAACCAAGAGATAAATAAAGGAAGAAACTGATCACTTCGATAATTAATACACTCACTTAATTGCTCACAGTACGTAAAAAAGAATACCAAATTGATGAAACCAAACACTCTAAGTGGTCTTGTGCGGAAAACAAATCGATTCAAGATTCAAAATATATCAACTAACCCCAAAACACCAAACAAAATAGACACCTTTACAGATAAAAACATGAATAGTCAATGCTAAGGTCACATGCTCAAGCTAATTTAAAGCAGTAAACAGAGGGGTATAAGGTAATTAAAAAAATGAAACAGAAGAGCATATGGTAATGACAAAAATGACAATCAATGAAATTACAGAGAGAACGCCACAAACTCGGGTTAAGATTTGGCATTTTCCTTTCATTTAATCGAAAATGTAATGGCATGAAGACGAGACTTGATTAAAACACGTCATCTTAGGCAGCAAGACGACACAGGCATACAAGAAATGGATAAAATGAAATGATTGGAACAAACATGCTGCTATATTGCATTTGCTAGCCGAATAAATTTGTCCGAAAAAAATTAATAACTTACAAGAATATCGATATCAGGCAATGAACAAACCACACACAACAGATGAGCATGTACCCTAATGAGCTAATCGAAACTGAAATTGAAGCTCTGGGAATCATGATGGTAATATTCTGAATAAATGAAAAGTAAAACACGATAAAAATAGATAAAAAAAAGGCAGAAAACGAGACTTAACAAAGTCACTGAGTGAACTAAAATAAATATAAAACAAGGAGAAACATGGATGGTGGAACAACATAAAATCAACGAGTCGAGGCCTACCTGACTACTATACTAAACAAACATGAATAACAACATTTACAAACTTCACACCAAACTGCTTTTACAAAGAAAAAACTTTAGCTCATTTAAATAAAACAAAAGTAGCATCAAACAAGGGAACAAACACTAAACCAAGCAATAGAAAAAATAACAACTTTAAGCACGAACTCACGATGCTTTTAACTCGACATTACGACTAAATTGCTAAAACGAGTAAGAAAAAATATATGTATCCCATCAATAGCAAGCTAGCAAGCACTAACAGAACCTAAGACATGTAGAGTATAAGGAAATCCTACCAAAAAAAAAACTTAAATACCAAGATTTCAGCAAGCCTTAGGATTGGCACACAAAGTAGAAAGAATTCATATTTTTATTGACTATGTATGCAGGTGTAAAGTCCCCTTCCCTTTTGACTAAAAATCGAATGGCGTAAAGACACCCCTTAGTCTAAACGAGACAATATGCAGAAAGACGAAAAGGACATTCAAGCAGTAGGTAAGAACTAAACGATTAGAACAAACAACAACTACATCACACATGCTTAAACATTTTTTGGTTGATTGGCCTACATGAGTACTAAAACACGACATCAATGAAATAAATTGATTTGAAAACATTCACGCAACACTTTCAAGAGATGGGAATTTCAAAGTGGATTCAAACAAAAGAAAGAAGATGAACACACGAGAAAAGACATTAGCCAGATCTTAAAATGATATTATGACTACTTCGGAGTAGCAAGCCAAAGAAACCATATATCTCATACACTAATTTAACAAGCAGACCACAACTATCAAACAACTAAACTACATTCCATCATCAGAATGCTACTCTAAAGTGGGCGAAAAGGCGGAGAGAACATGGTGAAAGAATATTACCTTTTGAAGTACAGCGAACAAAGACGAAACAAGAGAAGAGAAGACCTTCCTACAACAAGGACTCGAACACCAACGATAATCAAGAAAACCAGGCAGCAAATCGAGAAATTCTCTATTGAGAAGTGATATTTAGAGTATATGACTATTATTTCTTAGAACCTCTGTTCCAAAATGTTCCAATCCAAAATATCAACTCCAAAATCTCTCTAACAAAATTTTTCCCACTCAAAAAAAAATCCCCCTCTTTGTGAAATGGAGACAATAATATATAGGAAGGTATTAGGGTTTAGAAAAAAAAAAGGGTGGGGGGGAAAGGGTAGGAAAGGGATTTCACGATAATTCCCAAAATTCAAAACTCTTCAAGGACCGAAAAAGTTGCTGATGTACCAGAAAGAAAACCAAAATTTCAGCCAAACCCCAAAAGGTGAAAGAGACACGATCAATTCAGATGAATTTCCCGTCCTTTCTGCTCGACGTGGACCGATCTCGTGCGAGCAAGGACGATTTGGCGAGGTTGATGCAGAGAATAAGGGAGATGGAATGGCAGAGAGTCGTACGAAGGCAGTGCTAGGCTCAATATGCGTGAACAACAACTTACGTCTATCTCTGTCTCCTCCGTGTATCATGTTATCGCTTTGCGCCCGTTTAATCGTTGTTGACGTTGTCATTTTTCATTTAGCGTGAAGGAGCCGCTTGAAAGTAAAAGTAATCATGTTCACACCGTCTTGTGAACGTTGGAGACTGCTATTCCCTTGCTGTAGAAATTCTCTGGGATATTTTGAAAAAGTTGGGCCGGGTCGATTTCGAGAAATGGGGGGGGGGGGGCAAAAAATTAATTGAGAGGGTTGGGTTGATTTGGTAATCTTATTATTGGATTTGCCAGGTAGTTGAGGGAAAGGGGGCATTGGGATGGGATGCTGGGAATATTGGATATAAGGAATTGGGTCAAATTTTGGTCTGAAGGAAACGAAAATGGGCCTAAAGGATTGGGCTTCTTCAACATGTGAATGGAAATTTGAGGTGCTGATGGGAACATGCTTGTAGGCCCAAAATTTGCATTTGATGGGTTTAGGAAAAAAGGTTATGTTTTTGGATTTTAGAAAATGGCCATATTAAGATTAATTTCGGGAATTTGATCAACATTTAATTAAGATGAACCAATCAATTAATTAACGAGCTTCTTTATTTTTAACAAGATACAATAACTAATTCAATTATAAAACAAAGACTCTAAACATAAGATACTAATTTAGACAAAATTAGTTTGTTTAAGCAAAACTAAAATCTTTTTTAGAAGATTTTTCAATACTTATAGAATATACTAATCGTATACATATTTATGTAAAACTTATATATTATCTAAAAATTCTATAGAGTGACATGATTGGTTTAAAGTAACTTATAAACGTTTTGAATTTTATAAAATCTGCTTATTTTAAATCGTTTAGAATTAAGAAACTCGTTAAATTAATTTATCGGGGAAGGTCAAAAATTGGGTGTCAACAATGATATTCATGTCTTGACTTGGGAAATAAGATACCCTCCTTACTGTGATGGTATGACACTAGTTCCATGTTTAGCACCCATGGTCTTAGTGTCGGTTAAAGCTATAGTTTCCCTAATGTAAAATAGACAATGGAAGTAATGTAATGAAACCTAACTAGTATAACCTAAGGGAAGTTGCTTAGGATAGGTGAGAGTAATGAACATACCTATGCATTACACAAGTATCTCTTGAGGGGAGTTCTAGGGAGGTGCTCTATATGTATATGTATATGTTTATGTTCTTTATGCATGACATTACAGTGTTGTCTACTTGTTAAGGTGATATCTATGGTATGAGTCCTATTGATTCTATATGATGAGGTCTTACCTTATGTGCATAATGTTTGTCTTTGTGACTCTTTGTATGTATGAAGTTTTCTCTACTTGCCACGTTGATGTATGAAGTAAATGATAAGGCTTTTAGTCTCTTTGGGTTTACTTAGTATGTGTAATGTCATAGGGCTTCACATGTGCGTTGCACGAGTAGGGTTAGATTGGGATTATGAGTAAGGTTTTATGATGCTTAATGAAATGAAGTTAAGATATTCTATTGGTTGACTATTGCCATTTATGATGTCATTGGTAGTGTTGACTTGCATGATTGTCTTGGAATGAGTCTTCTATGTGCTTCATAATGTATGTTGGGTCATATGTGAAGTATGAGTCTCATGATATGCTATCTGATATGAATGTGCATATTTAAGTTAAATAAGGTTTCATGAATATTGACCTTGGTGACATTAAGGTGATGCTTGAGTGTGCTTAGTGGAATGGGACACTATTCATGCATTGCACCAAGTATTACTAGGGGGTTACTTGGGTATAAGTGAAGTAAGGTAAAAGAAAGGTAATACTATGAATATGTTAAATGTTCCTCTGATGAAGTATGTGGATTTTTATTATGTCATGAATAGTGTCTATGCCTATGTGAAGTATATGATTTATGTTGTACTTGTTGTATCAAGGTTTTATGAAGTTTTACAAAAAGGCATGATGCATGGTTTTCTAACCAAATTTCCTCTTTAAATGCATATTTTTGCATGGTTGCCATACTTAGTGCATTGTTGTACTAACACCATTATTCTTCATCTGTTTACACAAAGTGTAGGTGGTGATGACTAGAGGATGTCTCTCAAAGTGAAGGGCATGGATAGATTTCCCCAAGTCCAAGAAAAGGGATCCTTACGTTCAAGGATTTCCTTTATCATGATTATGATCAAGTTATGTAATAGCTTAGTTAATATTTTATGTTTTAAGGGTCATGTCCCTATTCTACTCTATTGTTGTTGAGTCTAAGATGGAAAAAGAGTCTTAGAGTCTAACTATGTTTTATGACTTATATTATATATATATATATATATATATATATATATATATATATATATATATATATATATATATATATATATATATATATATATATATATATATATGAAGTGATGATTTTAGCATATGATGTGCTATGAAAGTTTAAAATTTTCCACTAAATTTCCTTTGACAATGCAATGAATGATAACTATGGGCTTGTAAGACCTCCGAGAGGTCAAGTACACCATGTTACTTCAAGGGGGTGCTCCCCGGTCGTGACACTTTCTTGTGTGTGTACTTATATGTGATCAAACCTTTAACCCAAACACATTTAGACACTACAAATAATCATACTTCATCATATCATATACTTGACATCATAATCATGCACTCATATTCATGTACATAGAGAATCATCCTAGTAACTATCCTATCAAGGAACACATGCGCAATTAATAGGCAAGGTGCCATACCCTTGTCCATACTAGTACACCTATCAATTCATCCTAGTTAAGATACACTTTTATACTTTCATAAACATATACTTCACATGTATAATAGTAGACAAAGGTGCATATGAGAACTATCCTTTCGTTAGCTACCATGAATCTATCCTAGTCATAAACATGAATGAAGTGTGTGTGTACATTGGTCAACATTATCACATAATGGGAACAATCATAGTATTGAGGAAGCCACACTCTTAGTATCACAACACACATTCATGTCCCTTAGACCATAGACCACTCACATATAAAGTTATAGTGACTATAGACGACACACAACAACATTATAGCATAGGACACAAGACATTTTCATCATTGAATCTAAGACTCATAATCATTCTTAGACCACACATTCATATAGGGGTTCATAGGTAGGGGTCATTCATCAATAGACTTCATCAATGATAAACATGTAGAAAAGCCTAACCCTAAAAACCTTATTAAATTTTCATCACATCATCAATGTAACCTATATCATGAACTGGCATTGGAGACTAGGCATATAACTTCACATTGTATAATCATCATAGCCATACATTCATAACACAATTGCTTTAAAGCCCATGATTACATCAATATAGAATGACAAGAAAGTAAACATTACCACCATAAGTGGACCATACTAGACAATGCCATCCAAGGCCAATCTATTATCAATCCTATACAAAGTAGAGGGAATAGGGAAAACTAACCAATTCTCAAAGCTTTGGTCATATTTGATCAATTTCCATAATTCATCAACAATTCATATAGGAAACAACAACTAAAGATACATTATCATAAACGAATCCATAAGTTTTTCAATATAGGATCACATTAACCACATTATAGACTAAATTGCGATTTTGGGAGGATCATGGGTTCTTCATGAAATTGGATTGAAATCAAAATAAAAAATAGGAGATAATCATCAATTCATAATAAGCCTGCTTTTAAAATCAATTTGAGAATGAACCCATGGCTAGATTAAAAGATAGCTATTTTGATAATGAAAACTCCTTTGAAAACCTTTGAAGGTACTCGTTAGATGAATGGTTAACTAGGATGAAGGATCACCATACAATACTACATTAGAAGACCATGAAAAGTTGATGAAAAAACCATAAAAATCCATCAACCGAGTTGTTCTTGAGATTCATCTCCAATGGAGGTTTCTAGAGAGAGTTTGTTTTGAGAGGGAAGGGTGAAATCTAAAGAATGAAGTGTATTTGGGTTTTTGATATTTTTAAAAAACATAAAATAACTAAATAGCCAATAATAACCGTTCATGTAAAACACTTAATTAACATATTATTAACTCTTTTAGTCACATATGAGGTTCTAGCTTCATTAATTAATTTTGAGGGACCTTACAATATCCCCCACTTGGGAACATTCGTCCTCGAATGACACTTGAGATATTTTAAACACTTTCAAGGACTCAATGACCCATAGAGAATCTCACAAAATTAAAAAAGTCATCCCATAAAAGTGAATGCACCAAACATACAAGGAACACAAACTTCACACCAATTTGCACTCAATGCACACAAGAAAGTAAAAAGATGAATTCACTCACCCTTTAATGCATCAAAAACAATAGGCAATCTTCATGTTCATAGGAGGAACATCCTTCTCATAATCATAACATGGTCCTTACATTTGATTTCTTTAAGAGCTCATCATGCAACAACCTTTTGGTAACACATGGGCAAATTCAACATCACTCAAGAAGCAAACAAGTAACTCATACTTCATGAACATGTATCATTAGGAATGTAGATCAATAAAGGTACTCATCCTTTAGACATAATGCCAAAAAACCCATACTCAGCATTAACATGTTTAGTTAAGTTTAAGGACGAATGTCCTTCTCCACAACATACTTACATGTTACCATAGAGTTCATATACATACAATGCACAGAGGTCAATTCATTCTGAGAACATCCCAACTTTTAACCAAGGCATGCTCATACTTCCTTCCTAATGAAGTCCAAATGGTAAATCACATCACACACATTAGAAAAATAGGAAGTCATTTCACAGAGTTCCAATTTCTAGCATGAAACTAGCTTCCATAAAAATGCATCAATTAGGGAAATCTTACAACTTATAGGCACACCTCAAGAACTTTGGCTAGACATACTATCACTTATCAAGAGTGAACCTACATTCACACTTCTCAAGCCATAAAAGTCACATAAATTTTAAAGGGACTCATCATTTTTTTTTATTTAAAGAGACTCAATTTCCATTGTGGGGCCAAAACACCAAACCTTAAAAGTGACATCAAACATGCTCCTTACATTATCTTATGAAGTCAAATTCAAATTTTAACATATGAAGATGCATAAAAAAAATGAGAAAACATAAATTTGGTAAGAATCCTTTTTGTTAAAATTTATACCCTTCAAAACATGCATAACATAGTGTCACATAGGACATGCATATCATATGGAGAGCGTGCAACTTATACTTATATGTAAAACTCCCATCATGAACAAGCTACTAGGAACTCTTTGGTTTTAATCTTGAGTAAGAATAAAAGGAAAATATAGGGATATCAACAACCTTACTACTTACATCATCATCCCCCACTTAGGGTAAACACATAAAGAGCAACTTATCTCAACCTTAAGGGAACCTTAGCTTACCAACCTTTATAACTAAGCACATCATCCCACTTTTGGGATATAAGCTTCATCACACCATTAACAACATCACCTAGAAGTGATTCTCAACATAGAGAAGTTCAAAGGAACTCAATATAGGAACATCAAGGGAACTTAAAATCTTACCTTCTAGGCATATTATCCCCCACTTAGGGTAAGCCTATTAACATCATGCCCTTCAACACAAGGTCTAGGCAAGCCAAGACAAAACCTACATACTCCTCATA
>JABWTJ010000007.1:182807-222956 GCA_016801875.1 Solanum sitiens | reverse complement strand
AGCCAAAACTCACACTTGGAGAATTTGGCATAAAGCTTTTTCTCCCTCAATACTTCCAACACAATTCTCAAGTGCTCCTCATGTTCCTTCTTGCTCTTTGAGTATATCAGTATATCATCAATAAATACAATAACAAAAAGATCCAGATATGGCTTAAAAATCCCGTTCATTAGGCTCATGAAAGCAGCAGGGGCATTCGTAAGCCCAAAAGACATTACTAAGAATTCATAATGCCCATACCTGGTTCGAAAAGCAGTCCTTGGCACATCTGCTGTCCGTATTTTCAATTGATGATAACCGGACCTCAAATCAATTTTAGAGAAGACACAAGCACCTTGTAACTGATCGAACAAATCATCAATGCGAGGAATAGGATACTTGTTCTTAATAGTTACCTTATTCAGCTGCCTGTAGTCTATGCACATCCGAAGACTTCCATCTTTCTTCTTCACAAATAAAACAGGAGCACCCCAAGGGATGCACTTGGCCTAATAAAACCTTTACCTAACAGCTCCTGAAGTTGGGCCTTTAACTCCCTTAACTCAGCTGGAGCCATTTTATAAGGGGGTATGGAAATGGGTCGAGTACCCGGTTCCAGATCAATGCAGAAATCAATATCTCTATCCGGTGGCATACCAGGAAGATCTGCAGGGAACACATCCAGAAACTCACGGACTACCGAAACCGACTCAATTGAAGGTACTTGGGTAGTGTCATCCTTGAGATGTGCCAAGAAAGATAAGCACCCCTTACTAATCATTCTTTTAGCACGAAGAAAGGAGATGATACGAACCGGGAGTGGAAAGTTAGTCCCCCTCCCACCACTAACGGATCGGTCCCAGGCTTGGCTAACGTCACAGTTTAGCATTTACAATCCAAGGATTTTTGCACAAAATTCGGAGAAAGCCAAGTCATACCAAGGATATACATCAAAATCACCCATTTCTAAGATGACCAAGTCTACATAAGTATTGCTCCCCACAAAAGTCACCAAGCATGACCTATATACCTTTTCAACTATCACAGACTCACCCACCGGAGTAGAAACACGAATAGGCATGTCAAGCGATTCACAATGTAAATTTAGACCAGTAGCAAATGAGGAAGATACATATGAAAACGTGGAGCCAGGATCAAATAATACAGACGCCATCTAATCACAAACCAAAAGATTACCTGTGATAACAGCCTCAAATGCCTCTGCCTCAGACCTCCCAGGGAAAGCGTAACAATGGGCCCTATCTCCAGTCTGCCCGTTGCCCCTACCATGTGGCGTTGTAGTAGCTCCAGTTTGTCCATCACCTCGGCCGTTTTGGTGACCACCATTACTTCGGCCACCACGTCCTCCAGAATAACGGCCTCTACCATGACCACCTCTACCTCTAGCTATTGGGGGTCTATAACTCTGTTTTGGACAATTCCTCCTAATATGTCCAGTCTCCCCACATCCATAATACTCTCTGGATTAAAGCATAGGTCTCTTCGAGAAGTGTTGACCGGTCTGAGGTGGACCCCCAACTACAGTCTGTAGTGAAGACTGAATTGGTCGGACTGAGTAGCCTCCTGAACCCTGTCCTCTAGAGTAAGAACCATTAAACTCACCTCCCTTTCGAAACCTTTTTGATGTCGATGCCGTGGTGAAGTCATCTGGCTTCACTCCTTCCACCTCTATCACGAAGTCTACCACTTCTTGAAAGGATTTTGCCGTAGCCGCTACCTGTAAGGCTAAAACCGCAACTCTGCCTCAACCCCTTCACAAAACGAACGAATCGTATCTTGTGGGACTGAAACAAAGTGGGTGGCATTACCTGGATAATGCACGAAACTTAGCCTCATATGCCAGTAACCAATCCTACCTTGCTCTAGGCATCAAAGAACTCATCCCTTTTCCTATCCCTCAAAGGTCCGGGAATATACTTCTTCCATAAACAAACTAGAGAATGATGCCCAAGTCATAGGGGTACCTCTGTTGGTTCGACACTCAACATGTGACCGCCACCACATTTTGCGTTCCCTTGAAAACTGATAACTCACGAACTCAACACCAAACCGTTACTTACTATACCCACCTGTGTCAGTATCTCATGACAGTCACCAGAAAATCGGTAAGCATCCTCAGATTCAGCACCCTTGAAGACTGGAGGTTTCAATTTCAAGAACTTACTGAAAAGTTCATGCTGATCATTTGTTATTATAGGCCCTGTAGTCAGACGAGGAAACGTGCCTATTTCCAATGAAGTATCCATGCGGGGAGCCATAGTGGCCGCATGTTGTACCTTCGGAACCTGAGGTGCTGGTGCAGAAAACACTGGAGGTGTCTGACCCTGATCAGATAACCCGCTAAGATAAGCAAGAACCTGATTGAACATCTCTGGGGTAGGTTGGGGTGGCAATTCCTCATTCTGTGCTTGTTCATTCTCCCCTTCCTCACCCTCTCTTACAATTTCCTCCGTCGGTGGAGGAGTCACCGCCCTAGTACCAGGTGGGCTACGTGCTTGTCCTCTTCCTCTAGAGGACGTCCTCCCACGACCTCTTCCACGGCCTCTCGCCACTGTTCCTCTCCGAGCTACAGCCCCAGTGGCTGGCTCAGATGTTTCTTGTCTTGCCGGTGTTTGTGTTGGTGCAGTCGTTGCTGTAGTTCTAACCATCCTGAAATAGAGTGAAGATGGTCAGATACCAATTTGTATCACCTAGATACCAATTGGATCCAAGTAATAGCACGAAAGAAAGAAAGAAAAAATGGAATTTTCCTAAAGTCTTATAGCCTCTCAAAGAAAAGTAAAGGCGTCCCCCTACCGTTCCTTAAGACTCTACAAGACTCGTTCTTGTGTGATGAGACCAACGAACCTAATGCTCTGATACCAAGTTTGTCATGACCCAAAATCGAGCCGCGAGTGGCACCCACACATATCCTACTATGTGAGCGAACCAACCAATCTAAAACCCCAACATATTGAACAAAATACAAAGCGGAAGACTTAAAACTTATTAACGAAAACAATTAAATAACTTCTAAAATTTATAACCCATTATCCCCAAAATCTGGAAGTCATCATCACAAGAACATCTATCCTCAAGTTACTAATCCAAAAGTATCTAAGAAGCTAAAATAAATAAAAGGCTAGTCCATGCCGGTAGTTCAAGGCATCAAGACTTGAAGAGAAGTTCCAGTCCAAGCTAGAAGCATTAGCTCACCCTGAAATCCGGTGTAGTGAAGACTGGCTAGAATTGTTGTTGAGTTGAAGAAGACGGTACGTTTGCTGCATTCCCCCAAATAACAAAGAAAGAAACAACAAGTAGGGGGGTCAGTACAAAACACAAGTACTGAGTAGGTATCATCGGCCAACTCAAAATAGAAAATAGTATATATCAGTTCATATCATAAATCAACTACAATACTCAACATGTAGCAACAAGTACTATAATCATCAATAAGTACTACCAAGTTCATCCATGAGGACTCAAGCCTCAATACCACACTCATTTGGGAAATTAGGTTCATTACATTGAGTATATTAACATCTCTCAAGATTCATCATCTTCTTCCTCTTGTGTCGGTACGTGACACTCAGATCACCTACTACTATGTGTCGATACGTGACACTCCGATCCCCTAATTCTACGTGTCGGTTCGTGACACCCGATCCCCTAATACTATGTGTCAGAACGTGACACTCCGATCCCCTAATTCTACGTGTCGGTTCGTGACACCCGATCCCCTAATATTATGTGTCGGAACGTGACACTCCGATCCCCTAATTCTACGTGTCGGTTCGTGGACACCCGATTCCCCTAATACTATTGTTCGGAACGACGACTCCGATCCCCTAATTCTCGTGTCGGTTCATGGACACCCGATCCCCTGATACTATTTGTCGGAACTGACACTCCGATCCCCTAATTCTACTTGTCGTTCGTGACACCCGCATCCCCTAAACTATGTTCGGTACGTGACACTCCGATCCCCCTAATTCTACTGCGGTGCGGACACCCGAATCCCCTAATACTATGTGTTGGAACGTGACAGTCCGATCCACTTACATCTTCTATTCAATTCATCAAGCGTTCTCTATACCAAGGCATCATCAATCTCATTACTTTAGTTCATCAAGCCTCTTTATACAAGGCATCATCAATACAAGGTGAGTAGGGTTTCTTCAAGATTTTGGATTCAAAAGGCTTCATTATGCTTATTTTATCACAATCACATAATCACATTCATGCAAGCATACAATTAAGCATATAGAAGGGTTTACAATACTACCAATACATATCATTCACTATTAAGAGTTACTACGAATAGTATCAAAACCATAACCTACCTTCACCAAGGATTCTTGATCAAGCAAGCAATCTCTCAAAGCTTTTTGTTTCCTCTTTGTTTGCCTCTCTCTATCGATCGTTCCTCTCTCTTCTCCTTGTTCTCTCTATTTTTCTTCTTCAAAACCCTCTCTCTTTTCCCTAATTAGCATCTAATTAGGTATAAAAGATGAGGAAATAACCCACTAAGTAACTCAAGGTCATCTCCTTTACACCCCCAAGAATTTGAGTTATTAATATTAACCCACGAAATTCATAATTATAGCAGGAATAGTCCAAACGCCCCTTTAAAACTTACCCAGAAATTCGACCCAGACTGGGATTACGCAACCTGTGACGGCCCGTCGTGCCTGCGACGGTCCGTCCTGCAGGTTCATCACAACCTTCAGAGACTCAATTTCCTTGATGAGTCTGAGACGGTCCGTCGTACCTACGACGGTCCGTCCTGCACTTCCGTCACGACGGACAGAGAATTGCTCCCAGTACCCAATTCTCAAGAGTTGAAGTGTTTTGAAATGGAAACTCACAACGGTCCGTCGTGTCTGTGACGGTCCGTCCTGCACTTCCGTCACGACGGACAGAGAATTGCTCCCAGTACCCAATTCTCAAGAGTTGAAGTGTTTTGAAACGGAAACTCACAACGGTCCGTCGTGTCTGTGACGGTCCGTCCTGCACTTCCGTCACAGAGTTCAGAGAGTCGATTTCAGCACTCAAATATAAGAATTCCAAGTGTTTGGAATGAGACACCCTCGACGGTTCGTCGTGCCCATGACGGTCCGTCGTTGGATACGTCGTCTCAGACAGTTTTTCCAGAAATAAAATCTGCTGCTCAAAACGACTAAGCAGGTCGTTACAATAGATGTCTTGCTCATGTGGATCAGACCATGACACAGACTCACCACGCACCGACACCTCTCCTCTTTTATCTCTCACCAAGGTGCCAACTTTCCAGTATTGCAACTAGTGTCCTTACTGCAAAAACAATATCCTCCTTTTTCACACAGTGATTTCAGTTTGAGTATAAGGATTATTTTTCAACACTCACTCTCAGAACAACTTCTCACCTCATTGATACTTGTCGCCATAGGCTTGCCCTTATTTTCACTGTTTAAGTTCACCATATTAGACTCTTAGGATCACGATAGGATTTTCTTAGCTTGTAAGATAGGCTCAGGGTCAGGTAGGGTACATTTGGATGTATTTTATTGACTTGTTTCCCTCCTTGACATAACGGCTAAGCGTCCTACCTTTTCGTTGTTTATTCCGCCCTATTCTTAATTTTCTTATATTCTTTTGCGTTGCTTTTCTCCTTTATTTCTCCTTTTGTGTAAATGACTCTTCTTTTTATTTATTTTTAATTTTGAAATTTTTCACTTGATTTCAACTTTGCTTGAGTCACTTTTCTTTTCTTCTTTCTCTCTCTTTATTCTTTCAACCCCACTTTTCGGAGCATTCCTCATAACAGCCAAGCTCAACTCATGGCTTTGCCATGAGTCAAGGTACACAATACCCAAGGTTGGGTCAGGGCCAAGACGAGGTTGTTTTTGCATTAGCCACCCTCAACTTATGCTTTTGGCATAAGCTGAGGTGCACATGTCCAAGGAGGGACCAGGGCCAACACATTGTTCCCAGAAAAGATAAATTTGGGTAGAGAAGAAAAGTCCATTTTAAGCTTAAATTATTTGGATCAAGAGGGGATTAATTTCATTTGGTTTTCTTTTATCTAGGCTAAAGATTTGCTATCTTTGAACAAGGGCCTATAATCCTTTCCAGTTTGTCTATCACAGATTACTTTTAGCAGGACTAACCGGGCAAGTTCTAGCTCAGTACCAACGGTGGAATATCCAACTTTCCTCAGATTCACTTAACACCTCATTACCCTACCAGATTATCATCCACCTAGTTCGAGCTTTAGATTGAGGGTCATGCAGTGGTGTATCTCTATGTCATGCTTAGAGCCACACATTCATCATTCACTATGCCTAATCATGCAAGCATTTTCTCTAAATCAGGATATCATTTTATTTAGCCATCATGCTTAAGAAGTCATATATATACTATGTACAACAGATACTAAAGTGCCGGTTCAACATTAAAATAACCAGTCTCTTGGGGAAAAAGAACACAGGCAAGAAAACTCCAAAAGAGGATCGTGAGTTGGGCTATTCAGACTTCACCCTACCACTAACTTTCCATTTACCCCACCCCAACAAAAGAGCATGCAATTGTCTCCAATGCATAAAAAATATATAATAGGGTGGTAGGTGAAGCAAACCTGAGGCGCATAGCGCCGATGATCAACAAGCTGGCGGGTTCGGTTTCCCGTAACCCGCTCCCTCTGTAGTAGGGACACCATCAGTAGTGTCCGCAATAATAACAGCACCCTCAGGAGTGCTCCTCTCAACATCAGCAATCCAGGAGCTAGACGCCCCAGCAGCCACCTCTTGAGCCCTCATCTGTCGGGCTTTCTCATCAATCAGCGAGGCTCCCTCGCAACCTTCAACTCAAGACGCTCTCTCTTCCTAGCTCGAGTCTCATCATCCTATCTAGATTGGTGCCTCTTGGTATGCTCACGTGGTGGAGGTGATGGCGCAGCAGTGGTGGAGAATAATGCAGCCAGCACCGTATCCTCAGCAGGCTCCGCAGATGAGGCCTCAGACTCGGGCACCTGGGCTTCCAGAATGGCATCCATATTTGCCCTCAGACTCGCCACAGCAGCCTGGAGAGTCATAAAATCTATAGTAGGGGCTGGCCGGGCGAGAAACCTCAACTCAAATGCGTCAAGGCGCTCGTGGACCTCCATAATCTGCCTCTCAGTCCGCTGGGTCATCTTCTTCTCGATCCGCTCTTCCGCCTCAGCAATGGACTTCTTCATCCAAGGATGGATATGATGCAGAAGTCGCCATTTGGGCCTCTAACTTCTGGACCCTAGCGATCGGGAACAGTGCTGCAGATGGGGTGGAGCTGGAGGAGCTCAGAGTTGTGCTAGTACCCGGGATAGACTCAACCGGGGTGGTGTCGGTAGGCTCTGATGTAGCCTGATCAGCACCTCAGGCTTGCTCTACCGTGTCCGCCAAGTTCTCACCAAGCGGATGCACCTCTGCTCTGGGCCCTCTGTTGGGAGCCAACTCATTGGCTTCATCCCGGATGAGACCGATGTCAACAATGCCAGTGGGGGTATTGAGAACATAAATGTGCCACACGGGCACTCCAACAGACCTGCACAACTCGAAAATCATGCAAGGGAAGGGGTAAGTAGTGGTGGCCTTAAAGGCCTCTTATGAATGACCGCCTGCAACAGCCACGCGAAATCCACTTCGAACCCAACAACCATGGAAGCTATCAGCACTTCTTTATCCCATGTAACAATATTATCAGCTGCAGTGGGGAAGAGGCAATGACGGACCAATCGCCATAAGAATTTGACCGTGAATGTGAGGTTGGCCTTCTTTATTCCTCCTTTTTACTCCAGCACTCAATCAGCACCCTCGTCATCCACGGATATGTTCTGGGCTATCCACCTCTTGGTTGCCTCTCTCAGCACTCTCTCACGTTTGAAACAGACGTACTTTATCATCTTCCACCGATAGTCAAACTTGGGAGTGAGGGGGGCCTTGGTGGCATCAATGTCAGCACCATATAAAAATCTGTGAATAGCGGGCAAGAAAATATCCACCCGCTTGCCACGGACACGAACATGCTCAAGTGGTGCGTGTTTGGCGGGGTTAGCCCTCTTGTCCAAACGAGCCTTGAGAGTCGCCACATAAGCTGCGTAGAACTCTCGCACCACCTCCTCGCTGTAACGGCCCAAACTCCTAGGTGTCCACTCTAGCCGATGGCGGGTGAAGAGGTCATGTATAGCTGGCATCGTCGGAAGACTCCCAGTAAGAACTCGCCGCTCAACTGTCAGAGTCCGAGTCATGACTCCCTTGTCATTGAGCAGCTTCGCATCCCTATATATCTGATATTGGCCCTCAACACACCATCGGTTGGGCTGATCAGCAACCGGTACGGGGACGTCGATCAGGGGTGCTGGAGTAGAATCCGCACTGTCAGTCTTCTCAGATGAGGCAGAGTGTACCAATGTAGCTGTAGCATTGGCCCCATGTGAAGATGAAGCTTCCTCAGACACGGAAGCCTCTGCAGAGCCCCCTCAGAAACTACAGCAGACCCAGACAGTGTGCCGGTCAGTGTGCGCTCCTCATCAGACTAGAGGCAGTGACTACGCCGGACGTCACCCTGTTGGGCATGCTCCGAGAGGTCCTAGAAGCACATGACGGTGTCTGGGTCCCTGGTGGCACGTATTCGGGGTCGCATTCATCGTCGGACGACCCAATCACCAACCGGCGAGAAGGGGCGACAGACTTGGAATGTCCTCGAGAGTAGACTAAGTCTTGCTTGGGTGCCATGTGTACCTGCAAGGAGTGGTTATTAGTACCAGTATAAGCATGCAACACACTCAAAAGAATCAAACATAGATGGGGAAACACAAACAGAGTGGTGGTGCAGAACTGCAGAACTGACTGACGAACCCCATCGACGGTCCATCGAAGGGACGACGGTCCGTTAGTGGGGGTCCGTCGGTGGACACTTGGAAAATTTATTTAGATATTTCAAAAACAAAGGTTCTGTTACAGACGACGGAAGTGCAGGAGGGACCGTCGATGAAACGGCGATTTGTCAGTGGTGGTCCATCGATGGAAACTTAGAAACTATTTTTAGATTTTTAAAAGCAAAGTTTTTGTTAAGGACGACGAAAGTGCAGGAAGGACCGTCGACCACCTCCGTGGGTAGACATTTAGAAAAAATTAAAGACCCCTCAGTAAATAAGGTTCTGTTACCATCGATAGACCTACAGGACGGTCCGTCGATCAGTCGACGGCCCGTCGACTACAGCCATCGTTCCAGAGTTAGACAAGTTTGGGGAGTGGTTGACGACGGACACCATCGATGGTCCGTCAATTTACCAACGGTCCGTCGATCGAGGTCTTGTACTGCAGGTTAGAGTCAACCTGTGGAAGCCATTGTTGCCCCCCAGAGAACAATTTTCTAAGCAAAAATAAACACAACAAGATTATGTAGCATGGGACACTATTTCATCATTCCTAGGGTTTCGGTTAGGACAAGTGTAAACTTAGATTCTCAAATACCCCACAAGACCTAAGTCGGAAACCCATGAAACTAAATGCATAGTAGACACTAACACCCCCAACCCAGTCACTTTCCATCATTCTACGGGACTAAGGACACAAATTTCATAGCTTAAAATTCAATTTCGTCCCCAAGTCAAGACCCACTTACTAATTTAGTCAATTTTGCATGCTAACAATCAAGTTTTTAAACAAAGAACATGGAATCACAGTCAGAAGAGATATATATACCTGTAGACTGTAGTAGTGGGAATAAGAGGATGAATGCTAGCAAGTAATCACACCAAAGAGCGACCTCAAACACCGACCGGAAAGAAGACAAGTTGGGGAGAGAAATGCTTTGGGGAATGATGGAGATGAGGGGAGATGGGAAATTAGATTGAAGGGAGGGGGAGTTAATGGGTGAGTGAGTGGGGAAAGTGAAGGGAAATGGGGAGGAAAACGGTTTGGGGAGGGTATTTGAAAGGGTGGGTAACTTAAAAGTTTAAAATTTTAATATATAGCCGGTCGGATCGGGTCGAGTTAGTGGGTTGGAGGAACCGACAATTCCCCGTCGATGGACCGTAAGTCAGTCGACGGTCCGTCGACTGCTCCATCGAATGTTCCTAACTTAGAAAAATTAAAGAAACAAACCTGGGATCTACGGACCCTACCGACGGTCCGTCGACTGTACGACGGTCCATCGATTGGTCCGTCGATCAGTGCACCAGACAAATTTTCTACAGATTTCTCGGGATTTGGTCCCTGCACATTGAACACCTAATAAGCTAATCTTTTTGTATTTTCTGGACACTTTTTTAGGCACGGACCCTAGTTTACTCTCTAGCCAACACTTTTAAAAATAAAAGAAAATTCATACGTGACATTAAGTGAGAAAAACAGAAATAATGCAACTATGCCTCTAAAATCACGAAAAAAATACTGTTGGCTAGAGGATACATATTGGGTTGCTTCCCAATCAGTGCTTGATTTAACATCGCGGCACGACGCAGGATTCTTGATTACTCAGACTTCATCAAGATGATATGCCTCGATCACTTCATTCGCCTTTTCAGCATGCCCAAGGTAGATTTTTATTCGTTGCCCGTTCACCTTGGAACTTACACCCTCCTTATTATCCAACTCAACTGCTCCATAAGGGAAAACTTGGGTGATCAAGAATGGACCAGTCCATTTGGGCTTGAGTTTGCCCGGAAACAATCGCAACCTAGAGTTGAACAAAAGCACCAAATTTCGAACCACAAAATCGCGCTTCTCAATCTTTTGGTCATGGTACATCTTCATCTTTTCTTTGTAGAGGGCTGAACTTTCATATGCCTTTAAGCGAAATTCATCAAGCTCATTGAACCCATTTAACCTTTGTTCCACAGCCTTATTCCAATCCATTTTCAGTTTCTTCATTGCCCACATGGCCTTATGCTCTAACTCAACCGGGAAGTGATAAGTTTTCCCATATACAAGTTGGTATGGGGACATACATATGGGAGTCTTGTATGCTGTCCGGTAGGACCAAAGAGCATCATAAAGCCTCCTTGACCAATCCATTCTATTCGCGTTCACCGTTTTTGCCAGAATCTGCTTGATTTCTCTGTTTGACACCTCAACTTGCCCACTAGTCTGAGGATGGTATGGAGTGGCCACATTGTGGCGAACCCCATATTTCTCCAACAATCCTTTGAATAACTTGTTGCAAAAGTGGGATCCCCCATCACTAATAATGGCCCTTGGGGTGCCAAATCTAGAAAATATGTTCTTTTTCAAGAACGCGGTGACACTCTTCCCTTCATTATTTGCAAGTGCTATGGCTTCCACACATTTCGACAGATAATCAACCGCCACAAGAATGTACTTCATCTCATAAGAACTCACAAAAGGGCCCATAAAGTCAATGCCCCACACATCAAACAATTCGATCACAAGAATGGGATTTAGAGGGAGTTCTTGCCTTCTAGAAACACCTCCATCTCTTTGGCACCTATCACATGCCTTGGCGAACTCACGAGAATCTTGGTGGATGGTTGGCTAATAGTAGCCACATTGCAAGATTTTATGGGCTGTCCGGATACCACTATGATGCCCACCCACAGGCGAGGAGTGACATGCCTCCAAAACACTCAACATCTCAACTTCCGACACACATCGCTGAATAAGCCCATCGGCACAACTCATATATAAATATGATTCATCCCAAAAGAAATTTTTCACATCATGCATGAATTTTTTCCTTTGATGAAAGGACAAGTCCGATGGGACGATATCACTAGCCAAGTAATTCGCAATATCAGCGAACCATGGAATCAAGTCTTGAGAAGCGGCCAATACATGCTCACCAGGGAAAGTATCATCAATATCAGCCTTTTCACCCAATTCTTGCATAGCTTCATCCTCTAGTCGAGACAAGTGATCGGCAACTTGATTTTCGGTCCCTTTTCTATCTTTCACTTCAAAGTCAAATTCTTGCAACAGTAATACCCAACGAATCAACCTGGGTTTCGCATCCTTCTTCGCCATCAAATATCTCAAGGCAGAATGATCAGTATGCACTATAACTCTTGTGCCAAGCAAATATAAGCCAAATTTCTCGAAAGCAAAGACCACAGCAAGGAGCTCTTGTCCACTCACAGTGTAGTTCTTTTGAGCTTCATTAAGGGCTTTACTGGCATAGTAAATTGGGTGAAGGATTTTATCCCTTCTTTGACCCAAAACAACACCAAGTGCAACCCCACTAGCTTCACACATTACCTCAAATGACTTACTCCAATCCGGGGAAATAATAATGGGCGCAGACACCAATTTCTCCTTCAACTCACCAAATTCCTTAAGACTGGATTCATCAAAATAAAACTTACATTCTTTCTCAAGCAGCTTGCACAGAGGATGGGCAATTTTTGAGAAATCTTTGATGAACCTCCGGTAGAAACCCGCATGCCCAAGGAAACTCCTCACACCTTTTATAGAGATGGGTGGAGGGAGTGTCTCTATAACCTCGACTTTAGCTCGATTAACCTCTATACCCTTTTCTAAGATGCTGTGGCCCAATACAATACCCTCTTTCACCATAAAGTGACATTTTTCCTAGTTTAGCACAAGGTTGCACTCTTCACATCTTTTGAGAACTTCAGACAAGTGACTCAAACAATGATCAAATGAATCACCAACAATAGAAAATCATCCATAAATACCTCAATGGTGTCCTCCACCATATCAGAAAATATGGACATCATACATCTCAGAAAAGTAGCTGGTGCATTACACAACCCAAAGGGCATCCTCTTGAACGCGAAAGTTCCATAAGGGCAAGTAAAAGTGGTTTTCTCTTGATCTTCCGGTGCAATAGAGATTTGATTGTAACCCGAATAGCCATCAAGAAAACAGTACCACCCTTTACCTGCAAGTCTATCCAACATCTGATCCATGAAGGGCATAGGAAAATGGTATTTCTTAGTCCATGCATTTAGTTTCCGGCAATCCATACACACTCTCCATCCGGTCACCGGCCTCATCGGAACAAAATCATTTTTCTCATTAGGGACCACAGTCATTCCCCTTTTCTTGGGCACACACTGAACAGGGCATACCCAACTGCTATCAGCGATCGGATATATGACTCCGGCATCTAACCACTTAATGATTTCCTTCTTCACTACCTCTTGCATATGTGGATTTAAGCGTCTCTGGTGCTCAATACTTGGCTTATGATCAGGCATGAGTTGGATTTTGTGTGAACAAATACCAGGAGGGATCCCAATAATATCCGCAATAGTCCACCTAATAGATCTATTTAACCTATTCAACCAAACACTCTACTTGATGCACCTTCAAATCTGACGAAATAATAACCGGCAAAGTGTCATGTTTCCCTAAGAATACGTACCTCAGATGAGGTGGTAGATCCTTAAACTCCAATTTTGGAGTCTCCTCAATAGATTGTTTTGCGGGTGGATACTCGCGATGCATCATATCTAACTCCAATTTCTTGGGTTTGAACCAAACATCACCTCAATTTAGTGCCGCAACCAATGACCCATACTCTGCAATACCATCACTCTCAAAGTTCATAATCACTGCTGCTAGTACCTCAACACCAAGACGTTCTTCTATTTGGACCTCTGACGAATTCTTAACTCTGTAGGATATCGCAGATACCGATTGGAGTTCACCACTCTGCCTCATGGACCTACAAATATTGAAAGACACTTCTTCAATATTTAATCGAAACTTCATCTGCCCTTTTCCCATATCAACCAGGGCGCGATCAGTAGCAAGAAATGGCCTCCCAAGAATAATAGGCACCTCAAAATCCACCTCACAGTCAAGAATCACAAAATCGGCCAGAAAAATGAATGACTCCACCTTCACTAACACATCGTGGAGTATCCCAATAGGCCTCTTCACTGTTTCATCGGCCATCAGTAGCCACATCGCAGTGGGCTTTGGATCACCCAAACCCAACTTTTTGTAGATGGATAGAGGCATGAGATTTATGCTTGCCCCAAGATCATATAATCCTTTAGCGAAGTGTAATAGCCCAATTGTACATGGAATAGTGAAAGCCCCCGGATCTTCTTTATTTTGCACTAGAGACCTTGTAGCAATAGCACTACAGTGTTGCATCCTATCGTCATCCTCAAAACTAATCGATCTCTTCTTAGTGACCATATCTTTCATGAACTTGGCGTAACCGGGCATTTGTTCAAGAGCTTCTATCAAAGGAACATTAATGGAAAAGTGTTTCAACATATTAATAAAATGTTGGTATTTTCCATCCTCGGTCTTTTCACCAACCTTTGCTGGTGGTCTTGGAATGGGAGTCACCTTTCGGGGCTTTTCTGCTTCTTTTGCCGCTTTATCTACCACTTCACCACTAGTTTCTACTACCTCATCTTCTCTTCTCATCTTATTTTCTATGCCAGACGGCATAGGTGATCTATGGTTTTTTTACCACCTCGAGTAGTGACTGTCATACAATGTCCATCATTCTTCGGATTTTGAACAGTGTTGCTAGGAAGAGTACCCGATCAACGAGGTTTCACAGTAGACGACAATTGGGCCATTTTCATCTCAAGATGCTTGATTGAGACTGCATGGGCATCCACTTTTTGCCCAATGTTAGCCAAATCACCTCTCAATTCCTTGGTGTGCTCATCACTTGCGTCAAACCTCCTCATCATCTTTTGCAACATGTCTTCAAATTGCGCCATACTACCTCCACCATCCCTAGGTTTAACTTTCCTATTTTAAGGTGGGACATAGGGCCCACTTTGATCGTTTCTGTTTCCATAGTTACTCCGGTTGAAGTTGTTGTCGCGGTTGTAGTTTCCTTCACGAGCATAGTGACCCTCTCGGTTGTAATTCCCATAGTTCCGAACTTGATTTCCTTGACCTTGGCGCCAATTCTCCTGATTGGAACCTTGGGCGTTCGATCAAAAAACCCCCGTCTGCTCATTCACTACATAAGAATCCTCCTCACAGTAAAACTCATCTATCGGCAGTGGTGGATTAGTCAAATAATTCACCGCATTCACTTTCTCTGTACCTCCAGTTACATGTTTCAACACTAACCCAAGCTCAGTTCTCATTTTAGCCATTTCTTCACGAATCTCATCTGCGACTGGGTTGTGTGTAGATTGCACCGCAAAAGTGTTTCTCCCAGTATTCGACTTCCTAGTGCTCCAAGCTTTATTATTTCGGGAGATTTTCTCTAACTTCTCAGCGATATCTGCATAAGTACACTCCCCATAGGAACCACCCTCAATAGTATCAAGCACCGCCTTATTATTATCATCTTGCCCCCGATAGAAGGACTCTTTCAGCGACTCATCATCAATGCGGTGGTTTGGGAAACTTCTCAAGAATGAGGTGAACCTATCCCAAGAACTGCCTACTGATTCCCCTGGTAATGCCACAAAATTGTTCACCCTATCTTTGTGGTTGAGCATTTTAAAAACCGGGTAATACCTTGCTAGGAACACATCCTGAAACTGCTCCCAAGTATATATTGAATTGTAGGGCAACTCAGTAAACCAGATTGCGGCCTCTCCCGTCAGTGAGAAAGGGAACACTCTTAACCCAATGACGTCCATGTCCAAGTCAGGCCTCCCTACACAAATCTAACACACTGACCTCAGTTTGGCGATGTGAGCATGTGGATCCTCAGATGGTAGCCCCGAGAACAAACCTCTAGCGGTGAGCATCTGCATCAAGCTACTAGTTACCACGAAAGTATGACCATGTGGTAGAGGAGGTAGGACAATTGGCCCATCAGAGTCAGTGATGTTAACATTTCCCCTATAGTACTCTTGAGGGCGTGGGGCAGGAGGTTGCCTCCTCGGATTACCTTCACCAAGGTTATCAACCATCACTTGATTATGAGCATCAACCGGTGGGGGAGGTTGAGGATTGATCTCATCCTCGATATAAGCAGGATTGTTTTGAATGTTCATTCTGCAAAGTGTACGGTTTAGTTCTGGATCAAGTGAAAGTATTGGTTCTCCTCGACTCCGTGTACTTGGCATACACTAAAGTTAGACATGCGAGAGACAAAAACAAAAGAAAAAGTAAAATCAGGAAATTATTGACTAAAATTTGGTAATGTGCATAAAGTTAATCTAAAAGCCACTGTTCCCCGGCAGCGGCGCCAAAATTTAATACGCTCAAATTATACTTCCCTAAAGAAGTATAAGTGGTCGTATCAAGTAAACAACCCAAATGTTAGGTTGGGGTCGATCCCACGAGAAAAATGGTTTAGACTTAACTTTAATCTACAATTACTTCTATTTAGTCAAGTCCTTTCTGAAAACAAACAATTAAAGGGGGGATTTTGTGTAACAAAAGTAATTAATTAAATCTAAGTAAACAAGTAGCAAGTTTGAATATTTGATGTTTATCAAGTGATGAGAGAAACTAAAGTGTAAGTGTTCCCCATAAGTTCATAACGCAGTAACCCTAGCTATAACAACTCTTTCCTAGTATCTTGCAAGCAAAGTGGTAAGTTATATATCCCTAATTCCTTGGTCTGGCAACTAGTGAATTTCACTCCGCACCTTGATCCGGCTACGTTGTGTGTACTTTACTAAACCTTACCTTTTACCTCATATTAAGCATCATAATCGATGTATGGATTAGTTATTACTTTGCACCAATCGACACTAGCCTATTAGATAGTATATACTAAATCTACGTTGATAATTCTTTTCTTATTATCTACCTCCTTGGTCCGGCAAGTAGCACCAAGGCGAGTTCTAACGTTGGCCACCGTTAAAAAGACTTCTAAACGAAAGAATTATCAATACATGCAAGACACTATTCTAGAATTGTTATTTTAGCTAGTTCTACTTTTTTAATTACCCATGGTTCCCACAACCCTAGTTGTGGATTTAGTTACACATGTTAGGAATTACACAATTCATATTGATTAGACAAGAATTCATGTACTTACTTTAACAAGTTTGAAGAAAATCCAGAAAATCACTTGAATTAATCAAAGTATAGTAAAAATCGATTCTGGAAAAGTGAAGTATTTTCCAAAACCCAATGTTCAACAACCAACAATACAAATCTGATAATCACCAAAGAGTCTAACCCCAAAATGAGGTTTTTAGTCCTATTTATAATAAAAGAGTCCTAAAAATAAAAGGAAACCTAAATAAGGAAAACTTCTGTCCAAAACGCATCTCGAGTCGACGACCTCACCGACGGACCGTCAATGCCTCCGTCGGTCCATACTTCAACTTCTTTTTCAGTTGCTATCTTCTCCATCATTCTGCTACCATCGACGGACCCAAACGACGGTCCGTCAATGGACCTACGGTCCGTCGGTGGTCTTCATTGCTCTATACTTAGAATCTTTTCAAAATCAGGTACTGGGGATACCTTCTGTTAACCCCAACGGTTTGCCAGGACGGTCCGTCGATGGGACGATGGACCGTCATCCCTTCCGTAGCCCCACACATAGTCAGAATTCCCCGATCTTTTCTTAGCAGCATAAATCTTCAAATGACGGTTGCCACATACGGACCGTCGATAGGTCGACGGACCGTCGATGGCTCCGTAGGTCATCACTTCTGCAATTTCAGCAGTCTTCAGCATTTTCGTTCTAGACAATTTTCCTGCAAACACAGAAAAAAATAGATTAAAACTACTACAAAGAGGCCTTAGACACACACTGAAGTTAAGGAAAAAGCATTGAAAGTATCGTAAAACCACGGTACATCAATAATCAAATCAAAATGTCTCTAAAAGATGAAATATACATTGCATTTCAAACTCCAAAAGGTGTTTATTGTTACAAAGTGATGTCCTTTGGCCTAAAGAATGTTGGGGCCACCTATCAACGTGCAATGCAAAACATATTTGATGACATATTTCATAGGAGGGTGGAATTCTACGTCGATGACTTAGTGGTAAAGACGAAGCAAAGGGAACACCATCTTGAAGACCTTCAAGTCATTTTTGAAAGGTTAATGAAGTTTGACTAGAAGATGAATCCGCTCAAATGCGCATTTGGGGTTACCTCTGGAAAGTTTCTTGGCTTCATTGTGCGTTACCGTGGAATTGAAGTTGATCCTGCAAATATTGATGTCATTCAAAAAATTCCTGCGCTAAAGAACTTGAAAGACCTTTGCAATTTACAAGGAAATTTGGCATTCATCCGGAGGTTTATTTGTAACCTGGCTGGATGATGTCAACCCTTCAACCATTTGATGAAGAAAGATGCTCCTTTCTACTAGGACCAATCATGACGAAATGCCTTTGAAAATATCAAAAGATACTTGATGAATGCACCTGTATTAGGGGCACCAACTCCTGGAAAGCCATTGATACTATACATTGCGTCGCAAGAGAGATCACTTGGGGCACTTCTTGCTTAAGAGAATGAAGCTAAGAAGGAACACACATTGTACTATCTAAGTCAGATCTTGATAGGAGCTAGGTTGAATTATACGCCTATTGAGAAGATGTGCTTAGCATTGCTTTATGCAATAAAAAAGTTGAGGCATTATTTTGAAGCGTACACTATCAAGCTAATTTCTCGAGCTGATCCCGTGAAGTTTGTAATGACTCGACCATTTCTCTCGGGACGTCTAGCAAGATGGTCTAAATTATTTAATCAATATGAGATCATATACACACCTCAAAAAGTTGTGAAAGGGCAAGCACTTGCTAATTTCCTTGTTGATCACCCTCATCCTAGAAAATGGGAAACTTCAAATGAGTTCCCTGATGAAGATGCATTTTTTACTGAAGAGTTGTCGGCATGGACATTGTTCTTTGATGCATCTGCACGCCGAGATGGAGAAGGGGAAGGAGTGGTGTTGATATCTCCAGAACGACTAATCTTTCCATTCTCATTTGTTCTAGGTGAAATATGTTCGAACAATGCTACAGAATATCAAGCTTTGATTGTGGGCCTTGAAATGACATTAGATATGAAGATTCCTCAATTGTACGTCTATGGTGACTCTCAATTGATCATCAATCAACTCTCAGGGAGTTACGAGGTAATGAAGGAATATCATTTGTCATATCACCAATATGCCACTTTCTTACTTGGAAGGTTTGATCAACTGTTCTTAAATCATGTCCCAAGAGAAGAAAATTGCATGGCAGATGCTTTGGTTTACTTGGATACAACAATGGCACTTGGATAAAATGAGATAACGAAGGTGTGTGTATGTCATTGATGGGTTATTCCTAATTGTCTTGATCTTAAACTCGATGAAAGACATAATAAATCTGTTCGAGTGGTTGAAGAAGAAGATTGGACAAAACCACTAATTGAGTATATTGAACATGGAAGACTGCTTGAGGATCCGCGAGTAAGAGCAGACATTAAGAGAAGGGCACCACGATTCATCTTTCACGATGGAATGTTATTTCGTCCTTCTTATGAAGCTCAACAAACAATGGAAGAGGCATATTTTAGAACATGTGGAGCACACCAATCAGGGCCTAAACTCTATTTTCACATCAAAAGGATAGGCTACTACTGGCCAACAATGGTGATGGACTGCTTAGAGCATGCAAAAAAGTGTCAAGCGTGTCAATTCCATGCTAATTACATCCACCGATCTCCAAAGGCTCTGCATCCGACTGTAGCGTCATGGACATTTAATATGTGGGGACTTGATGTTGTTGGACCTCTTCCAAAGTCATCAAAAGGACAATTGTATATCTTGGTTGCCACTGACTATTTCTCTGAATGAGCTGAAGTTGTACCATCAAAAGAGGTAAAAAATGAAAATGTTGTTGATTTTATCAAATCAAACATAATTTTTAGATATGGCATACCAAGATGTATAATTACTGATAATAGAACACCGTTCAATAATAAACTAATGATTAGTTTGTGCGAGAAGTTCAGTTTTAAACAACATAAATCTTCAATGTACAAAGCACTTGCCAATGGTCTTGCTGATGCTTTTAACAAGACACTCGGTAACCTATTGAAGAAAGTAGTTGCAAATAATAAAAGGGACTGGCATGAGAGAGTTGGTGAAGCTTTGTGGGCATAGCGTACAACCTTTAGAACGGCTACGTAAGCGACTCCTTATTTATTGTTGTATGGCGTAGAAGCAGTCCTTCCATTGGAGAAGCAAATTCCATCATTACGAATAGCAGTCCAA
Organism: Solanum sitiens; assembly: GCA_016801875.1. NCBI lineage: Eukaryota > Viridiplantae > Streptophyta > Magnoliopsida > Solanales > Solanaceae > Solanum > Solanum sitiens. The sequence goes on along the minus strand of JABWTJ010000007.1, from coordinate 202,861 downwards.
GAGGGACTTACAGCTGAAAGCAATGCTCAACTTCGTCTAGCAGAGTTGGAGGCATTGGATGAAAAGAGATTGGAAGCACAACAAAGGTTGGAGTGTTATCAAGATGGACTTGCAAGAGCATTCAACTAGAAAGTGCGACCTCGATCATTTCAAGTGGGAGACTTGGTCTTAGCAGTCCGGAGACCCGTAATCCTCAACAAACACATTGGTGACAAGTTTACATCAAAATGGGATAGACCGTATGTTGTGAAGGAGGCATATTCAAGTGGCGCTTATAAAATTGTCGACCAAGATCGTGTAAGAGTTGGTCCAATCAACGCGAAGTTCCTGAAGCAATACTTCCCATGAAGGTTGGCTACGCTCCTTAAGGTATAAGCATAAACTGCATGTTACTCCTAGCTCGTAAGAGTATAAACTGTGTATGTTCCAAAAAAAATAAAAAATAAAACTCATCATCTTAAACTACGATATGACTTGATCCTCTTCATCGAGGTACGTAGGCGCTTGGAGTAATCACTCTGAGTTCAGTCTAACAAGTAAAAAAAAGGGTTTGGTGGCCTTGCGTGATCATCAGAGTAGCTCTTTAAAAAATCATGTAGCTAACAAATGAGTTCAAATGCGGCGTAAATGAGCAAAGTAGAAGATTTTTGAAGCCCTATCCGCAACATAAGAAGAAACTCGTAAACAGAAACTCCTACATTGAGTCATGGATCTTCAACTATGATAGTTCAAAGTTCCATATCAAACATGTTAGATTTGGAGTCAACTTTGTGTATTAATTTAATCAATTAAAAAGGAACTTTGATTTGAATTTTTGATATGCGGCAGGCTGATGGATTCATTGGCATTGGATGAAGCGACTTGCTATTCTACTCGTGTTTTTGCTTACGGTGTAGATAATTTGATGTAATTCACTGATTCTTCAGTAATTTACTCAAAATTAGGGGCATCTTTACCCATAACATCAAATCGGAATACCCTTCGGATCAAAGCTCTATGTTGAAATGGTATAGCCGCAAAAATCATGATCTGAACACTCCAAATTCAAGAGATAGTCTTTTGTTGTTGTCAAAAGCGCAAAAAGTTCAGGAAATGACATTCTGGGCATATAGTCAACTTGAAAAAAATTGTAGACTCCTACGCCGCGTTATTGATTTTCTCCCAAAGTTGCTCAAAGCTGAAGAGTTTAGCGAAGCAGAATTTTGAGCTAACTTTGAAAATATATCTACGCTAATCTAGAAATTTTTTAGATGTGATTTTTATATGTGTTGTACTTCTATGAGTTATGCTTCCAACGTAATGAGAATCACATCATTGCGAGGCTCCTTCGCTAAGTTATTGGATTTCTTCCGAAGATGCGCAAAGCTGAAGATTCAAGCATGCAGATTTTGAGCCAACCTCGAACTCAAGTCTGTACTAAATCATAAATCCCATGGATGTGATTTTCATACAGATTGTATCTATCGAAGTTGTCTTTCCAACAAAAAAAAGTTCATCATTTCGATATTCCTACTCCACGTTATGAATTTTCTCCCACATGTGCGCAAAGCTCTTCAAGCACGCAGATTTTGAGCCAATTTCGAACTCAAATCTGTACTAAACCATAAATCCCATGGATGTGATTTTTTTACAGATTGAAGATTTCTAAGTTATTTTTCCAATAAAATACGAAGTTCATTATTCTGATACTCCTACTCCATGTTATGAATTTTCTTCCACATGTGCGCAAATCTGTAGATTCAAGTACGTAGATTTCGAGTCAACTTCGAACTCAAAGCTGTACTAAACCATAAATCCCATGGATTTGATTTTACAAAGATTGAAGATCTCTAAGTTATCTTTCCAACAAAAATAGAATCTCATTATTCTGATGCTCCTATTTCATGCTATGAATTTCTTCCGCATGTGTACAAAGAAGAAAAATTAACGTTTTGTTGCAGTCCTCATATAAATGCTAGTTTATGGAGTCCTTTTTTTTTTTAAAATAAAGAAAGAGAGCTCATGGAAGAAACAATCAAAATTCGAAATTCTAGAGGAGAAATCTTATTGAAATATAAGTCACTATTTTATTGCTTAAAAAAAAACACTACACCATAACGAGCGAATTAGAAAATCCTAAGCAAATAAATAAAAAAAATCTAACTACGGAAAAAGTTTGAAACTTATGATTTCTTGGCGACTTTTCTCAATCGCCCCTTCTAGCTTGGCTAGTTTCTCAACCTCGTCGTTAGACATCACATTATTTGCCTCAATGGTATAAATCTCGCCCTCCGTAGTGGTGTCATTCTCTTTACTTTTGGACAACTTCTCTTGATATTTATTAATGAGCTCGTTGACCTTTTTTTCTTGGAAGATAAGGCTTTTAAATCTTTCTCCACATCTGCTAGAGTTGCTTGAAGTTTCTCCATGGATACATCCACTTTTTCATATGTCAACTTTGCACCATCAAGACGTCGTTGCGCATCAGAGAGGGACTTTTTATGTGATTCTTTAGTTATCTTTGATGATCTTAAAGTATCATACTCTGTGTGCGACTTGAAGAAATTCTCTACATGATCTTTCATAGAAGAGATATCAATAATGTTTGCATTTCTAATCTCTTCAAGAGTTGAAGCGATACTTGACTCTAATGCTATAAAACCATCTGAAGAACCCAAGGAAAATTGTGTAATCCATCCACACAATGCGCCCCACATCTCAGAAACAAAGGATGATTTGGCACGGTAAATGGTTTCTTGTGGCTCAAAAGTAGGAGCACCACGTCGCAATGAAGGCATCATGTCACTAGAAGGTGATTTTCTTGGTGGAACTACTTCCAATGAAGGCATCACATTATTAATGGAAGAATGAAAGACTTTTCCAGCCGCATTAAGATCATTATGATCTACTATGAAATCTGTAACCGCGCCATTGTTAAGGTCGTCACCATATATTTCTTGATGGTCCAACTTAAAAAAAATTATAAGAAATAAAAAGATGATTGATTCAAAAAAAAAGAGGGCCTTACTTGTTTTGCTAATTCAAACTAAGATGCCGAGTTCGGATCCTCATCAACAAAGTCGTTATCATCAATGACAATGGTATCTAAAATGTCGATACCACGACAAACATCATCTAGCTCTTGTGCCTTTCTTTTTGGACGATTCCAATGACGATCCGTTGGACTAGAAGACATGTTGGGTCGTCCAACACCATTCGGTGAAGCATACATAAAAGAAATTTCATCACAAGGTGTCTCAAGTTTTGACGTTTGTGTTGGAAAAATATATATTCACCGCGGAAGCATATCAAGGATCTTTAATGCTTACATGAATAATAGACAACCAATATCGATTATGCTAGAACACATTAATCATGCTAGAACACATAAACAAACTAAAAAAGTTAATTCGATAAATACCTCTTGAAGCGTGAGCGGATACCTTCAAGCGAATCTCCAAGTTAAACGGATCTTCAAGCGAATCTACAAGATAGCTATGGTCTTCTACAGTGATCCCAAGTCACATCCGAACTCTGTCAATACTTGGGTGGGCAAGTATCGAATAGAATACTAATCATCCCTTTTCTAGGTTAGGAGAATCCCTATTTATAGAGATGTCTTCCTAATCCAAAAAGGACTAGAAAACCTAGTTTTTCTAGAAGACTAGAAAAACCCTTATTATTCTTCCTTTTTGCGTAGAAATAGGATTCTGAGTTCTAGTTAAATATGGGCACTATAGGGACCACAGAATTAATTACCGAGGCTTCCTATTATGGAAATAATTCCAAATAATTAATTTGAATTATTCTTACCATAATAAATTACAAATCATTCCACTAGAAATTCGTAATTGCACTCCTCTATTTCGTAATTCCCCATTAAACACTTATGTAATTCCCCATGTTAAGATTTCAGATACTAATCAATAAATTAAATTACTGACGAATTTAACTTAATGATTAATTTCCTTTAGAGCACTACTTAACTTATTTCATGTGTCGGATTCATAAATCCACTTGCAAGATTTGACACAATGAAAACTTATAAGTTTCTCAAAAAGGCATATCAATCAATCTCTATAACGAGACATGGATTCCATCAACTAACTTATTATTTCACCAATATATATTATTATCATCCAACTTACCAGGCATATTGACCCATCTCAGAATCTCACCTTTTAATAAATCAAAACGACAATTAATATATACAGATCATAATAGTTATATCAGGATTAAGAATATAAGTACATTTAATAGTTTAGAGAATATGTTTTTGTCAGTCAGTCTAAAACAACTATCTCTACTCGGTCCCGTTCAATACATACAAAATGTACTAGCACAAGAAGTTGGAACTATACCGTTCCCATAATTAGGACAAATTACATATAATCTTGTGCTACAATCGTACCTGATGGCATGTCCAATTTCCATCCTAGATTGTGAACCAAAACTTTATACTTATAAGAACCGATGATTTAATCCTCTGTGTATAAGCTAAAACTCTACACACTAAATCATCTACTATATAAGTAAATAGACACCATAAACGAATATATGATCTATTGAAATTGAGCAAATATTTATTCTCTAATAAATATTATTTGTTAACACATGGTTAATAGTATATATCCAACAATCTCCCACTTAGACTTTTAACCATCACAATTGTTATAATGTACTATATCTAAATGCATGGTTAATAGTATATACCCTAACAATCTCCCACTTAGATGTTTAATCTTGAAAATTGTTAGAATACTATGTCAAAACACATGATTAATAGTATATACCCTAACAATCTCCCACTTAGACTCTTAACTATGCATTAAAAACTTTCGCAGGCATTCCTTTATTTCTTATCGAAAGAAAATTACCAAGCTATTTTCTCATGCAATTTTGTCTAGTAGTGCTTCGTCGTAACAAATTGATTTGTACTAGATCTTTAGAGACCTTATCATGAAACTCTCCAAGAGTGTACTTCTTTTCAGGAGCTCTATCATAAAAGTTCTCTCAAGCATACAAAACAACTCAATCTTCGTTATGATTCTCCCACTACGACTAAGTACTACTATTATACTCACACTTTCATGTTCTTAATGTTTTCTTCAAAATCTTTCGATAATGTAACATTAACAATTTCTCATGAAGTGTTCTTTTAATTTGCTCAACATTTTTAATTTGCTCAACATCACTCCAACTACTTGAGATAGTAGTTTTCTTATGTCTAGTAACGTTTCTCCCACTACTTAAGTGCAATGGGACGTCAATTCTGACATACCCATTAGATGTTCTTGAGCGTATGAATTTACAATTGACTTATTTGTTATTTTATTTATTTATTTATTTTTAATTCCCCTAAAGATAATTTACTTCTAAAAACATGGTTTACTAAAATTATCCTTTTCTAGAAATCAGAAAGTTGTGTTAACAATTTACTTATTTTCTTTAGGACATTATAATAAACCTTGTTTCATTTTTTAGGATATCCAATTAACACATACATTCAGTTCTTAATTCCAATTTTTCTTATTCTCCCACTCAGCACATGTGCTAGACAATCCTAAATCTGAACATGTCACAGATTAGACTTACGTCAAATCCAACTAGTTCTATAGTTGCTCAAGGTACTAATATGAAAGAAACTGAATTCAGAATGCAATATGTAGTTATTAGAACCTATCCCAAAAGAAACAAAATAACTAATTCTTTTCTCTTCTACACCAATCTATCATAGAGTGTCTAGTGTAGACAATTGAAAGATAATTATTCTATAAGATAAGTGACTTATGAGCTAAGAGGTTTACGTCACTACAATCAGATTGTAGTGACTTTATATATTTTTCATGATGATACTTTCATGTGTTTTAAATATCTTGAGTTTATCAAGACATTTAGACTTATAAAACATCAAAAAATATATTCATATCACGAGTAATTTTCTTGAAAACTCAAAAAACTCAAATTCACCTTTTGCTCATGTGCTCATTTATTACACAAATCAGAATGGATTAATTATAACTTACCATCACTACCTCTTAAATCCTTTTTAAGAGGAAAAGTAAGGTCTCTTAGTCATTTTTCCTTCTAAACAAAACGTACATGTTGTTAGTGACTTCACTTTCAATGAACAGTTTCGTCCATCCATTAACCAACCTCAAAATTCTATTCAGAATAAATGACTTAGACCCTAACGTACAGATAAGTCTCATTCAATTTAAAAGATATTTTCCCTTATGAGACAGATTAGTATAATTTAATTCTCTCATACTTATGAAATAATCATGCATCAATATACCACAAGAAATAAAATATTTATCAAACTCAATGGTAGAAGAGTTACAAAAATATATTATATAATCATCTCTTATCTGGTTAGAAACTGAAAAAATAATTTCTTCTAACATAAGGTACATACACAATGCATTCATTAAGTTAATATCTTATCTCTACCAAGAGAAAATCTTAAGTAGTACTAAGTGGGTGTGTAAAGTCTATTGAGAATATGAGACACAATACTTTAAATAGATCATAATATTTCGAATAATCCCTAATAATGAAATTCAGGGCTCATTTATACATATATATCCATGCATCTCGAATAGCCAATCGTTGGGATTGGAGAACTACTCATGCAATACACATGTACAATGACCGATTTTTCACTCCATAAACTTATACAGACCTAATTCAGTTGGAGAATCTACTGTTAGTTTAAGTCAAGTGAAAATCCTCTAGCTACATTGATCCAATCTTATATTACTCAGTTTAGGAGAGTTAATATAGATTATCAAAACTAGACAATTAAATACATAGTGACTTGTATCAATTTCATCCGTTAGGGAGGAAGGTCTAAGCCAGCACATAAAACTAATACTTCACTACTATTTAATCAATTATGACCAAAAAATCATATAACGATCCAAAAAAAAATTAATTTCTTACTAGGACGTTCTTATAAATCTACCAAATTTCAGATCAATCAGAGTTCTTTTTTTTTTTCGAATTCCAAAACTATGATCAATTTGGTTGAAAACGTTGTTTGGTCATAATATAATTTAAGATTTTCCCGCTCAGTAATTCTTATCATAAATCATCATTTTGTGAAATAGATAAATGAATTAAGAATAAAGAACAAAATTCTAAAATTCCAAAAGGTAAGCATGTTTATGTATACATTGAATATTAAAATTCAAAACACGCCTTTTAGATATCTATGCATCTTGTACAATAAATTTTGATAAAAAAAAATGACTACTCATGCAACACATATATATAGTGTCAGATATTCACTTCAACAAATTTAGAACAAAAGCCAACTCAGATGGAGAGTATATGTTAGTTTAAGTCAAGTGAATATCATTATCCCTAGATCCATTGATCCAATCAAATATTACTCAGTTTAGTAGAGTCAATACAGATAATCAAAACTAGAGATTAAACTTTAATGACTTGTATTAATTTCATCCGTTATGGAGGAAGGTCTAAGCCAACACATGAACTTAATACTTCACTAAAATTTAGTCATCAAGACCATAGAGAACAAACTCTATCACCACTATATTATAGTCGAGTAATTTTTCGGTAAAATTAATTTTTCAAGATACAAAAATTATCTAAAATCATCATATAAACGATCTCAAATTACCAAATCACTACATAACAATGGGGATTTTAAATTTGATAGTTTCTGATGAACCTACTGAATTTCTGATCAATTGGAGTTCAAAAATAATATTTATCTCCAAATCTATGATCAAATTCAGATTCAAACGATTTAAAAAAATGAATAGATCTACATCCTTATCATATATCAATTTATGTTAACTCATCATCTGTGATCATGTACCACATATAACATAAATAAAATCAATATAAAGGATGTCATTCATACTAAATCACATTTTAATTCCAAAGAACAACTTTAAAATCATTCTAACGACCTCAAAGAAAAATATAATCACATAGCAATGACTACTACTTACTAGGCCGTAACCAATGAACTTACCAAATTTCAGGTCAATTGAAGTCTATAAAACATTAATTTCCAAATCTATGACCAAATTCAAATTCAAGTGATTTAAGCATTTTTAGGAATTAAAACAATATGACTCACATTCTTATATCAATTCATGTTAAATAATCATATGCAACCATGTTCCAAATTTAACATAAACATAATTGGTATAAAGAATGATCTTATCAAATATTCAAATCAAATTTTAATCTGACAAACTACCTAAACCCATCTAAACGATTTTTTATGGGACCATCAAATTTCAAGTCAATCAGAGATCATAAAATTCATGACCACCTAAACTATGATCAAATTTGAAAAAGTAATTATTTTAGGCATAGTTAAAGATTAAAATAACTTGATTCATATTTCTATTTTATTCTAATTATTTTCTCATGAGCATAAGGCCTACCATGTGTCTTTCCTTTACCTAAGACACACAACACCTCCTTCTATCAAAATTGTTCCTTCAATTAATACACTTGAGATTTCAAGATATTATGGTTTCTCCCTTTTAGACCGGTGAAACCCTTTAATACCTCTTCTCATGAATTAATTAAGTGTTACTAGTATTTAATGGTAAATCTCCATTTAAGAAAATAAATATTCACCACTAGTATTCACTTAGGACAATTTATACATGATACATTGAGAATATTCTAATGACTCAAATAAATAATTATTTTCGTAGTCCTATTTATTAATCAAAATCTTTAATTCATGTATTTATATGAACCCACATGTATAAAACAAAAAAATAGTGACTCCAAATAAATAATCACGGTTCATGATTACTATTTATTATATATTATACATGTAAGAAAAGTCATACCCATGAATTTAACTCACTGTTAGTACCTAGCAAAAGCTATTAATAGACTAACAACTATCTAACTCTTTATTTTAATCAGCCAATCAAAACAAGCCAAAAAAAAAACTTGAGCAATATCATTGTCATCAAAATTTCTTTCTTTCTTTTTATTTTTTATTTTTTATTCTTTTAAGTTGAAATCAAGTCAGCAAAGTTACTAGATCAATAAGAAGAAAAAAAATTACGAGTAGCCGTCTATACAGAGAACTGAATCACTGTATACTAAGACCTACTCTTTTCCCAATTAATTTTCTTTTTCCAATTAATATAATTAAATTTTGCTCAACCAAGTCAAACAAATATTTTAATTAATACAATAGCATGAAATCGTTGATGACAAAGACGAGACCAAAAATCAGCCAACAAGGCAGTTTTGCCAATAATCATGCACCGCCTGAAATTTTAGCTTTGCCACAATAAAATCAAACAAATAAGTTTTCACAAGATAGGTTTTCAACCAACGCCAACAAAAACTTATCGCCCCCGTAATGTATTCACAATTCGTGGAACTTAATTTGCAGGCACACTGATTATTTATTATAGATGTAAGCGCGGCTCTGATACCAATTGTTGGAAAAATATATATTCACCGCGGAAGCATATCAAGGATCTTTAATGCTTACATGAATAATAGACAACCAATATCGATTATGCTAGAACACATTAATCATGCTAGAACACATAAACAAACTAAAAAAGTTAATTCAATAAATACCTCTTGAAGCGTGAGCGGATACCTTCAAGCGAATCTCCAAGTTAAACGGATCTTCAAGCGAATCTACAAGATAGCTATGGTCTTCTACAGTGATCCCAAGTCACATTCGAACTCTGTCAATACTTGGGTGGGCAAGTATCGAATAGAATACTAATCATCCCTTTTCTAGGTTAGGAGAATCCCTATTTATAGAGATGTCTTCCTAATCCAAAAAGGACTAGAAAACCTAGTTTTTCTAGAAGACTAGAAAAACCCTTATTATTCTTCCTTTTTGCGTAGAAATAGGATTCTGAGTTCTAGTTAAATATGGGCACTATAGGGACCACAGAATTAATTACCGAGGCTTCCTATTATGGAAATAATTCCAAATAATTAATTTGAATTATTCTTACCATAATAAATTACAAATCATTCCACTAGAAATTCGTAATTGCACTCCTCTATTTCGTAATTCCCCATTAAACACTTATGTAATTCCCCATGTTAAGATTTCAGATACTAATCAATAAATTAAATTACTGACGAATTTAACTTAATGATTAATTTCCTTTAGAGCACTACTTAACTTATTTCATGTGTCGGATTCATAAATCCACTTGCAAGATTTGACACAATGAAAACTTATAAGTTTCTCAAAAAGGCATATCAATCAATCTCTATAACGAGACATGGATTCCATCAACTAACTTATTATTTCACCAATATATATTATTATCATCCAACTTACCAGGCATATTGACCCATCTCAGAATCTCACCTTTTAATAAATCAAAACGACAATTAATATATACAGATCATAATAGTTATATCAGGATTAAGAATATAAGTACATTTAATAGTTTAGAGAATATGTTTTTGTCAGTCAGTCTAAAACAACTATCTCTACTCGGTCCCGTTCAATACATACAAAATGTACTAGCACAAGAAGTTGGAACTATACCGTTCCCATAATTAGGACAAATTACATATAATCTTGTGCTACAATCGTACCCGATGGCATGTCCAATTTCCATCCTAGATTGTGAACCAAAACTTTATACTTATAAGAACCGATGATTTAATCCTCTGTGTATAAGCTAAAACTCTACACACTAAATCATCTACTATATAAGTAAATAGACACCATAAACGAATATATGATCTATTGAAATTGAGCAAATATTTATTCTCTAATAAATATTATTTGTTAACACATGGTTAATAGTATATATCCAACAGTTTGGTCATTATGATTGTCTGATGATACATGAAGTTCATTTGTTGTAGAAGAACCATGACTAACTTTGGAAGCAAGTGAAGTCGCCTTTGAGGCTGATTGAGGCGCCTCAAGTTTGATTTCGCACGAACATCCCCATGTTTCAAGGTTTTGGACTTGGATGAGGTCAGCAACTTTAAAGTATCATTTAACTTCGCTTGAGATTTAAAAGAAAGATGTGACTTTTCCTTTGGTTGATCAGAAGCCTCTTTATATGAAGTGGATGCGGAGTCTTGCTTTCTCTTCTTCAAAATGTTGCGGAGGTTTCCTTGGGAAGTATTCATCCTTTGGGATGGCCACCAGTCTACATACTCGCGGGTCATTAAAGGAACACCGTCCAATGGGCACGTTGGAATCATGACCTTAGAAAAGGTATTGAGCCGAAAAGAAGAATTCCAAAGTTGCTCCAATGTTAACAGTGTACAATCGTAAGGACTCTCCAAAAGATCTCCGGGGACATCTTGACAAAAACCAAATTGTCGACTAAATCTGACAGGGCTGTAGGATTCCATGATGAAATTTGAATCATGCCTAAGGGTTACATAACATGAACGAAGGTTTATGACATATTCGTTCCACGAATTTGAAAGCATGCCATTATCGGTAAGGTGCAAATTCCTCCCTTGCAGCATTGCTAAATGATGAAGGCGAAGGGTATCATCCTGTTGAAATAACTTTTGGGCGTCAGTAAAATCAAAACACTTGGCCATCTTCTCGCCAGAAATTTTGCAAAGAGGTATCGATCGTGTGAACGATTGGCACGATGATGAGTCCCAAAGGATTCCCCAAGCCAACCATATACATATTGTATGGGGAAAATTATTTTTGCCACACTCAAGTTTGAAGAAGTAGAGATTTCTCTCAGGCCGCAATATGCTTGCAAGAACTGGGACTGCTAAGGAGAACTTCTTTCCGTGAGCCATCAAACTCACAACTTTAAAAACACTAGCGCGCACATGATTGACTTTCTTATTCGGAAGCACAAATTTGCAAAGCCAATAACTAAATAAGGCTGCCAAGTTTGTCTCATCTCTAAGTGATTCTTCCACATCTAACTCGAAAAGGGGGCATTCTCCTTGTCAGTTCGCGGTAGGAAGTTTGAATCAATTTGTCCAGAAGGATTGTGGTTTGATCTTGGCTTTGTGACTCGTACCTTTTAAACCTTTTGCAGAGGCTCGGCATATCTATAAGTTCTTCTAAACCAAAACTTCACCTAATCATGGACGGACACCTCTTGGAGACCATCTTTTACTAATTTTTAGAAGGCCAAAAACAAATATCGACAACTTTGGGGAAGAAGCAATTCTTTTTCAGTATCCGTCTGTGTCAATTCTTTTGCCGAGGTAACGACTTTGTCGTAAAAGTACCCTTGTAAGGGGAGACCTGAAATGGCTTGTAAATCCCAAAGTGATATGGACATCTCTCCAATGAAAGTAGAAAGCGTATTGGTAGATGGGCTCCAAAGTTCACAAAAAGCATGGACTACATTGTCGTTATAGTCGTACGTGAACAAATAAGTATATACAGTATCATAGACCTTGATGAGATCCAAAATCTTCTTGTGGCGGGGCAACACGTCCTCTACCCATTCCCAGTAGCCGGGTTTGTAGCAAACATTGCGAAAGTTAGAAGAGGAAAACACACCAATTGTTGAAATTTCCATCAGAATGAGAAGATTGGGAAGACGTTGCATCATGATGGATTGCGGATTTCAGTAAAGGAACTTTCATGCTAGTAGCCTTGCTCGAGAAGTTTCTCATAACGTCGTTGATATCGATTTTTTACCATTCTTTAACGAGAAGAGATTCATCATATGCCCCACTAACAAGGGAGAAGACGCCGATAGCAAGAGGTTGAACTTCCAGAAGTAGAACTTTGGCATTTGGATTTTATTGGTCGTCACCTGCTATTTCAAGAAGAGAATGCGGCGAATCTCGGTAGCGAAGTTCATCATGTTGCGAAATCAAAGTCGTATTTTTCTATCAACTATCAGCAAAAAGAAATTAAACAAAAGGAAAAAGTTTAGATTAAGAACAAGTCAAAAGTAAAGGAGTAACCTCAAATTTTTGCGACTGGTAAAAGAATGATTTCAAATAGAAAACTGAATTAGCACAGACGCGATCTAATCGTGGTTTTCGTATATGATGTAGCCCTATGAATTTTCTTTCCAACACCTCAAACATCTTGTGATTTTGTTATTCCTACGCTGGGGTATGAATTTTTTCGCGAAGTCGCGCAAAGCTGATGCGTTCAGTTCATCAGAATTTTAGGCTGAGTTCAAAAAATCACCTGAGTAAATTTGAGAATCTTCTGACCGTGATTTTTGGATATGTTGTAGCTCCATGAGTCTAGTTTCAGAAAAATCAAACGGATCACTAGGTCAAGATGGTGGTGAAATAATGAAAAATCCTACAAATTATGAAAATTATGGAAATTTTCCATGGGAATCAAATTATGGTAAGTTTTAATAAGAACTAAATTATGGAAATTTTCCGTGGGAATCAAATTATGGAAATTCCATAGAAACCAAATTATGGTAATTTTTCATAAGAATTAAATTATGGAAATTTTTCATTGGAATCAAATTATGGTAAGTTTTCATAAGAATTAAATTATGGAAATCTTCAGTGGGAATCAAATTATGGAAATTCCATAGAAACCAAATTACGGTAATGTTTTCTCGAAAACTACGTGAAAAAATCTGCCCGAAGGAGAATAGACTCGCGTCATGAGAATTTGAATTCCTTGCGTTCTATTCAAGTGAAAGCCTAAAATTTGCGTCGAAACCACAAAGTCTCTATCACCAAGTCAAGCTTGTGAACGCAATCCTTGCTCATTGAATTGGTGGTCATTTCGTAGTTGATGACCCAAATGAAATTACCACACTATGAAGAGATGTCATGCGATAAGTCTTCAAGAGCTTGAAACACTTCAAGTCGAAAATGAGTTGATAAACAACCGAAAGTCAAATGACCTCTTACAAATTAGAGAATATTGTCATGAAGACTCTGGTAAAGGTTGACATCAACATATCGGCGTGGTCATTTCTCATGAAGATTTCAACTTTCGTCGTCAAAATTCGGCAAGCCTACACATTGACAAGTCTCCAAAAAAAAAAAAAAACATTCATGACTACTTCAAGTCTTGTCGTCAGACTTCGGCAAGCCTCTACGTCGACAAGTCTTGAAGTAAGGGGCATTTGGAGACACATAAATTGTATTGGATCAAATTCATACAAAATTTGAATTAATCCATGTTCATTTGGGATAAATAATTAATTTGGACTTTACAAAATAACAAGTTCGTCTTATTAAATTCAAATTCAAGGTCCATTTCACCTTGAAGCCCAAACTCATGCCACGTGTCACAATGACTAGGCATCCAAGACCAACAAGGTGACGCCATGTGTCCAAATGAGGTGGTAGTCCAGTCAAATGCAAGAACGAATCAAAATGCGCCAAGTGTCAAAATGACATCCTTTGGCCAATCACAAGCAACCTTGTCCACTCCCTACAACTATAAATAGGGGATAGACATGACATTTAAGAGGGGATCCAGAAAACTCTTCAACAAGCATTCAGCAAATTGGAGAAAGCTACAACATCAACATCAATAGTTCTTCGAAGGAGTGATCAACGGAGTTCTTCTCGAAGATTAACTTACAATGACGAAGCGCTTTCCGACGTCCCGGAGTTCGACAACATCTCAAGGAGGTTTACATCATTCATTAATTCGGGAAATACGCTACTGAAGGCCCTCAATCGCGGAAAAACTTAGGAGAGAGAATCAAGAGAACAACGGAAGTGTACTCACAACGATTCATTAATAAAAATCACATTTTTCTTTTATTTATTTTGCTTGCAGTTAATTTTCCGCGCTTACGAAAAATTTGTTGCGAACAACATTTTATTTGAAATTTATAAAGATCAAGTTGGAAAACAAGTTTAAACTACTTTTCCAAATTTGAAATTCAAACTCCAGGTTTGATTTGGAAATATTATAATCAAAAACTAATTTTAAAATAAAGTAAGAACTGTTTCAGAGAACAAGAATAATTCTCATTGCCAAACGAACTTTACATTTGGTTGAAAACATATTAGAAAACCACACCAAAAATAATAATTATTTTTAAAAAAAAAAGAGATCTTATGTGCTAATGAGCCCTAATATTTATTGTTCATTTGTTAAATTTGATTTGTCAGCAAGCGCCATCTTGTTTCGTCAAAGATAACAAGAAAATACTGAGTAAGACTTGCTTACTAAAAACGAGTGAAGTTGGAATGTCATGGGAAGCAAAGATCGTGAGAAAAAAGCCAAATTACTTCATATGTGAAAAAGATTGACCACAATTTGTGGTGCATCACCAACTGGAGCCAACTGACATTTTGATCTTCTCACTCATTGAAAAATCAACGTTCCATGTTCTTCCATACACACTACAAAAATGTATAAACATAACTCGTAAGAGGCAAATTTCTTACGAAGAACTCAACAGCAGTACCTAGGAAGAGGAGATTGGACCTTCAAAGAGAGCTAAGAATATGGAACCAATAATAGTAGTATCGGATACTGAGGAAGAAAGTGTTGATATGTCATCATCTGATGATGAAGAAGATGATCCTCCCTACTTACATCGTGTAACTTACTATAAAAATCCTAAGCAGGATAAACTGTCATCAGGTAACATATCGTCTATCTATTTCGACAAATGGTATATATAGTTATAGTTAGAGTCTTAATTTGTATATCGACGTGAGTGTAACTTATGAGTGAGATCTTTAATATGCCCTAAAAGTAAATAGTAACGCCTCTTTTCTAGTCTGTCGTAAAATTTGAATACACATATTACATGTATAGTTTCTTTAAAAATGAAGATTGATTCACTATTGAAATTTGTGATTATAAACAATTCATAACATTTAGATTGTCATATAACTTTTCAAACTAATTATTGTCTTAAATATTTCATATTATATTTGAGGAATAATGTTGTAATTAATAGTTGTTATACTTATATGCAATTTATTGTAGATCGGAAGGACAAAGAAGCTCATAGTGGAAGTGAAGAATATGGTCTAAAGAGGAATAGTCGATGCAATATGGTGACCTTCAATGGACATGATGCCTATTATGGAATTGTTGTAAAAAAGTCGCACACGACTTTTATGGTAAGGCTAAATGATTCTTGACATTTTATTTTTTCGTTAGCTAAATTTTCATGCCTTTACATACTATTATTTCTAAAAAACCTAACAATCATGTTTGCTTGTGTCACGGCTAGAGTCTACACCCTGGACGTGGCCGGCACTTAAGAACCATTGTTGATCACCAAGCGAACCCTCATCCTGTTTGACTAAAAGCGAAAGACTAACTTAAGCATGCAAAGGCTTAAAACTGAAATAAAATTTAATAAACTAAACCATAAACTCAAATGAATAATTTTGAATGAAAATAATATATTAAACTCACCATAAAAAATAGGCAACTTAAGTTTTCAAAAATATTTAATAAAATAAATGAATAATACAGACTTCTTAACTAAACCGACTATGTATGAAGTCTCTAACTGATAAAGATGGAAGTTGGGACAAGACCCACGACATCCTGACTAAACTAAAAAGTAACTAAAATCCTCCGGAAGCAAGAAGTTCATCATAGCAAACTCGAACTCTCGGATGTATCAACAAAGCTCTTGTTGATGATCCTAAATACTTGTGTCTGCATCATGAGAAGATGCAACCCAATTGGCTCAGTACGTGGAATGTACGATCATATTAGCGGAAATCTAAAGCATAAAACATAGACTTGAACTTGATAAAAAGGAAAACATACTTAACTCTTTACAAACATACTCAACTCAAGGAATACTCAAGATACTCAACAATAATCAACTTACTCAACTCAAAAGTATTCAAGGATAAGATACTCAATTAAAGATTAGATTAGATACTCAACTCACAGATATGATATTTGACTCTAGATACTCAACTCAATATAAAATAATAATATGCATGCAATATATAGAAAGCTTTATAAAATATTAAAATCAACTTAGTTCATTAAAGAAAATGCAATAACAAACTCAACTTTACTCATATAATAAACTAATATAGTTTCTGTGGGAGATTCTCTAACCGACAACCATCACTATGAGCCTAACCGATGGTACAACATCTTACCTCACGTTGCAAGAGGATCGTCCTATAGTTTGTACAAAACCTGAACTACTAAGTGGATCCACTAGTCTATGCTAAAAAGCACTAAGGAATCATCTAAAAAGTATGAACCTTCTTTTGTCCATGTTGGCTACATGATTTTTAGGGGCTTGAGTTAATATGAACTTGCGTCTCCATATACTACAACAAAAACAACTTTTAGCGACATTAAATATTGACACTAATAAAGAGTGCTAAAATCTTTACCTGCATTAGTTAAGTGCCATTAGAACCAATATCGGTGGAGGCTTTATGGACATATACAAAGAGTGACAATTGTCACTAAAAATACATATTTAGCAGCAATTAAGAATTAAATGCTGCGCTAATGATCATTTTTGTTGTAGTGATATTGTTGCTCAATACTACTCCAAAAATACTTAGCTCATATGTTTTAAAAACAACTTCTTTTCTGGTTTGAGGTAATTGCTCAAACTTAGCTTTAAATGCTCTCCTGGAAATCATAGTTTCCTCTTTACTAAATAATAACCAAAGGCTCTGTTGGAAGTCTAGCTTCCTTTCTTGCTCAAAATATGAAAACATTTGTAACTCTTATGGAATACTTAGTTATCTATCCAATAACCTACTTTTAGCCCTTCCAATAAAAAATTCAAGAGGTAATAGATGTAAGATGTATGGTTTACAAGCAACCGCCTTTAGTCTTTCCCATCATGGTGACTGAGTAGACATCAGGCGAGAACGGACCTTATAACATGCACCCGCTAGCCTTTGTAAAGTCGATATTTCTATCGAGTATTGGCAGGACAATTAGCACATGCCTACAGTCGTTATACAGGAGGTTAAAGTGTTGAGAGAGATGGGAGAGATATCTTTTTGCATATCTCGTATCCAAAACCTCTTAGCAAACTCAATTGTTCCATTTTCAGATACTACTCTTTGCTTCACTTGAAAATTTTGATCTAAAATCAACACTTAGGGAAAACTTAGTACCCTTATATTTCTTGAAGGAAAGACTTCAACTTTAAATCTTTGCTTTAACTCAAACCTTGAGCGTTAAAACGAAGTAAAAACATTTAAATAAGACTCTTGAAAACTTTAAAAAACTTTACGTTGACTTGCTTCTTTACTTCTAGACTTAACTCTTAACTTCTTTGACTTTGATCTTAACTTTCGTTGAATTGGATTATAGATTCAAGGTTGCAGATCTCTTGTTTATGGATGACTTCATGATATTCAACTTGGAGGGTTGATGCGGAATTATGAGCATGAACTACTCAACTCAAGGACTCAAAGACACTTCTTATCTCAAGTTTGTTCAACTTATAGGGTTCATGCGGAATTATGGGCATGAACAATTCAACTCAAAGACTTCATGAATAACATGTAATAGTCCAATGATTGGAAATATAAACTCAAATGGTTTAGAAACTTATTACTCAAGACTTAGGACTTGAATATGCTACTCATCTCAAATGTACTCAACTAATTAGAATTCATACAGCTGTTATGGGCATGAACGACTCGACTCAAGGGTAAAAATATCAATAAGGAATTCATGTATGCGACTCTTATCATTCTCATACTTACTTCCTCAAAGCTTAGTTCAAATCAATGGTTTACCTAAAAAGATTCACTATTGAACTCAAAAGTTTTCTTGGACTCTACTCTTAACTCTCTCTCTTGAATGTGAATTATGAATTCAAGAGTTTTGGTTCATAACATAGGGGATCTCATGATGTCAAGGTAAACTTATGAATACTCTCTCTTCGTTCTCATGTACTCACTTGCTCGAGCCTTGAAACAAGTTACTAGAAGTTGTAGAAAACACCACAAAAGGACTAAAAAGACTTTCTTAGAATGTTGGAAAGAATTCTCAAACTTAACCCTCAACTCTACCTTGAATTTGAGTTATAAATTCAAGGTAATGATCATGTTAGGATTGATTTTAGGTGTTTACAAGTAGATTAGAGTAGTTAGAATAGAAAAGGAATGAAGGTGCACTTTAAACGAACTCAAACGGAGCAAACCGAGGCAAAATGGATGGGGGCAGGCGACCCTGGGACTATGGGTGGCGCGGGGAGTCAGCCCCTGAAGTACAAGAATGTTTTGGGGCGCTCTAGCAGGTGTGTCGCGCCAGGCTCCAACCCAGAAAATTTGCCGAACATCCTTGCTCGTTTTCTCACCCTAACTCGGCTAAAATTAAACGATTTCTTCCTCAATCAGTTGGATTCAGTTACTAAATTAATTATCTTTAATCTACTGAAAACAACACTAATCACTCAATTTCATATCCATAAATCATCAAAATCCAAACACAATAAGATTTAGAATGAACTTCAAGAACACCTCTCAAGAACTCATCAAAACTCAAATCTTTAATCTTTAAGAATGAAATTTCGCTTAAAAATAACATGATTGGTGTTGACACCCAATTTTGTCCTAAACTTTTCAAAATTCGCGACTTTATATATTTATTAGTTCAGAATATATTTTTTTTATAGTTTTGAATAAGTTTATCTATAACTATCTTTATTTATCAAAACATTTATTAGTTAATCTTAAAATTACATTTTTACATGCCATTTTTTAATATTTATTTTATTCGTTACATCGGTTAATATTCATTTTGATATTTTGCACTGTTTAAAAATTCATTCAAATACGAATATAATTTCCATACACTTATATTTTATGAACCAATAATTTTTGGGCCACAATCTCGAGCCCATAACTTAGGCCATTTTTAACAATTTTCTAAATATAAAATAATTGGCTCACAAGGTCAAGATGGTGGTGAAATAATTTTCAGAATTGGAGAGAGTTTCCAAATTATTAAAATCTTAAAGAGTCTCTCCTTTCCTTTTCCTTTCCGGCGGCCACCACCCCAGAATCCAGCGAAGCTCAAGCAATAAAAAACCCAAAGATATTTTTTTTTCTTTTCAGTATTTCAAAAGATCCACCAGCCAGCAACTTAAAAATGATATCAAAGCCATACTAAATTTTCCGGAGAACCTTTTTTCCATTGTTTCCGGAGAGCGTTA